>LR738715.1:820557086-820591991 GCA_902687465.1 Secale cereale
ACTTCACGTCAGCTAAAGCCAGCTGAGAAGAACTATCCCACACATGATCTCGAGCTAGCAGCTGTGGTACATGCTCTGATTACGTGGAGACATCTGTTGTTGGGCAGAAAGGTCGACATCTTCACTGATCACAAGAGCTTGAAGTACATCTTCACACAGCCGCATCTGAACCTCCGCCAGACTCGTTGGGTCGAGATGATCCAAGAGTACAACCCCAGCATTGAGTACACTCCAGGCAAGGCGAATGTGATTGCAGATGCTTTGAGCAGAAAGGCATATTGCAACAGCCTTCTTATCAAACCACACCAGCCTGAGCTTTGTGAAGCTTTCAGGAAGCTCAACCTTCAGGTTGTTCCGCAGGGTTTTCTTGCAAATCTCCAGATTGCTCCTACCTTGGAAGATCAAGTCCGTGAGGCCCAGCTCAGTGATACCATGGTGAAGAAGGTGAAACATGGGATTGCAAAGGGCACTCCAAAATATAAGTGCTTCCGTGTTGATGAGAGAGATACCTTGTTCTTCGAGGACAGACTCGTTGTTCCCAAAGGTGATCTCAGGAAGCTCATAATGGAAGAAGCTCATGATTCTCTCCTTTCCATTCATCCTGGCAGTTCCAAGATGTATCAAGACCTCAAGCAATCTTACTGGTGGACACGCATGAAAAGGGAAATTGCCCAATTCGTCAATGAATGTGATGTATGCAGAAGAGTGAAAGCAGAACATCAACGTCCAGCCGGTCTTCTCCAACCTCTTCCTATTCCTGAGTGGAAGTTCGACCACATTGAAATGGACTTCGTCACTGGCTTTCCTAAATCCAAGCGAGGAAATGATGCTATCTTTGTGGTGATTGACAAGCTTACCAAAGTCGCTCACTTTCTTCCAGTCAAAGAATCAATCAATGCAGCTCAACTTGCAGAGCTGTACACTTCCAGAATTGTGTCCCTACATGGCATTCCTCAAGTGATATCCTCAGACCGTGGCAGTTTGTTCACATCAAGGTTCTGGGACTCCTTTCAGTCCGCCATGGGCACGAAGATCAGATTCAGCACTGCATTTCACCCTCAGACTAGTGGTCAAGTCGAGCGTGTGAATCAGATCCTTGAAGATATGCTAAGAGCCTGTGTTATCTCCTTCGGCATGAAATGGGAAGACTGTCTTCCATTTGCAGAATTCTCTTACAACAACAGCTTTCAAGCAAGTGCAAGCAAAGCACCGTTTGAAATTCTCTATGGCAGAAAGTGTCGTACCCCTCTCAACTGGTCTGAAACAGGCGAACGCCAACTTCTTGGCAATGATTTGATCTCTGAAGCCGAAGAAATGTGCAAAGTCATACGTGAGAATCTCAAAGCCGCTCAGTCGCGTCAGAAGAGCTACTATGACGGAAAGCATCGTGATTTGGCTTTCGACATCGGTGATCATGTCTATCTCCGAGTTTCCCCGATGAAAGGAACCCAAAGGTTCGGTATCAAAGGAAAGCTTGCTCCTAGATACGTCGGTCCTTTCAAAATTCTTGGCAAAAGAGGCGATCTAGCCTATCAGCTCGAGCTCCCTTCCAACTTTGCAAATGTTCATGATGTCTTCCATGTGTCTCAGCTTCGCAAATGCTTCAAGGCACCTGAGCGCACGATTCCGTTTGTGGAGATTGATCTTCAACAAGACCTTTCCTACCGAGAGCATCCAGTTGCAATTCTCGAAGAAACCGAACGCAAGACTCGCAACAAGTCCATCAAGTTTCTGAAAGTCAAGTGGTCTCATCACACAGACCGAGAAGCTACCTGGGAACGAGAAGATCATCTTCGTTCTGAGTACCCTTCCTTTTTCCAGTCCTAGATCTCGGGACGAGATCTTTTTGTAGTAGAGGAGAGTTTGTAATGCCCCGGATGTAATACTTTCCCTTTTGGGCTTATAATATATCTCCGGCTTCATCTATTTCCTTTTCGGGTTCTTTGTCTTTCGGGCTTTCGTCGTTTTGTTGTGTGAGTGTGTGGCATTCATTCATATCATGTAGACATGTGCATTGCATTGCATCTGTGTTGTGGGTTGCATCCGGTTCCGTGTGTTTCTTCCCGTTGTCCGTTTCGTGTTCCGGAGCTCCCTCACGTGTCCGTGACGTCCCGTAGGCCTACTTTGTTGTTCGGGCGTTTTACGTTACCGGTGTGCCGCGAGGTTGTGTTGTGTGTTGTTGTTTTGTTGTGTGCAACCCGCCTCCCAAATCTCGTCTCGTTTGGGCTCCGTTGACTTTTCCCTCCGTTGCCCGTGTGGGCCCGAAGTGCCTTCGCTTCGTGTCCCGGAAATACCCCTGCTGCTCTCTTTTATCTCCGTCTAGGCCTTTTAAAACAGCCCCCGCGATCGGATCCGTCGGATCGCGATCGGAGGGCTCCTAGCGCCCCTAATCTCCCCCTAACCCTAAATTTCTGCTACTTATAGACCCCTAGTCTATTTGGGGCAACCCCTCCTTCTTCCTCCTCTCTCCCCTTCTTTTTTTTTCTTTTCTACCTCAGATCCACCTTGTCTTCTCGGATCCCGAGGGGATCCAGCAGTTAACCGAAGAAGCAGACCGCCGAGCCGTCTCGATCGAGCCCCTCGAGCGAGCGAGGTCAACGGCCACCGCATCGCCAGGCGACTCCGCAGCCAGCCGCTCGACCGCATCCAGACCAGGCCGATCGCCACTTGGTCCCAGTCGACCGCGTCGGCCAGGGCCCGGGGGGACCAGTTCCCCGGCCCGACCGCTCGATCTCCCGCATCGCCACCCGCTCGTTAACGGGCCGGCCGTCCCCCAGCCGACCGCATCGGGTCTCCAGGTGCCAGCCACCGCGCGTGGGCCGCCGCCTCCTGGCGGGCCGCGACGGCCAGGCGGCTCCCGCGTCGCCAGCTGCCGGGAGGTGGGCCGCCGCTCGTCCGCGCCGCTCGCCAGCCGGGCCTGCTACGCCGGGCCGCACCGCATCGCCACCCCAGCTCCAGCCGCGGGCCGCCTCCTTCACCGCGGCGCCGCCGGCCCAATCCGCCGCCTCTCCCTCCGGGCCGGATCCAGATTCCAGCCGCGGCCCGAAACTGTTCATCTCCAGATCTGCTAGGTTGTTTTTTTCCCTAAGCCCCTGTTTTTCCTGTTCTGATATGCATACTTTGACCTGCTGTATCTTTTACTGTGGTGCTCCGTTTTGCGCGTGTAGCATGTCCAGATGTTCGTGGAGATGCCCTCTACGTTTTACCTGTTGTAGTCATGCATGTTAGAGGTCTTCTAGACACTTGTTTTGCTGTTGCAAGAGTGCATGATGATATAAACTGCTGTTATGTGTTATTTTCATGCCACCTTTGACATGTGATATCTTTTAGCTCGTTTGTCCAAACGATGCAAATGACATGTCCACGTGTTCGTCTCGTCACGAACTACGTGTTGTGTGTGATAGGTTGCATGGTAGATTTATTGTTTCCTTGTTATCATCGTTGCAAAGTGCCATGTTCACATGTTGTGTTTTTACTTGTTATGAAATGCCATCTTGTTGAGCTCGTTGTAATCGGTGTGTTCACCACAATGATGCATGCTTGTGTGTTTCGGGATCACCTTCATATGTATTTTGATGAGGTGCTTACCCTTTGCCATGTTTAGTTTCGAGGTGTCTTAAACATGCTCCTTTTGATGCTATGATGATGTTGCTGTTTTAGGACTTAGTGAAATTTCACTAAGTCTGAAATCTGTAACGTTCCGATGCCATGTTCGTGTGATGTTGTAGGACAAAGCATGATAGTTTTGGGGTGGATTTTGATTGTTCCATGAAGTATATATTGTTGTCTTTCCATCCATGTCCTCACATGTCCATTTGAGTGGCTGTAGCATGATTATCTTTTGCTCCAAACTTTCAATAAAATTCTGCTGCCAGAATTTTATTTCAAAGTTCAGTATGTCCAAGATCATTGCTATTGATCCGTGACTCCGTTTGGGGTGCACTTTGGACCTAGTTGCTGTACATTATATCTAGTTTATGTTCAAGTCCTTTGCCATGCTTTTTGGGTCCTGTAGATTAATTATTTTGAGCTCCCAAGATGCTATGTTGCTGTAATTTGCAGTTTTCGCTCAAATCTTGTTTCGGGCATAACTTTTAGCCCGTAACTCCGATTTCAGCGAATCTTATATCAAACTTGGGTGTTTTTCTGTGTATATTAATAATATCAGGTTGTTATCTTGTTTTGAGGTGTTTTGCTTGAGTGATGTTTCCCGTGCTCCATGTGCATCTTTAGTGCATCCATCATGCATTCATGTTTTTCGAGTGCGCATTGCATCGTGTTGATTGGTGCTTGGTGTGTTTGTCTTGTTTAGAGCCGGAAGCTGAGAACGAGTTTTCCAACGAAGTTGAGCACGAGGTTTCCAACGAGTTTGAGCACGAGAACCCTTCTTTCGATCCGAACGTCTTCTCTTCAGGCAAGATGACCGAACCCCGATAACATTACTATCTTTGCCTATTGCTAGTAGTCTCGATCTATAGTTTTGCCTCGATGCCCATGTTCTTCTTGTCAGCCTCCTACTTGTAACCAATTGCCATGTTTAACCACCCTACCTATGCAACCGTTGTCTTGGCTAAGTACGCTTCGCTCAGCCCTTCTTATAGCGTTGCTAGTTGCAGGTGAAGATCGAAGATGCTTGCTTCATGATGAAGTTTGGTTGGGTTATATCACACTATATAAATGCTTTAATTGAAATCACCTATATATTGGCAAGGGTGGAAGGCTAAGCCTTTTGCTTGGTGTTTTGTTCCACTCATGCCGTTAGGATCCGTATAAGCCGGTCTTATGTTCCTTGATTATGCGTTCCTAACACGGTTGGGGTGTATGGGACCCCCTCGATAAACCGCTAAGTGCTAAGTCTTTTCCAGCAAGTCCCAACCTTGGTACTATTTGCATAAACAACTAAAACTTTCCGAGGGAGTAATTAACCCGAGGCTTAATTAATTCAACCCCCTGGGCCAGTGCTCGACTTGAGTGTTGGTCCAAACCAGAGTCACTTGCGGATACTACCCAGTTCGCTGGGGTCTTTGGTATCTGTACGTAGCGCTCATCCGGACGTGTCCTGAGACCTAGATACGCGCGGCTACTATCAGGGTGTCGACACGCCGGGAGGATTTGCTGGATTAGCCTTACCTTAGCTCGGTATATCTTGAGCACGGGATTCCGAGGATACTCGGGTCTTCCCACTTTGGAGTTGCGACTCCGCGGATCGTGGGCTTGTAATGGGTCAAGTTGGAACACCCCTGCAGGGTTTGAACTTTCGAAAGTCGTGCCCGCGGTTATGTGGCAGATGGGAGCTTGTTAATTCCGGTTGTAGATAACTTGACACAATGATACTAATACACTACCAGCGTGTGTTCCGTGACTGTCAATTTCCGAATAGGGATTCGGGAGTTGAACACGGAGGGGTTATGTTTGTGAGCTTGTAGCTAGGATCACTTCGTGATCACTTCTCGCGATGCCTTCTCTTCTCGCTCTCACTTGCGTAAGCTAGATGCTAGTTGCTGCTGCAGACTTGTTCTTTCTTCAGCCTTTTCCCTCACCTAAAGGCTTTGATAGTTCTGTTACCCGGGAACGGGATTGCTGAGTCCTCTGTGGCTCACAGTTACTTCACACACCAGATGCAGGTCCAGCTGTGAGCTATCCAGGTGATGGCACCGAGCTGGATTGGGAGTACGACGAGGAGCGTAGTCGGTACTATGTGCGGTACCCGGACGATCAGTAGTGGAGACTCTTACTAGGATTCGATCCGCCTGTGGTTGTTTTATTTACCTGAGTTTGGTACTTTGACATTTGGCTTTTGCCCTTAGAGGGTTGTAGTGATCTTAATGTATGATGTTTGAGACTTGTACTGTTATTCTGTGACGTGGCGATTGTAAGCCAACTATTTTTCAGTTTACTATCCCTCTTTTACATGAGTTGTGCAAAGATTACCAAACTTGAGATCATTCTAGGATGGACTTATGCCTTTAAGTCGTGCCTCGACACGTAGGAGGTATAATTCCATCCTGGGCATTACAATATCCTCCAATACTACTCATAGATTCATCAAAATAAGCAAACAACATACGAAAAACAGAATCTGTCAAAAACAGAACAGTCTGTAGTAATATGTAACTTTCGCATACTTCTGTAACTCCAAAAAAATTGAAATAAATTGGTAAACGTGAGGAATTTGTCCATTAATCATCTGCAAAAAGAATCAACTCAATAGCACTCTCCAGTCAAATCTGGTGACTATTCTAGTGAGCGCTAACGTTTCTGTTTTATGTAGCAAGATCATATAAACTTCACACAAGTCTTTCCAAAGGTTCTACTTGGCACAAACACTAATTAAAACACAAAACCACATCTAAACAGAAGATAGATGCAATATTTATTCCTAAACAGAAGCAAAAACAAAGAAAATAAAATTGGGTTGCCTCCCAACAAGCGCTATCGTTTAACGCCCCTAGCTAGGCATGATACAAGGATGATCTAGGTATTGCCATCTTTGGAAGGCAATTATTTCATTAAGCACTTGTAATTCTTAAGAACTTCTTTATCCCTATTGATAATCCAACTTTTGGGGAAGAAATCAAGAAATTCATTTGTATCAAAAGGTTCTCTTGCAAAAGTGAGAAAATTAGGATGAACACTTATAGATTTAAGATCTGCGATTCCTTTACTAGATGGTTCTCCCTTGCTTTTAGGAACATACATGAACTTAGAAAATTTAGTGGTAGAAGGATTTGAAGTAGATCTCATAGCAGAAAGAGCAGACCCTACATTAGTAATAATATCCTCAAGTTTATCGATTCTAGTAGAATCTTGATCTATTTTTTCTTTAACTATGGGTTCCCTTTCTTAAAAAAAATCAGAATAACTCCTACCTTGGATTCATATTGGGAAATTTCGTTGTGGATCTTTCTATCCAAATTCTCAACCAACTCTATAGTAGCAACTTGGTTTTCAATGATTTCAAGCCTTTACACAACATGTGCCAAAGTTAAAACAGTCCCATTAACCATAAGAGGTGGTGAGCCAAATAATTCAGTCATAGCATTATAAGAATCAAAAGTACGGCTACCCAAGAAATTCCCTCCGGTAATGGTATCTAAAATACATCTATTCCACGAAGTTATGCCAACATAAAAATTGTGAAGAAGCACGGAACTGGAAAGCTTCCTAGTAGATCTATTTTGAGCATTGCAAATTCTATACCAGGCATCTTTTAGGTTTTCTTCCTCCCTTTGTTTAAAATTAAGAACCTCACCCTCGAGAGTATTGATAATGATAGGTCTGCTAGACATGGTGACAAGCAAGCAATCCAACACACAAGCAAACAAGAAGCAAGCGAACGGTAAACACACGCCAAAAAGAAGGCCAAATAAAACGGCAAGGGTGAAGTGGGGGAGAGGAAAACGAGAGGCAAATAAATGTAATGCGAAGGATAAGGGTTTGTGATAGGTACTTGGTATATGACTTTTGTGTAAGCCTCCCCGGCAACGGCACCAGAAAATCTTCTTGCTACTTCTCGAGCTTGCGTTGTATTCCCTCGAAGAGGACAGGGTGATGCAGCACAGTAGCGTAAGTATTTCCCTCAGTTTTTTAGAACCAAGGTATCAATCCAGTAGGAGACCATGCGCGAGTCCCTCGCACCTGCACAAACAAATAAGAACTTCACAGCCAACGCGATAAGGGGTTGTCAGTCCCTTTACGGTCACTTACGAAAGTGAGATCTGATAAATACGATAGTTGGATATTTTTGGTATTTTTGGATATAAGAACAGAAAGTAAAAACAACAAAGTAAAGTAAATTGTAGATTGATATGTTGAGAATAGACCCGGGGGCCATAGGTTTCACTAGTGGCTTCTCTCATGATAGCAGATTTCTACCGTGGGTGAACGAATTACTGTTGAGCAATTGATAGAAAAGCGGATAATTATGAGAATATCTAGGTATGATCATTATATATAGGCATCACGTCCGTGATAAGTAGACCAAAACGATTCTGCATCTACTACTGTTACTCCACACATCGACCGCTATCCAGCATGCATCTAGAGTATTAAGTTCATAAGAACAGAGTAATGCTTTAAGCAAGATGACATAATGTAGAGGGATAAACTCAAGCAATATGATATAAACCCCATCTTTTTATCCTCGATGGCAACAATACAGTACGTGCCTTGCTGCCCCTACTATCACTGGGAAAGGACACCGCAAGATTGAACCCAAAGCCAAGCACTTCTCCCATTGCAAGAACTATAGATCTAGTAGGCCAAACCAAACCGATAATTCGAAGAGACTTGCAAGGATATTATAATCATACATAAAAGAATTCAAAAAAGAACCAAATATTTCTCAATAGATAATTTTGATCATAAACCCACAATTCATCGGATCTCGACAAACACACCGTAAAAACATTACATCGAATAGATCTCCTCGAAGACCGAGGAGAACCTGGTATTGAGATCCAAAAGGAGAGAAGAAGCCATCTAGGTACTAACTATGGACCCGAAGGTCTGTGGTAAACTACTCACAACTCATGGTGAGGCGATGGTGTTGATGTAGAAGCACTCCTTGGAAGATCCCCCCTCCGGCGGAGCTCCGGAACAGGCCCCAAGATGGGATCTCACGGGAACAGAAGGTTGCGGCGGTGGAATTAGGGTTTTCTCTGTTGCTTCGATGTTTCAGGGTACATGGGTATATATAGGAGGAAGGAGGGCATCAGGGGAGCAACGTGGGGCCCATGAGGCAGGGGGTGCACTAGGGGGAGGGGGCGCGCCACCACCCTCGTGGACGCCATGTGTGCCCTCTTCCATGGTTCTCAAGTCTCCCGTGAAGATATCGCTCCAAAAATATCTCTCCTGAAGGTTTCATTCCGTTTGGACTCCGTTTGATATTCCTTTTCTGCAAAACCCTAAAATAGGCAAAAAAAAGCAGCAATCTGGACAGGGGCTTTGGGTTAATAGGTTAGTCCCAAAAATAATATAAAAGTGTATAATAAAGCCCATTAAACATCCAAAACATCATATATAATAGCATGGAACAATCAAAAATTATAGATACGTTGGAGACGTATCAATGGCAACCGGGAGTATCTGCATCATCATCACGTGACAGTCATGAGACTTCATCCAGCTGAACCTTTTCTTCTTGGTGTCTAGAAATCAGATTATCATCCCAAAGTAACTGAAACTGACTTTGATTCCCGTAAGGTGATGGCTGCTAAAGCTACGTTGGTTTTTTTTTCCAAAGAGGAAGGGATGATGCAGTATAGCAACGGTAGGTATTTCCCTCGGTGATTAAACCAAGGTTATCAAACCAGTAGGAGAACCAAGCAACACAATGTAAACAGCACCTGCACACAAATAACAAATACTCGCAACCTGACATGTAAAAGGGGTTGTCAATCCCTTTGGGATAACAGACGTGATAGAGTTGTAAATATTGATAGATTGGACGATAAATAAGATAAATTGCAGCAAGGTATTTTTTGATTTTTGGTTTAGTAGATCTGAAAATGAAAGCAAAGGCAAATAGATCGCAAAGGCAAATAATATGATAAAGAGACCTGGGGGCTGTAGATTTCACTAGTGGCTTCTCTCGAGAAAATAGCAAATGGTGGGAAAACAATTATTGTTGGACAATTGATATAACTTCAAATAATCATGACGATATCCAGGCAATGATCATTATATAGGCATCATGTCCAAGATTAGTAGACCGGCTCCTGCCTGCATCTACTACTATTACTCCACACATCGACCGCTATCCAACATGCATCTAGTGTATTAAGTTCATGGAGAATCGGAGTAATGCAATAATAACGGTGACATGATGTAGAAAAGATCTATTTATGTAGAAATAGACCCCATGGTTTTATCCTTAGTAGCAACGATACATACGTGTCGGTTCCCCTTCTGTCACTGGGATCAAGCACCGTAAGATCGAACCCACTACAAATCACCTCTTCCCATGGCAATATAAAGAGATCAAGTTGGCCAAACAAAACCCAATATCGGAGAAGAAAGACGAGTCTATAAGCAATCATGCATATAAGAGATCAAAAGAAGACTCAAATAATTTTCATGGATATAAAAAGATAGATCTGATCATAAAATCAAAGTTAATCGGATCCCAGCAAACACACCGCAAAAGAGTTTCATCATATGGATCTCCAACAGACCATTGTATTGATAATCAAAAGAGAGAGATGAAGCCATCTAGCTACTGACTACGGACCCGAAGGTCTACAAGGAACTACTCATGCATCATCGGAGAGGCACCAATGGAAGTGGTGAACCCCTCTGTGATGGTGTCTAGATTGGATCTGGTGGTTCTAGACTCTGCGGCGGCTGGATCGAAATTTCGTCTGCTCCCCTAGGGTTTCTAGAATATTGGGGTATTTATATAGCAAAGAGGTGGTACGGGGGGCACCCGAGGTGGGCACAACCCACCAGGGCGCGCCTGGGCCTCCTGGCGCGCCCTGGTGGGTTGTGCTCCCCTCGGAGCACCCCCCAAGTGCTGACTTGGCCCATTGGGTTTCTTCTGGTCCAAAAAAATTCCACAAAAAGTTTCGCTGCGTTTGGATTCCGTCTGATATTGATTTCCTGTGATGTAAAAAACATGCAGAAAACAGCAACTAGCACTTGGCACTATGTCAATAGGTTGGTACCAAAAAATGATATACAATGATTGTAAAACATCCAAGAATGATAATATAACAACATGGAACAATCAAAAATTATAGATACATTGGAGACGTATCAGCATCCCCAAGCTTAACTCATGCTCGTCCTCGAGTAGGTAAGTGATAAAAAAAGAATTTTTGATGTGGAATGCTGCCTATCATGTCATATCATATTCTTTTCTTTATAGCATTGACATTGGGACTTTTACATGGTTCAATGCAATAGTCTAGTTTTGATATGAGATTTAAATACTCAAACATATCAATAAGCAACCATGTCTTTCAAAATATCAATGCTAAAATAAGTTATCCCTAGCCCATCATGCTCAACCATTGACCCATTCATGAAACAAACTCGCATATTAGTTACACCCAATGCTCAAGTACGATCATAGTGTTTCCTAGTTGGTGCTTGTAAGAGAAGATGGAGACTCAAATTCAAAAGTAGAAATTTCATAAGTAAAAGAAAGGCCCTTCGTAGAGGGAAGTAGGGATTTGTAGAGGTGCCATAGCTCAAAGCTTAAATTGAGAGATAAAAAAAATTGGGAGGTGTACTTTTCCCACGAACGAGAACGACTTGAGGTTCCCACCACTTTCCATGCTAGATATATCATAGGCGGTTCCCAAACAGAAAATAAAGTTTATTCCTTTTCCACCAAACTTTCACAAGCCATGGCTAGCCTAATCCACGGTTGCCTTCCATACCAACACTTTCCAAGGAATTTATTATTTGACAACATAAAGTAAATTTGTTTTTCATTTCGGGACTGGTCATACCTAACACCTTTTCCTTACTCTCGTGCAATGACAAGTGAATAAACACTCATCGTGAGAATAACACATCTAGCATGGAAAATATTGGCCACCCCTCACCGCCTCGCGAGCGGTACGAGCACACAAAAGGGAAATTTATTTTGAAAATTAGAGATGGCACATACAAATTTTCTTAGAACGGCAAGGGAATACCACATATAGGTAGGTATGGTGGACTCATGTAGGAAAACCGGGATAAAGGATTTTGGATCATACTTAGTGCAAAATGAAGGCTAGCAAAAGACTGGGAAGCGACCAACCATGAAATGAATAATCTCATAAGAGAACATTGAGCATAAATAACACCGAATAATGCACCACAAGTAGGATATAATTTCATTGCATAATTATTTACTTTCGTGCTTACATAGGGAATCACAAACATTAACACAAATATTCTTACTAAAGCATAATTACTCATTAACATGACTCACATATCACATCTTCATGTCTCAAAACTATTACAAGGAATCAAGTTTATTTTGTCCAACGATCTTCATGAATTTTTTTTATTATATCCTTCTTGGATATCTATCTCTTTGGGACTAATTTTCATGTGTTGCTTTTGATAAGCTCAAACAAATATAAGTGAAGATCATGAGCATAAAAATTTTCTTTCTCTCAAAATAATTTAAGTGAAGCAAATTTCTTAAAAGTTTACTAACTATAAAATTAACCTAAGTGAAGCAAGAGAGTATTTCTCCAAAAATACTAAAGCACACCGTGCTCAAGAAAATATAAGTGAAGCACTAGAGCAAATCCATAGCTCATAAAAATTTAAGTGAAGCATAGAGAGCAATTTTAACAAGTCATGGCATAATTTTGGCTCTCTCAAATAGATGTGTACAGCAAGGATTGATGACTTAAAAAGCAAAACACCATAAGCAAAGATTCATATCATACAAGACGCTCTAAGCAAAACACATATCATGTGACGAATAAAAATATAGTTTCAAGTGAAATACCGATTGTCGTTAGAAGAAAGTGGGAATGCCACTCAGGGGCATCCCCAAGCTTAGTTGCTTGCTTCTCTTTGGATAATAGCTTGGGATGCCGGGGCATCCCCAAGCTTAGGCTTTTTCTTACTCCTTATTCCTTCATCCATCGTAAGATAACCCAAAACTTGAAAACTTCAATCACATAAAACTCCAACAAAACTTTCGTGAGATCCGTTAGTATAAGAAAACAAATCACTACTATAAGTGCTTTAGTAAACCAATTCATATTTTGTATTTGTATTATATCTACTTTATTCCAAATTTTCTATGGAAAAAACTCATCAAAGAAAACCATAGAATCATTAAAACAAGCACATAACACAATAAAAAAAGAATCTGTAAAAAACAGAACAGTCTATAGTAATCTACAAGTTTCGAATACTTCTGCAACTCTAAAAATCTTGAAAAAAATAGGGCCACGTGGTAAATTTGTATATTAATCTTCTGGAAAAAGAATCAACCAAAAAGCAATCTTCTGTTAAAATGCGAATTTTTTTCTTGTGAGCGCAAAAGTTTCTGTTTTTCAGCAAGATCAAATATACTAACACCCAACGTGTTCCTAGGGCTTTACTTGGCACAAACCTTTATTCAAACGACAAAAACACATCTTAACAGAGATATTAAAGGTTTTTTAATTGAAGAACAGAAATACAAAGCAAAATTTTATTTTATTCGTTGGGTTGCCTCCCAACAAGCTCTTTCTTTATAGCCATTGAGATAGGCTTGGGATTTCAATGATGCTCACATGAAAGACAAGAATTGAAGCACAAAAGGAGCATCATGAAACACGTGACAAACACATCTAAGTCTAACATACTTCCTATGCATAGGAATTTTATAAGCAAACAAATTATCAAGGCAAACAAAAACTAGCATATGCAAGGAAGAATAAAACTTTGAAATTTTAAGCATCAAGAGAGGTAATTTAGTAACACAAAGATTTCTAGAACCATATTTTCCTCTCTCATAATAATTGTATGTAAGATCATACTCAAATTCAACAATATAACCATCACATAATGTTTTTTCTTCATGATCCATATGCATAAAAGTCTTATAATATTCCAAGATAGTGGGATTAACATCAGCTAAAGTCATGACCTCTCCAAACCCACTTTCAGTATTATTGCAAATATTATTATCAATATCATAATCATCATGAGGCTTAAATAAATTTTCAAGATCACAAGAAGACTCACCCCAATCAAGATCATTGCAATAAGTAAAGGACATATCAAAATTAGCATCCCCAAGCTTGGGGTTTTGCATATCATTAACACAATTGATATTAATAGAATTTATATAATATTATATATTGCAATCATGCTTTTCATACATGGAACTATCATGAATCACTTCTTCTATTATCACTTCATCACAATTTTCAAATTCATGATTCTCAAGCAAAACTTCATAAAGATATTCTAGTGCACTCAATTCACTAGCAATTGGTTCAACATAATTGGATCAAAGATTGGCAAGTGGATGAGGATCCATAAACGATTTCCTTATGATTTCCAATAAAACACCCAATTATACCAAACAACCAAGCAAAGTAACCAAGTAAGACATAAGGGCAAACGAAAACAGATCTGACGAAAAAACGGCAAACGAGAAAAAAACCGAATAAAATGGCAAATGTTTGTGAAGTGGGGGAGATAAAAATGAGAGGTAAATGGAAAATAATGTAAATTGCGAGGAAATGAGATTTGTGATTAGGAACCTGGTATATGTTGAAGGTGCTCCCTGGCAACCGCACAAAAAAATTCCTTTTGATGGCTGCTAAAGCTACGTCAGTTTTTTCCCCAAAGAGGAAGGGATGATGTTGTGCAGCAGTGGTAGGTATTTCCCTCAGTGATGACACCAAGGTTATCGAACAAGTAGGAGAATCAAGCAACACAACATAAACAGCACCTGCACACAAATAACAAATACTCGCAACCCGACGTGTAAAAGGGGTTGTCAATCCCTTTCGCGTAACAGACATGATAGAGTTGTAAATATTGATAGATCGGACGATAAATAAGATAAAATGCAGCAATGTATTTTTGGATTTTTGGTTTAGTAGATCTAAAAATAAAAGCAAAGGAAAATAGATCGCAAAGGAAAATAATATGAGAAAGAGACCCGGGGGCCGTAGATTTCACTAGTGGCTTCTCTCGAGGAAATAGCAAACGGTGGGAAAACAATTATTGTTGGGCGATTGATAGAACTTCAATTAATCATGACGATATCCAGGCAATGATCATTATATAGGCATCACGTCCAAGATTAGTAGACCTACTCCTGCCTGCATCTACTACTATTACTCCACACATCAACCGCTATCCAGCATGCATCTAGTGTATTAAGTTCATGGAGAAACGGAGTAATGCAATAAGAATGATGACATGATGTAGACAAGATCTATTTATGTAGAAATAGACCCCCCCCCCATCATTTTATCCTTAGTAGCAACGATACATATGGGTCGGTTCCCCTTCTGTCACTGGGATCAAGCACCGTAAGATCGAACCCACTACAAAGCACCTCTTCCCATGGCAAGATAAAGAGATCAAGTTGCCAAACAAAACCCAATATCAAAGAAGAAATACAAGGCTATAAGCAATCATGCATATAAGAGATCAAAAGAAGACTCAAATAACTTTCATGGATAAAAAAAATAGATCTGATCATAAACTCAAAGTTCATCGGATCCCAACAAACACACCGCAAAAGAGTTACATCATATGAATCTCCAAGAGGCCATTGTATTGATAATCAAAAAAGAGAGATGAAGCCATCTAGCTACTGACTACGGACCCAAATGTCTACAAGGAACTACTCACGCATCATCGGAGAGGCACCAATGGAAGTGGTGAACCCCTCCGTGATGGTGTCTAGATTGGATCTGGTGGTTCTAGACTCTGCGGCGGCTGGATCAAAATTCCTTCTGCTACCCTAGGGTTTCTGGAATATTGGGGTATTTATAGAGCAAAGAGGCGGTTCGGGGGGCACCCGAGGTGGGCACAACCCACCAGGGCGCGCCCTGGTGGGTTGCGCTCCCCTTGGAGCACCCCCCAGGTGCTGCCTTGGCCCATAGGGTTTCTTCTGGTGAAAAAATCCACAAAAAGTTTCGTTGCGTTTGGACTCCGTCTGATATTGATTCCGTGCGATGTAAAAAAACATGCAGAAAACAGCAACTGGCACTTGGCACTATTTCAATAGGTTTGTACCAAAAAATGATATAAAATGACTGTAAAACATCCAAGAATGATAATATAACAGTATGGAACAATAAAAAATTATAGATACGTTGGAGACGTATCATAAGGCACTTGATGATTTGATCGATCTCCTTCGCACTTAAGGTGAAGCAAGAAGGGGGGCAATAATTCTCCTCCTTCTCGTTGACTTTGCTTCCCCTTTCCCCCTCCTCCGTCTCCGACTTCATCTCCTCCGTCGACTTTTTACGGGGCGGCATGTGGAGATCTTTCCTGATCTTCAAGTCTTCCAAGTCTTTCCTTGCCTTCAGCCCATCCTTGGTCTTCTCCGGCATGTTCATCAGTGTGCCAAGCAAGCTCTCGAGGATATTCTTCATGATATGCATTTGATCAAGGCAATGAGGCGTGTCGTGATTGGGCCAGTACTCCAAGTCCTAGAAAATAGACCTCGTTTTACATACCTTCAGCAGTGGCTCCGACGCCTTTTTCATCTTTCCCGGTGCGGGGCACTGTTCCCATTTTTCAATAGCTCATTGATTTTGGCGCCACTCCTCTTGCGTGGAGGTCCTCGATGCTCAGCCAACCCATTGAATAGATCTCCATGCTTTCTCAACGGGCCATCCTTCTCAAGCCATCTACGATGCCCCATGTACATGATTCTCCCAGACCCGCCATCTTTCTTTGACGTAAGCTGCTGAGACATTGTATCATCCATGCACCTCGTGCATCCACAGTATCCGTGGCACACCTGGCCTAAGGTGTACCCGTAACTGACATAGTCGTGCACCGTCGTCATCAACGCGGCTCTCATATGGAAATACTCTCCTTTGCTGGCGTCCCATGTCCATGCCGTTGTTTTCCATAACATGTCTAGCTCCTCTTTCAGAAGCCCCATATACAGGTTAATATTATTTCCTAGTTGTTTCAGCCCTTGAATCAGCATGCTCATGTGGACAGCTGGGTTTTTTTTCGCGTGCTCCCCTCGATAAATGATGCAATCGTTGATGCATGTGTGGTACCTAATGTGAGGCAAATCAAAAGGGAAAATGATTTTCTTGGCCTCCTCGACACTAGTAGGACATTGGTTCCCCGCGGGAAGAACTTTATTATGTAGATACTTCAAATGCTCATCGAGGCTCTTGTCTGTCCATTTGTTTTTGGCCTTTGTCTTTAGAAGTTCGAGCGTGAAACTCAAGCGGGTCACCTCGGGATCGCAACCGTCATACAATGGAGTCTTCGAGTCTACTTCAAGTTGCGCCAGCTTGGCCTCCTCTCTAGAAGAAGCTCTCTCTCTAGTCGTACTCTTGCGAAGGAGGTCTCAAACATGAGGTTCCTGCACGACTGCACTTAGTAGCATCGAAGACTGCGGCGTGATTGCCGCCTCTTCTTCGCCATGTCCGGACTCTTCTTCGCCGTGTCCGGAATCTTCTCCGCCGCCATGTCCGGCGCCGTCGTCTTCGTGTCGATCGGTCATCTCTTCGTCTAGCCCCATGTCGTTATTCCCTGCCATGTGGACGTCATCATCATCATCTTCACTTATCCACCGAGTATAGCCATCGATGAAACCATTCATCAGCAAGTGCGCCCTCAAACTGCCATGATCAAAAGGGTCCAAAAGGACTCATTTGCATCTTGTACACGGACATCTAATCCTAGTCCGATTATTTGCATACATGTTCATCACTGCGGATTGCAAGTATTCCTCCACCTTCCATCCACTCACCTTGTGACGCCCCCGATTTGACCGTACACTAATCATGCACGCAAATGTGTACGACCAAGATCAGGGACTCACTGAAAGATATCACAAAACAACTCTAGACACAAATTAAAACAATACAAGCTTTATATTACAAGCCAGGGGCCTCGAGGGCTCGAATACATAAGCTTGAAAACACAAGACTCAGCGGAAGCAAAAATATTTGAGTACAAACATAAGTTAAACAAGTTTGCCTTAAGAAGGCTAGCACAAATATAGCAACAATCGAAAAGACAAGGCCTCCTGCCTGGGACCTCCTAACTACTCCTCGAAGCCGAACTCCACGTAGAAACATCCTCGGGATCCTCTGGGTCCTGGACTCCACCATCTGGTTGCGTCATCCGAGAAGAAGGGACAAAAGAGGGAAAAGGGGGAGCAAAGCAACCGTGAGTACTCATCCAAAGTACTCGCAAGCAAGGATCTACACTACATATGCAATGATATCTGTGTAAGGGGGTAATATCTGTGGACTGAACTGCAGAATGCCAGAATAAGAGGGGGGTAGCTAATCCAATCGAAGACTACGCTTCTGGCCACATCCATCTTGCAGCAGTAGAAGAGGGTAGCTAGAAAGTAACAAGTATCCTCGCTTCTGGCAGCCTCCGCCTTGCAGCAGTAGAAAAGAATAGATGGTAAGTTCACCAAGTAACATCGTATAGCATAATCCTACCCGGCGATCCTCCCCTCGTCGCCCTGTGGGAAAGTGATCACCGGGTTGTATCTGGAACTTGTCTGGGTGTTTTTTATTAAGTATCCAATTCTAGTTGTCATGAGGTCAGAGTACAACTCCGGGTCGTCCTTTTACCGAGGGACACGGCTATTCGAATAGATTAACTTCCCTGTAGGGGTGCACCACATAACCCAGCACGCTCGATCCCATTTGGCAGGACACACTTTCCTGGGTCATGGCCGGACTCGGAAGATCAACACGTCGCAGCCCTACCTAAGCACAACAGAGAGGTCAGCACACCGGTCTAAGTCCTAAGCGCACATGGGTCTGGGACCATCGCCCAATGCACACCTGCACGTTGCGAGGGTGGCCGGTGAGCAGACCGAGCAACCTCCATTACTAAGGAAGTTACGTTACGCGATCCAACCCAGCGCCCGCCGCTCAATCGCTGACGTCAAGAAGGCTTCAACTTATACCACGACGTCGAGAGCCCATAACTATTCCCACGTAGCTGGTTAGTGCGTATAGGTCAACGGCCAGACTCAGATCAAATACCAAGATCTCGTTAAGCGTGTTACTATGAAATAACCGCGGACAACAACCAGGGCCAGGCCACCTCTCGACTGGGTGTCTCAACCTGCCCTGTCGCTCCGCCACAAAGATCCAATCGGGGGCTGTCGGCAACTCAGGCCCACCACTACCTGGATGGAGCCACCTGTCCTTTCAGCCCCCACATCGGAATCACTTGCGGGTACTCATCGAGACGACCCGACTTTAGTCACATCATGTGTCATGTAAAATGTATATAGTATATACCCGTGATCACCACCCGAGGTGATCATGGCCCGATAGTATAGCATGGCAGACGGACAAGGATGTGGGGCCACTAATGGAATACTAGCATCCTATACTAAGCATTTAGGATAGCATGTAAAGGTATCAACAGTAGTAGCAACAATGACAGGCTATGCAACAGAATAGGAGCTATCGAATCATCAACAGTAGCAAATCTAATGCAAGAATAAGGGAGAAGAGAATGGGCGATATCTGGTGATCAAGGGGGGGGGCTTGCCTGGTTGCTCTGGCAAGAAGGAGGGGTCGTCGTCAACGCAGTCGATCACAGTGGCACCATCAGCAGTCTTAGCCCCGGTGTCTATCGGAGAGAAGAGGGGGAGAAACAATAAATATAAAGCAAACATCGCACCACAAAGCATAACATGGCAAAACGCGGTGCTATGTGTGACCTAACGCAGTGCTCGGTGATACAAGCGAAGAGGAATAACATCCGGGAAAGTATTCCCGGTGTTAGGCATTTTAGGTTAGATGGAACGGAGGGGGATTGTTCCATGTTCGGTATGATAGAGGTGTGTGGCGGACGAACGGACCGCGTATTCGGATTCGTCTCTTCGTTCTGAGCAACTTCCATATATAAAACTTTTTCATCCGAGGTACGGTTTATTCTATGCGTTTTCAAAGTTTTTAAACAATATTCTAAAATTACTACTCCCTCCGTTCCATAATGTAGTGCCTATAGATTTTTTGAAAAGTCAAACCTCACAAACTTTGACCAAGATTGTGGAGAAAAATATTTACATCTAGAGTGCGAAACATATATCACTAGATTCATCATAAGATGTAGTTTCACATTATATATTTTTGCTATTGTAGATATAAATATATTTCTCTACAAACTTAGTCAAAGCTTGCAAAGTTTGACTTCTCAAAAAATCTATAGGCACTATATTATGGAACAGAGGGAGTATTAATTAAATTAATTCGAAAATCACCTAATGTTAAATGCTAAGTGTACACAGAAAGTGTACACAACATTGTGCCAAAGAGGCTGACAGTGGGGCCAGTTGGTTGAGTCAACTACCCAGTCAGCAGAGGCTGACTGGGCCGGCCTTATCCACTGGAATAGTGGAGGGACCCACCTGTCATTGTCTCAACCATTTAATCAGTGGTTAAATTTAACCCAGGGCTAATTAGAGGGGAGGCCCCACATGTCAGGGAGTAACTAGGTTAGTTAATTAGCCAGTTTAATTAAGTTGTGGTTAATTAGGAGGTGGGTCCCAACAGTCAGTGGCACTGCACGTTATTAGTGGCTGGGCTAAGCGGACACGTCAGCGGCGCCGACGTTTAGCCGCCGGCGACCAAAACACGGCGGCGACGCACGGGATGTCGTCGGAAATCGGCTACAGGCCACCAAAACAGGTGTCATTGGGCGCGTTCGAACGGCCAGACGACGACGCGTCTACTGGGACCGGTGGCGTCGTCGGAGTTGGCCGGAGCTGGCCGAAACGGTGATGAAGAGCGGCGATGGAGTTCGGGGGGAGCTACGGTGCTACGGGGCACGAGGTGAGGCGTGCGAGGGTGCGTCGTGCTCCTGGGAGCACCAGGAGCACGGTGCTGGGGTCGGGCGAGGCCCACGATGGCCGTGGCCACGTCAGCGAGTCCAGCAGCGGCGGCATGGGCATGGTAATGGCAACGGCGAGCTACGGCATGAATTCTCGGCGCAGACAGGGGGTCTTCGGGGGAGGAGCTCACCGGAGGAGCACACACGGTGCTCGGCGAGGTCCCGGAGCACAGGGGGCGGCAGATCGGCTCGGCGGAGCTCCGGTGGCCGGAGGTAGGAGACGATGCGGATCCCGCGATGGAGAGGCATAGAGCTCGAATGAGTCCTCGCAGAGGACGAAGTGGACGACAGCGCATCTCCTAGGCACGGTCTCGAGGCGTGGGGGCGACGGCGGCTGCGAGATCGACGGAGACCATGGCGGCAGTGATTCGGGCCCGTGCGGGGAAGGAGAGAGCGGCGCCTGGGGGAGAAGGGGATCTGGGGCGCTAGGGTTTCGGGGCGCTGAGGTGGTCGCCGGCGTCTTGAGGACGCCGGAGAGTCGCTCGATGGCCGCCCCGTGGCCATCCTTGGCCGCGGGCGGTTGAGTGGCGGCCACCCCGCCTCGGGTGAACAGAGGTAAGGGGTGACCTTAGGTGGGATGGGTTGTGCACTGGGCCTGTGCACTGTGCACTTAGGCCCAAGTGCACAAGAGGGCCTTTTTTCTTTTTATGTTCTTTTATTTTATGTTTTCATTTATTTTTCTTATTTTTCTTTTGTGTTTAAAATTTTGGGGATCTAATTATTTTAGTTTGGTAAAAATACATTGTTGTACCTAAACTAGTATTAACAAATATGCCACCACCACAATTAACTTGGCACCTAAAATAAAATAGTTTGTTAGAAATAATATTTTATAATCATTTCACTAATTGTTTTTGCTACTGTTTTGTTCATTTTTGAATATTTACACATTTTATACAAGTGTGGTTTCTCCATCATAGTTAGCTATGCAATATTTGGTTCACTCCGAACATTTTAGTTTTTATATTTGAAAACTTTTATTATTTGACTTTAATTCAAATTAGAATTTGGATCGGTTCGGAACTAACAAGAGATTAGCAATAGTAATCATGGTGACGTGGCATCATTACTAGAGGGTTACTGTAGCTTGATTACCCGGGTGTCACACACCTTCATGACGGACTATACGGTATAACAAGCAAAAGGGTTATAAACAAAATGCATGCATGCATAAGTCATCTAAAAATTTGGCATGACCTTGCCTAAAAATAGGACATATGGAGTTTGCTCGAAATTCACCGCAACGGAAATAAATCGACATTTCGTCAAAACATAAGCAACTCGGGGCATGTCACTCGCACAAATCTCTCCATATCTTAAACACACATATTCCCATTCTTGAAATGCACAACTTTTTGCTCACCTATCTCCCTAGAGAGACCGAGCACGGTTAGATGAGGCCTTTCACTACCTATTGGGATCGAAAGTGTGGATGGCTAAATAGCTAGCTAGATCTAGTTGTTGGGGAGGAGAGATGACTCTAGCTAACTAATGGAGAGGGAGAGAGATGAGCTAGCTAGATCTATATCTGTGGAATGGAGGGAGAGCCAAATAAATGAGGTAGCTAGATGGAGATGAGAAGGCCATTTATGGAGGAGAATTTTGGTGGAGGGGGGCATTAATGGGGAGAGAAGAGAGGTAGGAGGAAGAGAGAAGAAGTGCGACAATGATAGAGAACTAACTTAGAGAGAGGAAAGGGGAAAGAAGTGGGAGAGAGGGCAAAGGGGGGAGGAGGGGGGGTGAAAAGATGGCACCAGCCGCAACTAGCAGTAGCGTTGTTTCCTAGAAAGCGCTGCTGCTACGGTACTTAGTAGTAGCGCTTTCCAGGAAAAACGCTACTATTAAGTGGGGGCCATTATTAGTAGCGGTGCTGTGAAATAAAGCGTTACTGCTAAAATCTTAGTAGTAGTGTTACTGGTAAAGAGTTACTTGTAGCGCTGCCCCAGAACATCGCTTGCTATTTTCTAGCGCTACTACTGATGTCCTACCTATAAGCATTTCCCTAGTAGTGTACATTCAGTTCAAAAATCACATGTACTCCCTCTGTCCCATAATATAAGACATTTTTTTTAATACGGTGTTGTAGAGGCCGGGCTCCATGGAGCCCGTTATGCCAAAAAAAATACCTAAAAGTTTCAAAAAATATTAAAAAAATTATACAGATACATATGCATGTTTGTCAAATATATAAAAAGTTTCATCGGGTAATTCGATTAATTGCAAGCTACACAAAAAATATAAATATCTGGGCCAAAAACAACGAAGATAAAGCCTATTTTAATCTGTGTATTTATCTTTTTTTATACGTTAGATGAAAACATATATGTTCATGAAAATTTATATGTGTATACTGCAAATGCACATCTATGTGTATACTTTTTTTTTTGATTTTTTCAATATGTGGAAATAGTTTTTTTTTTGCTGAAAAATTTACAGTACACTAGTGTCAAAAAACATAAAATACTATGGGAGTATGGGACGGAAGGAGTACTTTCTAAACAATAGAAATGTGAACAATTTCTTTCTATGATTTGGGGTGTAAGGTGGTGTCCAAACATAAAGATCTTCAAAGGAATAGAGACGGAAAGTAGAGGAATGCTCTTTTATTTTAACTAGCAGTGCGGCCCTCGCAAAATGCGAGGGCATCATCATGTTAGTGTGTAGAAAGTGTTATCTATTTTTATTTTATTTATAGGCTTCTTTTTGCTATCATTTTCTCTCGCCACTTTAAAATACATCATGTTTTCTCATATTGATGTAGATTTTGTATGTTATCAATAGTACTAATTATCCATAGGGCATAAGATGGTATGTTATCAATAGTACTAATTATCGGATTTTTCCATCATTTTAGTGGGTTATAATGTGTATACTCTATAATATCTATACTGCATCCAAATCATGTATGTATACACTCCATCAGATTAACATTGGTCTATTTGGTGAGGACTAAGATGTCAAAATCTGGCATAACTTGTGATATTTTTCTATGTCCAACTATGATGATATATTGGTAGTGATTTATCTAACTACTAATACCAAACTAATATAATAACATCATGGTCTAGTACATTTCTTTATATTAGTAGCATCTGAAATACATAGGAGAACAAAAAAAATCATATACATATATGCTCGTTGCAAATCTATATCTATACCTATTATTAAAGGGAGGCGATATTCTTGATTTCATCCCGCTTTGTTTGGTCCCGCTTCAATTAATTTCATGTACGCTATTCGGTTTCGTAATTTACGATCCGTTTTGGCCCAACGGAGGAAGCCCACCTGGCTGCGCACTGTGGCCTAGGTCCGGAGAGCTAGCAAAAAATAAAATTGCCAATGGGAGGTTCGATCTCATAATCTGCCAACCAGCCACACATAATTTGTCGAATTGACCCAGCTAGCGATATGAGACATTT
Source organism: Secale cereale (assembly GCA_902687465.1). Classification (NCBI taxonomy): domain Eukaryota; kingdom Viridiplantae; phylum Streptophyta; class Magnoliopsida; order Poales; family Poaceae; genus Secale; species Secale cereale. The sequence goes on from LR738715.1 coordinate 820,581,044, forward strand.
TTTTCTCCCGTTGCAACGCACGGGCCTTTTTGCTAGCACTACAATAATTCTCGCAAGTTGCCAAAGGTTATCCCAGGTATGATTGTTCAAAAGGATAATTACCAAATGATTCCAATTGTTTGAAAGGCTTAACATGCATGAGTTCGTTATAACCTACTCCCTCTGTCCCATAATATAAGAACGTTTTTTACACTAGTGTAGTGTCAAAAACGTTCTTATATTATGGGACGGAGGGAGTAGAATATAGGAAGCAGTTGACTATGTCACTTTTAACCAAGTGAGTCAAAGCACAGTTGACACAAAAACACATTCCCCTGAGGCCCTGACGTTTAATTCTGGTGCTTGCAGTTATTCAGAACTATATATAGAGGAGGGGTACCTGAAAAATCTTGCCCTTTGACTTCCAGTTTTACCTCTAGACAACAACTTATCGAACAGAGATTCAAGGAATAACATAACTTCTCCTTTGAAAATACCATGTCTCTGGCAGTCGGAAATAGCATGTCTTAGCCAACTAAGCATACCTCAGACGGATAGGTTCCTTGTGGTGGAACTTCCCCACGTGGGTTCAAATCCTATACTTGGCATGGGTAATCGAATTTTCCAAGATTTTGTTTAAGCTTTCTGGCGCTACTTATTTTTTGGGTGAGGTTCTATAGAAGGATTTTGATTAGGCTACTAGTAGCAGAAGTTACTAACGTGTACATATCAGTAGAAATTTTACATCATGCCATTAGGAAGTCGTACGTGCATACAGGCATGACCATGACTTTGCATATCTGTGTGGCATTCCAAAAAGTGAGTTCATCATCAGTTATGCTACAAAATTGTACAGAGGGCCATGTAATTAAGACAGCCATATGGTAGGCGAGTGAACATGTAGCTTGAGGTGCATCAGCAAGGCGACACTGTTGAGCTCGGCTAGTAAATCCCCAAGCTCTCGTTCATGTACCCAGCCGGTTTCCCTTCCTTTGCTTATGAATCCACCAAGCCATGGTCTTGGTGTGTTGTTGAATCTGTTGATTTGTGCTCCGTCCCAATGACTGGCACTTCCTCGAATAGTCGGGTGCATTACACAACTGGGAGTATATATCTTGCAGCGCCAAGAGCTTGTGGAACAAGCACTGGATCGCCGCAGGCAAGAGAGCCGCCTATGCAAGGAGGACCATGGAGAGGTTGGTGGTGGCGGATGTGGCCTTGTGGGCAACACGGGAGAGAGAGCAGGTGGGTAAAATTAGTTTAGGAACTGGGAGAAGAGTTGGCTTGAATGGCATTCGTGGGTCATTCTAGGTTATTATCGTCATCCACTGGTTGTGAATATCCAGTCTGATGAATTAAAGGCTAGATGTTTCTGATTTTTGTGGGACTTTTCTAGGCTATTTTTTATTTTTACTTTCTGGTTATTCTGTCAAGTACTTTCAATATAAAATAGATATACGGTAATTTTTTTCATTTTAAAAAAATATAATAGTGCATCAAAATAGTCAGGTAATTGCAATATTAAACAAACAATAAACATTGAAATGTCTATATATGGCACCTGGATAGAGGATTGATGTAGAGAAAACACATAAATAGCAAAGGGAAGTTATAATGGAATACAAACATGAAAAATCCATTTATTTTTATCCTATTGCTAGAAACTTTGGTATTAGTTTCATCGGCTACAAGTGACAATACCAATGTCAGCCTACAATACAAGAAGAATAAAAGAAATAATTTGAGTTTTCGAAGGTGACTGCTCTGCGTAAAAAGCTATTATCTCTCTGTTGATATTTCTATGGGAAACGTCAAGAGCAAGGTCCATTAAATTATGATAAAGATAAGAATATATTTATACTTCAGAAGCAAAAAGATATTTATAGATAGTGAAAAGAACTTAACGTACTTGGTAACCATGCATGAAAGGAGAATGATACTTGTCTAAACATGATCAGAATACTATCTACTCCCTTCGTCCCAAAATTCTTGTCTTCAATTTGTCTAAATATGGATGTATCTAGTCACATTTTAGTGTTAGATACTTCCCTACCTAGATGAATCGAAGACAAGAATTTTGGGACGGATGGAGTACATATCACCAGCCCACAATGCACATCGACAAAGTAAAACCTAAGTCTAACGCATGGCAAGTTGGCAACCTTAAATGACGTAATATAATCAGCAAGTTCTGAAACAATTAAATTAATAGGGATATTCATGGAACTGGAGAGTGTGAACAATCAAAATGATAAAAATATGTAAGTTTTACAACTTAATTCTCCTGTGTTCCAAAAAAAAAAAATCTGACGCCCAAAAAATGTGTATAGGGTAGGACCCTGTCAGATGGACAGGGTGTTAATATTGTGAAATCTGGTAAGGGAGAGTAGGGATGAACACACTTATTCTATACTGCATACAATGTATGATTTTGTATTTGCAAGTCACTGTGAACCAAAACAGCTAAAATAAATGTTGTGGTAAGCAAAGCGACAAAAATATTCGTTTTAAAATGAAAAGAGATTGCATGGTGTATCATATACTCCCTCTGTACCATAATATTTGTCTTTCTAGCAGCTCAATTTGAACTGCTAGAAAGACAAATATTATGATACAGAGGAGTATGATTTTGCATGCGCCGGGAATTTCAGTGACCATCCGGACAATCCAACTGAGCATCAAACATTTTTGGTGGCTTATATCTCTTCACACTAATCAAAATTACAAGTGTCCTCTCTCTATGTTATCTAAATTATGTGCTTGTGAATTTGTTGACCCAGCACCTGCATCAGCAATCAATTCCCCTCGAATTGGTGGTAGATAAAGCATGTAAACCAGAAAAAGATCTTTAGATCTTGCAGAGCAGATGCGCAAGGGCAAATCTGCTTCCCCGTCCGAGAGCACCAACAGGAATCAGAGTGAAACCCCGGTGACGGCTAGGATGACGGGGCCAACAGAGTTGAGTCGTGCGGCGCGAGATCGGTGTCCGGTGAGGCGTCGTGCGGAAGAGGCGGAGCCGGCAGGAGGGAGCAAAAGCGGCGGCACGGATATGGTTGTCGGGGTACTCGTTATCATAGAAAACAGAGCGGAAACAATTGTGAGGGGAAAAAAACAAGTCAAACGTGCGGTTTCTAGTGTGCGAGAGAAAAAAAACGGTGAGAGGATGATTGGAGGTTAGGCAAAAATAAACCGGTGATGGTGAGGCAAAAATAAGCCGGGTTACCAGCCTACCAACTCGCCCTTTAGAAGTCTTTATCTTTATCTTTATCTTTATCTTTACCTAATAATAAAGAAAATAGGGTTTCAGCCCGTCCGTCGTGGCTGTTTTGCAAAAAAGCCCCTTGGTTTACAGGAAATCAACCCGCGCTCCCTGTAATAATAAAGAAAATAGGGTTTCAGCCCGTCCGTCGTGGCTGTTTTGCAAAAAAGCGCCTTGTTTTACAGGAAATCAACCCGCGCTCCCTGTTTAAGTGGATCTGAGAAAACGCTTCGTTTTTACAGGAAACCACCGTTTGCTTCTGGTTGTACGTCGTGGTCATTTTTGCAGAAAAGCCCTTTGCTTTTCCTAAAATCAACCCGCAATCCTGTTTTCCAAATCATCCCGAAACGGTACAGCGAGAGAAAAGAAAAAAAACCTGGACGGCCCACGAGGCCACGACCTTACCTCCACCTCCAGCGCGCCGCCACACCCTGCCACGCCGGCGCGCGCCGCCACCACCGGCCCCCGCCCATTCACCGCGCGTCGCCACCGTCGGCACCCGCTCCTCTTCCGCGCGCCGCCACCGACCCCCGCCACCGCGCCCATCCATTCCCGAAGTGCCCCCACCCGTGCGTCTTTCCAACGCCGGCGAGAATCGATGCCGGCGCTGCACCTTCCCCAACTCTTCTCTCTCCTCCTGTAATGCGGCTGCTCTCCGTCGGTCGGCGAAGTCCCTCAAGTCCCACCCCTCCCCAACACGAGCGCCTCCCGGCCCTCCTCTATATGTGTGTGCTCGATCTGGATCCATCACTTTCCTGGGTTCAGCACAGAGGAGAGCTTGCTGCTGCATTGGGCGTTGATGGTGGTGAGCTAGACGCCGGCTAGGTAACAGGGGAACCCTCTGTTCTTTATTCATGGTAGTTCCTGTCACTCCATCAGGACCTCTATTTGCACTCAGGTGAAAAAAGGACCTCCGTTTCATTCGCAACGTTTCTGTTATGATTTTTGGTAAATTTATGCTATGTAATCATGGAGAGAAAACTGATGCCCCGGCACTACTTTCACCCCTTTTGTGTTGTATTTGCTTTTGGAATTTTGACAGAGTTGTTAGAGATGTGAAATTTGAGCCAACTATTCTCACTGTTATGCAAATTCATTTGTCTACTATGATGTCTTGACATAGATGGCGAAAATAAAAGTTTTTTTTTGGAGAAATAGTGCTCCAGAAATTGGGGTTTAGATATGTGCAGCAGGTTAGTATTCAGACTGAACCAGGGGGGGGTCGCCGGTGACGCGGAGGAAGGCCGGAGCTCGCTTCCCGGGCGGCTCCTGGGCAGAAATCCATGGCGGCTCCTGGGCAGAAAGGAGATGGGGATGTGAGGGCGAAAGAAGGTACGGTGATGAGCTCCAGATAGAAAAGGTTAGTGAAAGCACATTTGCTCTCCGGGTGGTTTTGGTAATTAATGACAACATACTTTGTGGTTGGACTAATGCTTTTATCAAGTATGTTTCAGGAAAGCCAATCACTTTGGTATGGGAAGATGACTGAAGAAGTGGACCCCTCAAATGCTAAGACAAGCATTGGCAAAAGCTCAAGACTCCATTTTTGGTTTAGTGATCAAAGATCACATTGAGTCCATAGGAAAAGCCAATACTATTAAAAGGGGATGAGGTTGTGTTGATGATCTGGTTGCTCAAGTGCTTGGTGATCTAACTCCCTCAACTATCAGCACTATTCACTACTTAACACACACCCATAAGTAATCTCGGTCAAACCAACTCTGTCTCACCGAGATGAAGTTATCTCTACAAACCCTAACATCTCGGTCACACCGATTCTTTCAAATCAGTCCCACCGAGATGAACCACTTCAGCCATATTCCAAAACCCTAGAAAATCGGTCTTACCGAGTTTGAGATCGGTCACACCGAAACTGAACTGCCAACCTTCTGTAACCACTTCACATCATTTCGGAATTTCCGAGTTTGCATTATCGGTCTCACCGAATTGGGCAAGGTTCTGCCTTGACTCAAATCGGTCGCACCGATAATTCATTTTCGGTCAAACCGATTCTGGCATGTTCCTACTCTTTCTCAAATCGGTCCAACCGAGTTTTCTTTCTCGGTCTCACCGAAATCTCCAACGTTCATATCTGTAACACTTTCGGTCTCACCGAGATGGTATTTTCGGTCCCACCGAAAATCCCAACGTTCACTATATTTGAACTTTCGGTCTAACCGAGTTTTCACTTCGGTCTGACCGAGATTGGTCAAATGTGTGTGTAACGGTTGGATTTTGTGTGGAGGCTATATATACCCCTCCACCCCCTCCTCATTCGGGAGGAGAGCCATCAGAAAGTACCACCACTTCTACCACACACTTTCTGAGAAGTGAACCACCTACCCTTGTGTTGAGATCAAGCCATTCCATTCCTACCATATGAAACTTGATCTCTAGCCTTCCCAAGTTGCTTTCCACTCAAACCCTTCTTCCACCACAGCCATATCAGTGAGGAGAGTTGAGTGTTGGGGAGTTTATCACTTGAAGCACAAGAGCAAGGAGTTCATCACCATCAACACCGTCTATTACCTTTTGGGGGGTGGTGCCTCCTAGATTGGTTAGGTGTCGCTTGGGAGCCTCCGTCGTGATGTGGAGTTGAACCAAGAAGTTTGTAAGGGCAAGGAGATCGCCTACTTCGTGAAGATCTACCCCGAGTAAGGCTAGTCCTCCGTGGGCGTAGGCCGTGATGGAATAGACAAGGTTGCTTCTTCGTGGACCCTTCGTGGGTGGAGCCCTCCGTGGACTCGCGCAGCCGTTACCCTCCGTGGGTTGAAGTCTCCATCAACGTGGATGTACGATAGCACCACCTATCGGAACCACGACAAAAATCTCCGTGTCACCAAACTGCGTTTGATCTTCTCCACTTCCATTTACTATATATGCAATTTACTTTCCGCTGCCCATACTCTAGAATTGCATGTGTAGTGTGTTACTTGACTTGATCTTCATTGCAAAACTGCCAAAATCTGTCCTTGATAAAAGACAGAAATTTTATCTTGTCAAGTAGTCTAATCACCCCCCCCCCCTCTAGACCTACTTCTTCGATCCTACAATTGGTATCAGAGCTTTGGTCTCCATTGCTTTGGTTTACACACCATTGGAGGAAGATGGACGTGTCTACGGATGGGAGTGTTAGCCATAGAGTGCCTGTTCTTAATGGAAGGTTCTATAACTCATGGAGGTCTGAAATGCTTAGTATCTTTAAGATGTACAATTTGTGCAAATATGTTGAGACCCCCTATGTGCCTCCTTGTGATCCCTTGCACCCTACCATGGATGAAGAGCTTGATTTGCTTCGTAACCTTAGAACTGTAAATCTTATCATTAGAGGGTTACCTGATGACTTGCTTAATCTTGTTACAAATTTTGAGTGTGCCTATGCTATGTGGAAATTCTTGGAAGAACTTTATCCGGACTACTCTATGAGAGGTCTAGATGAAATTCTACACAAGACTATTGAATTTGATAGGTTGCACCCTAGTGATCCTAACTTTGATAAATGCTTCTTTGAGCTTCGTGATCTTATGAAAAAGAAGGGTGATCCCGGTCTTATCAATATTAGAGTTAGAAATGCTCTTGCATTGCATTCCGAAGATTATTATTCCATTGACCAAACTAATGCAAATACTTATCAAATTGACCTAGGTGTTGATGATGAACAATCTATGGGTCAATATGATGATGAGCATGAGCATGATGATGATTATTCCGATTCGGACACCGAGCTAGACAAGGTCATGAAGAGTCTCAATCTTATGGCAAATATGAGAGACTACATGTCCGGCGGAAAAGAGTGGATTCTTGATAGTGGATGCACCGATCACATGACCGGAGACAAAGACATGTTTCGAGAGCTTGCAAAAAACGATGGCCCACGCAAGTATGTGACTTTTGGAGACAACTCCAAGGGTAAGGTACTTGGCCTTGGTAAGGTGGCCATATCTCATGATAGCTCTATTCAAAATGTCATGCTTGTAGAATCTCTTGGATACAATTTACTTTCCGTGTCTAGATTAGCTGACTTTGGATTCAATGTGCTATTTACCAAAGTAGATTGCCAAGTCTTTCGTCGTGATAATCAAAACATGGCTTTTACTGGTATTCGTAGAGGTGATCTATATATTGTTGATTTCACTAAGAAAGCCCAACCTAGAGCTTGTTTCATTGCTAAATCCTCTAAAGGTTGGTTATGGCATAGAAGGCTAGGACATGTTGGTATGCGTAATCTAGACAAGCTGATCAAAGGTGATCATATTCTTGGTGTTAAAGATGTTTTCTTTGACAAAGACAGACTTTGTAGTGCTTGTCAAGCAGGAAAACAAGTTGGTGGAAGTCATCCCGTGAAAAACATCATGACCACTAGGAGACCGCTTGAGCTTCTCCACATGGATCTCTTCGGTCCCAATGCTTACAAAAGCCTTGGTGGTAACTCCTTTGGTCTAGTTATAGTTGATGATTATTCCAGATTTACGTGGGTATTTTTCCTTGATGATAAATCGCAGGTTCAGAGGATCTTCAAGACCTTTGCCAAAAAGGCCCAAAATCAATTTGAGGTGAAGATCAAGAAAGTTCGGAGTGACAACGGAACGGAGTTCAAGAACGCCAATGTAGAGTCTTTTCTCGATGAGGAAGGAATTCTACATGAGTTCTCGGCTACGTACACTCCTCAACAAAATGGAGTTGTTGAGAGGAAGAACCGAACGCTCATTGAGATGGCAAGAACGATGCTTGATGAATACAAGACACCGAAACATTTTTGGGGAGAAGCGGTCGAGACAGCTTGTCATGCTATCAACAGGCTTTATCTTCATAAGCTTCTCGGCAAGACATCATACGAGCTTCTCACCGGTAACAAACCCCAAGTGGGATACTTTCGTGTCTTTGGTTCAAAATGCTATATCCTTGATAAGCATCGTCGGTCTAAATTTGCTCCTAAATCTCATGAAGGCTTTCTTCTTGGTTATGGATCAAACTCCCACACCTACCGTGTCTACAATAATTTCACCCGAAAGGTTGAAGAGACGGTAGATGTGAAGTTTGATGAATCTAATGGCTCGCAAGTAGAGCAAATGCCTATTGATGTAGGAGACAAGGACCCATCGGAAGCAATCCAAGATTTATCTATCGGGAAGATCCGTCCCATGGAAGTGAAGGAGAGTACCTCATCTACATATGTGGAGCCACCTACCTCACGGCGAGATGAACCTCAAGGCAACATGGAGGCCTCCACAAGTGGAACTCACCAAGATGAGGAAGTGCTACAAGAAGATCCACCACAACCTCCTTCTCCACCACCTCAAGACAACACCAACAACAATGAAGAAGAAGAAGAAGAAGAAGAGGAAGATGAAGATGACGAGGAAGCTGAGCCACAACATCAACAAAAGCTATCCCGAGTTCGAGCAAGAGTCAAGAAGAATCATCCCGTGGAACAAATGATGAACGACATCAACTCCGGGAGAATTACTCGCTCTAAAACTCGCTTAGCTAACTTTTGTGAACATTACTCATTTATCTCTAGTATTGAACCTATGAAGGTAGAAGAAGCACTTAAAGACCCGGATTGGGTGAACGCTATGCACGAAGAACTACACAACTTCGAGAGGAACAAGGTGTGGACTTTGGTAGAGAAGCCCAACGATGATCAAAACATCATTGGAACCAAATGGGTGTTTCGCAACAAGCAAGATGAAGATGGACAAGTCATCCGCAACAAGGCTCGTCTCGTAGCTCAAGGTTACACACAAGTCGAAGGTATGGACTATGGTGAGACCTATGCCCCCGTTGCTAGACTTGAGTCCATTCGCATTCTTCTTGCTTATGCCAATCACCATGATATTACTCTCTATCAAATGGACATCAAAAGTGCTTTCCTAAATGGTGAAATTGAGGAGGAAGTATTTGTTAAACAACCTCCCGGTTTTGTGAATCCCAAAAAGCCTAATCATGTTTACAAGTTGCACAAAGCTCTTTATGGTCTTAAACAAGCACCTAGAGCTTGGTATAAATGCTTAACTAGTTTTCTTCTTGAAAAAGGCTTTGAGATTGGAAAGATAGACTCAACGCTGTTCACAAAAAGGGTTAATGGTGAACTATTTGTGTGCCAAATATATGTTGATGATATTATCTTTGGTTCAACTAACCCCCATTTTAGCAAGAAGTTTGGACAGCTCATGTCGGAGAAGTATGAAATGTCCATGATGTGTGAACTCAAATTTTTCCTTGGGTTGCAAATCAAGCAATCTAAGGAGGGTACTTTTGTCTCACAAACAAAGTACACCAAGGATCTCTTCAAGAAGTTCAACATGCAAGAAAGCAAAGGTATGAGTACCCCCATGCCTACTAGTGGACATAATGACTTGACAAAAGATGGAGAACCCGTTGATCAAAAGGTTTACCGTTCTATGATTGGTTCTCTACTATATCTTTGTGCTTCTCGTCCTGACATAATGTTGAGTGTATGCATGTGTGCGCGATATCAAGCAGCCCCTAAAGAATGTCACCTTAAAGCTGTTAAAAGGATAGTGAGATACTTGATACACACACCAAACTTTGGCATTTGGTATCCTAAGAGAGCTTCTTTCGATCTTGTTGGCTATTCCGACTCGGACTATGCCGGTGACAAGGTTGATAGAAAGTCAACTTCGGGTACATGTCAATTCCTTGGTCGATCCCTTGTATCTTGGTCCTCCAAGAAACAAAATTCGGTATCATTATCCACTGCCGAAGCAGAATACATTGCTGCTGGTTCGTGTTGTGCTCAATTGCTATGGATGACACAAACGCTTAAAGATTATGGGATACATGTGAGACGTGTTCCCTTGCTTTGTGACAATGAGAGTGCAATCAAGATTGGACACAATCCTGTGCAACATTCTCGAACAAAGCATATTGAAGTTCGTCACCATTTTATTCGTGATCATATTGCCAAGGGTGATATTAATCTTAAGCATGTTCGTACTGACAAACAACTTGCTGATATCTTTACAAAACCTCTTGATGAGAAAGTGTTTTGTCGCTTAAGGAGTGAGTTGAACATCATTGATGCTTCAAACTTGGAGTGATAACTCCATTGATGCATGCAAGGCATGAGCCTCTTGACTAATCCTTGATATTTCTCTTATGATGATGATCATATGTCTTGGACACATTTGCCTCCTTGTATTGCATCTAACTCTTTGCAGGTACTTGGATGATCTACATTCCACAAGATTACCACACACTCAAATCATGAGTAATCTTGTCATTGACCAAGTATCTACCCCTTTGGGATGTTGAGTTCAAGGAACAAAATTCCACATATCCTTTTTGACATCTTATACATCTAGTATTTCACTCTTGTCATCTTGGATATTCTTGAGTATTTCCTTGCTCGCCTAACCCATGTAGGAAGATGAACTACACAAGTAGAAAAGGCGCTCCAACTTCACATTCTATGAGCACCTACATCAAGTTCACCTACATGAGCAAAGCATCAACAAGCCCAAGGTATGTTCTTCACATCTTTGAGGAGCTTTACTCAAAGCCATGAGTACAAGCAGCTTCATAAGATGTGATCACATCAAATGCTTAATCGAAAAATGGCAACCCCATTTTGAGCTTAAACGATGAGTATGACCTATGATCAAATGTCTTCATTTGACTCCTAAGTCAATATACTCAAACATAGGTGACTTTGTCGCCGACCTTTATCTAGATGAAGTACATATG
>LR738715.1:820595248-820786063 GCA_902687465.1 Secale cereale
TATGTTTTACTGTTGACCTCCAGTATGGGCCTGACATTGTGTTTGAGTAGTTGACCTGATAATATGATTCAGCTTAGCAAATCATATCAGGATTTATTTTTTCTGAACTGTCGAATATGCTGTCTTGCTTATCACTCTTATGATTCAATGTACATGTACATTTAATAAAAGCAGGAGCATGCATCTATCTTACTTCAATGCTTTCACCTTGGTGTATATTGTTTTACTATTTGACCTCCAGTATGCCAGTCATTGAATTTGAGACTTGACATTATAATGCGATTCAGCTTAGCAAAGCATATCATGAATTTTTCTAAACCTCTTGTAGTTCGATTTATTTGGTTTATGCCATTCCATTATGATTTACATGCACTATACATGACATAGTTTGCCATCCTAATTCAGTTTTATTCCTGACCAGTGTATGGTTTACTGACTTGAGCACTTTAGCATGCTTTCCTTTCAACTTCTGCTAATTATTGTTCCATATTTCTTTGTATCAAAGATCCACACTGTTGAAATTTGCATTATCTATTGCAGCTACAAGATCTTGGAGGCACACTCATTGAGTTATGGAGTCTAATGGACACACCATTAGGTGAACAGAAATGCTTTGATCATGTTACTTCTTTGATTTCAGTCTCACAAAATACAGTGAAGCCCCAAGGATGCCTTTCACATGACCTTATTAAGAAGGTTACAGTTGATTCTTGATTGTCTATTTATTTACTTATTTTCTTTGTATTTTCATCAAGCTAATTTATTTAAATTATACTAATTGTCATGTGAAATTCCTTTCCCCCGTTGCTTAGGTAGAAGTTGAGGTCAAGAGACTGAAGCATTTGAAAGCTAGCAAAATGAAAGAGCATGTCTTGAAAGAAAATGACTGAGCTTGAAGAAATCTACAAAAGTGTTCACATGTATATTGACAGCGATCATGAGTGGCAGATTGTCACTGAACTTATTGATTCTGGTTCATTTCTTTCCCATGCTTTTCATCCTGAAGATACATAACTGAAGTTATTATATACAGTTTTGTTTCCATTATGAACTACCCGATGCATGATTTAACTGGTGCTCCATAGTTATATAACGTTGCCGTTTCTGTCTCATCTTAAAATTCTGTGAATTTCTTAGTCAAATGCAATGGTAGGTTCTGCAACAGTCTTTCAACTTTGTGGCTTCTAAGTATCAGCTTGAATATTTAGGCAGATCAATTTGGATAAAAAAATTGAATAAGCTCTTATGGAAACTAAAAGGGAAAAAATATTGCAAGTCATTGCATCTCTCCTTCAGAGGACGATTGCGCATTCATGCTCTAGGATTTTTTTTTTTACTGAGCTAAGGTTGTGAACAATTTATTTCCATTTCTTTGGTAGTGATATTTGGGTAAACTGGAGATCCTAGCTATAGAACATCAGCGGTGTACAGTATATGTATTGCTGCTAAGAGGTTTTTTAGATACATCTTTACTGATTTTTCATCTTTGAGCTACAGGAAAGGGAAATTACATGTAGATGAAGTAGCATATCGGGATAGCAGTCACCTCTCCCCGTGAACTTGCATCGAGCTCCAAACTTCAAGTGAGTCTGCACGAGCTTGTGCTGTATCTTGGGGTACCAGCTGATCGCCCCCGCACGCGATGCTGTTCAGCGGGAACAGCGGCATGGAGCAGCCGCCACAACTTAGGATTGGGCTTTGGCGCCCTGGACGCAAGCGACGTTACCCGCAATAGCTCTCGTCTTGCCGCCGACGATGGCGACGGCCTCAGACGGCAGACCGCATCTCACCTTGTGTCAATCGTCTCTGAGCTCGAACTGAGGGAACATAGGCATGGGAGCAGCTGCCACAACTTAGGCCCGGGCTTGGACGCGCCGGACGCGGGCCATGCTACCCGCAAGGGATCCCTACTTGCCGCCAGTGACGGCGATGGCCCTGGACGGCAGACTGGCATCTCACGGTCTCACTTTGTGGGAAACGCCTCATGGAGGTCGAACTGAGGCAGCTAGAAGAGTCCAGGAGATAAGGTAAAGGAATGGAAAGAAAAACAAAATATGATGTTTCAGTGGCGGGGCTGACTAGAACACGTGTTGGTCGCGTTTAGCCCTGCAGGATAGTGGCGTGCTGGGGGTAAAACATGCATCATCGTAACTTGCTTCCTCCATTGCAACTTTTATGACACGAATTACTTGATTACACCTGGCTGGCTGGTTCAATTTTGGTATTATATTTGCTCCGGCTTGCTTTGATCTGGATTCACTTTGTTGATATTGAATTTGTCTTAATGTTAACATCAACAATGGCTATTCCCGTTTCGTATTACTTTAGACATAATTTGCTTCAACTACGGCATTTTGTATTTTTCTTTTAAATTTATATGGAACATCGGAAACCCAGCCATGGCGGCAGTGGTGTAGACCTTCACCTAACTCCCCAATGTCATGTCTCAGTAGAACAAAGCGGATGGATACATGATCCACATGTTGACAAAAGGAGAGGCAAAAAAGAAGAGGAATGTTGCCACTTGTCATGACACATATGTGATATTTCTCATTTTTTGTCTTTATCAAAACACGTGTATGCAGGGCTTAATTTGTATTTCATCCGCTCCACACGTGATGGTGATATACACGGGTTTTCTTAAATAGACTTAATTTTTAGATACGGCCTTTGCTGTCGGTACCATCCTGCTGTGCCCGACTGTGGTCGTGGTGGTGTGCGTCAATAATAATCGATGATTCATAATCAAAACCGTATCAAAACAGAAGATAGTGTCTCAGAAAAGAAATGTTTTATGATGTGATATTTTTTCACCCGTTGCAACGCACGGGCATGTTTACTAGTAGAGATAAAAAGTACTTAACGGGTTAACTATGAGATAATCAGACTACGAAATCCCACAAAAACCAATATATCTATTCGATCCATCTAACCCATAATTAAATTACAGCCATCAGATATTTTTTAACCCTTTATCATTTCCCACCCATGCCGCCGCCTCCTCACATCAGTTGTGTGACCTTTGAGAGACTAGACTAATAGTAGCAACATTGTGCTTTCAATTGAAGAGAGATGTTCTGTAGGGGATCCAAATGCGTAACTGCAATACAACCCCAAATTTTTCAGCCAAACCAATTTTTCTGATTTTACTCGTGATGCTCAGGATTTCCCCTTTTATCTTCACTGCGATCTACCACAAATTAGAACTTGTGCACTCCCTTTTCATTTAAGTTCTAACGTGTGCATTCCCTTAACATTTATCCCAGTTAGAACTTGTGCACTTTCTCACAAAAATAGCACAATATGATTGTAAGCACACCAAAAAAAAAGACAAAAATGTCATGATATATTCAAAGAATTGCTTCTTATCCAACATTAAATGAACGTGCAAATTTAATACTGAGAGTGAAACCACAATAAAATCAACTCATTCAGAAGTAAAATCTCACTGCAACAAAACAATCAAGCATGAAGATCTATGGTCATTGATCATATCTTCCATACATGAATACAGCAAGTTATAACTACGCGGTCCTTGGTAAGTAGATACATTGCGCACAAATTTGCTTCCATTTCTCATCTTGTTCGTTCACATCAAACTAAAGCAGACAACAACCTTTATCTGATTACCAAGAGAGAGAAAAATCACATGTATCAATAATCATGGCTAGTGAAAACTGCACGTCAGTGTACTGAGATGCAGGCACCCAATGGCGGGCAGTGTGGTACAGAGTTGATCGTATGGCAAGGTTAGAAGAAATTCGTACGCCCGTATATTTCTACAAAATGTCAAACTTGGCCATGGCCATTCTGCAGGGAATCCTCAGCAAGGTCTAATATCTCTATCTGATTTACGCATTTGATCTGAACCCGCTAGCATCCATCATCGTTGCCGTGCCCCCGTGCCCTGCTAGTTACTATTTTGCTACATGACCTGCAAATGGAATCAGCCAAATCTAAGATATTGTGGAATGGAACACCAAACATTTTTCCAAAAGAGCACAAAGGGTCAAATTTTGGATTTAAGGAAGAAAGGTCAAATACATGTCCAGCTCCTCTTCCTTTTTCCTGATTTCATGAGACCAAACTACAGGGTCAACATTCTTGGGCAAGGACTCCTGTAATTGCGAGCTCTCCCTCAACCACAGCTCAACTTTAGCGCACTCATTGTCAATCTGGCAGATAAACCGGTCATCAGATGTGCAAGTAGCAACAGAATTCTATATAGCATGATACTATGCAGTATGTAGACAGAAATACTAAGTTAAACCGAACTACTGTCAACACTTTGGGTGTTCATTATTAAGTAACCTAGGTTTATTTCAAAAGCCTCATCCCTTTTCTCTTTTGGCATTTGATTATTGTAATTCAAGGAAGTACTATAATTAACACATGTTGCAAGGAACATGAACAGTTTCACTTTACAATTTAGATCAACTTACCGCCGTGTTCAGTTAGTACAAACTAGCAGACCACATATAGATATGCAATGATTCAAGTGTTAATAAGGGCAAATGAAAATAATGGTTAAATAGCTTACAGCATCTCGTTCAGGCGCAGATAATGACTTGGCAGCCATTCTATGGTCAACAATGCGCTTCAGAAGCTCCCTTGTAGCTTCAGCTCTGGCTTCCTCATCTTTACAACGATATTCAATGGGATCTACAAGCTTTAATAAATATAAAAAGAAACATAAGAAAATAATCCAACAAAGAGGTGCATAGTCCAAATATAGCAAGAATGCATTGGAATCGTCCTTGCATTAACATTGAATGTGCGATAGGATACGACGGACAACAAAGAACAGGTACAAAAACTATACAACTTGATTGTCAGTTAAGCCCAAAGGTGAAGTGATAAATCATGAAATACTATAACGCCCAGGACAAGAAAATACATTGACAAACATATATCAGGAAATACGTATAAGGTGTATAAGGGGCCATGGATGCAGATAAGAAAAACATCAAAAGGTACCATTTGTACCTTTTTTAGCTCCTCGAGTTTACTAGTGTAAACTGCTTCAGTCTCATCATCACCTTCTTCATAAAGCCAATCTTCTGTCTGCTGTAGATTAACTGAGATTTCTTCCCTTTCAGAATCGGTAGCAAAGTTCCGATACCTCTCAGAAAGCTAGAAAACAATTTATCAGAGAAGAGAACTTTTAGGTTGGGAAAGGAATTGGGAAAACACTCTCAGACTGCCACCTTATTACGGGTGTCGTACACGTAGGATTCCAATGCGTTCTTCCTCTCTTTCGTTCGCTCGACAAGTTTATCCTGATAGGCCAGTTGTTGTTCTTGCTCTTGAGCTTCCAGCAATTCCTGCTTGCTCATTACACCATAAATAGACTCAACAATTTGCAAGTCCTGCCGGTGCATTGGCCGTTCATTTCTCGACTTGTGATCCTGCACATAATAACAGTTGTCACACCTAGTTAGTTGGGCAATAATTGAAAGATGACAGTTGCATTGGCTGTTCATTTCTCGACTTTTAACAATTTATGCATCTGGCAGGGCGTTCCCTCCCCCATTTCAAATACTCAACATACAAGGTATAAATAATCTTACGGTACCTTCTACCAACCAGTTAAGGATTAACAAGATTATCACAGAATTTAGCACCTTAAATAGTTAAAGTATCATATACTCCCTTCGTTCCCAAATATAAGTCTTTCTAGAGATTACAACAAGTGACTACATACGAAGCAAAATGAGTGAATCTACACTCTAAAATATGTCTAAATACATCCGTATGTTGTTGTCCATTTGAAATGTCTAAAAAGACTTGTATTTAGGAACAGAGGGAGTATATGCCAGTAGATTCGCATATATTACCCACAAAAGGAGTATGCTTGCAATTACCAACTTCAACACAGAACGCCAGCTGCTAATTATACTCATATAGCAACTCATGCTACTAAAATATTTGTGAAAGTCGGCTGAATTTGCATGCCTTTGGTCATCACACTGCAATTTAGTTAGATCTAGGATCAGGGAGGGCTGGCATAATTCCTTACCATGTTATCACTGGAATCGACTTCCATAGAGTCAGCAGAATTTGAATCCCTTTGATCATCGTCAATCAACTGAGGCAGTTTAAAGGTTAGAAAAACAATATTGAACAACCTATAACTAAAACCTGGTAATGACTATGAAAGTTGACACTTACAACAGCTGATTCCACTGAAATAAGTCCATGGAGATTTAACCGGATTTTTACTTTCACTTTAGACTTTTCACTATGTGCTTGGAAAGGTCCAATCTGCAATAAGCAAATAACAACACTAGAATAATTAGAAGTAATCATGGATGACATCAACATTTAACAGTAAGAGTAACTTCGTTCAATGCATGTGAGCATATTTCTTGTGCCACGATTCAACTGGCATACATGTGTCATAGCTTTTGGAAGAGGTTCGACATGCAAATTATGACGTCAGCGCAGTAGGTAAATGTGCATAATACACCCTCCTCTCCCAGCCGCTAAAACCCCTAACCCACCCATCCCCAAAAAAAACTTTGTACCGAACCATGACCTAATATGTATGGAGCTACCACCAGTCCATCCGAAGTTAAGGATTCAAACTGTGGATCCCAAAGTTTCAGGGATAAATAAATAAAATGCGAGAGAGCACAACACTGATCTTTGAGTGCACTAAGGTCAACTAGAGCTAGGAATACAAAAGTTATCTAAAATGTTTTTCAAAATGATGATCACTTGATCAGAAACTAAACAACTTGATGCTTTGCAGTAACAATAAAGGCACCACATGAGCTCTTACAAGATGAAAATTGATGATTTGTTAAGACGGCATGTTAGTGTTTCATGGCCAACTGAAGAGAGGCAGCATTGTGAATATGATGACTTCAATGGGGACAGGAAAACTGTTGATAATTATTAGAACTGAACATAACAATACTTCTTTGTTGAAAATATGTGTTGCAATATCTTTAGAGAATGAAGTTGCAGGGTAGTTTCTGAAGAGAATCATTTCATGATCTATAATATAAATACTACAGTCTCCAATTGTCTTGTTCTAGCACTAATGTTTACAATGGTTCACACTTACCAGGCATACTACATTGAAGATATGCACTTCCAAATAAGAGATACTACAAATTGACTACAACCCTTATACTAAGGTATTATGATTGACAAGATTGTTTATCCATTCTAGGAGTATTGTTCATTGCTTACTAAAGCACCAATTAAGTGAACACAACAAGGTGTCTAGATGATAAGCCAGCAGAAGACATGAAAGAAGGTATCTTCTGATTGTTGTAACTTGTAAGCAAGGAGTGAAAGCATCAAAAGTTCTACAGAAACAATGGTGCCATGAAATGAAACGCTACTGTCTTGGAAGCTATTGTATTTGCACATGGAGATAACAGAGTCTTAGAGCTAAATAAAACAAAAGAGACATCTGGATCAAAAGGCTAAAACATAATCACATTTTATCAGCCAAGAGAGTTACTTGCATACCTCAAAACTACCGATTTGTGTTGAGGTGCCAGGGGGCAGTTCATTCTCATCCACATAAAAAGCATCCAAAGTAAAACCACTGTTCCTATGCAAAGTAATTATCTTAACACTAGGAAGGGGCTGGCCTCTGCGGAACAATGCGTTGCTTGTCAATGCTGATATTGGGCCTTCATTTGTGCAAAATCCTATTGAGGCAGGGATTACATCTTGCACCTGAAATACACCAAATGCAACAATTCTCACTAGACAGCCAGCAATACAGCATGCTTCAAGTACCACACTAAGCTTATATAATCAGAGACTACAAGATAAAAGCAGGCATGCATACCTCATACTCCCGAACACGGAATGTGGGACTAAGCATTGCACACTGCAATGCGCAACCACGAGCCACGCACTCACTGACATTGATTGTGCGACTAGGCTCCCTTCTGAAGAATCCGGCCAGAACTCTAGCGATAGCAGGTACCCGAGACCCTGACCCAACGAGCTCCACGGACTGCAGCTTATCCAATCCAATACCTGCATCTGCCATCGCCCTCTTGCACGGCTCAATGACTCTCTCCAGCAACTCAGCACAGAGCTTCTCGAAGTCTTCCCTCCGGATCATCCCCCTCACATCCTTCTCCTCCATGAGGCACTCAATGTTGACCACCGCCTCGGCATTCGCGCTCAACACCTTCTTCGCCTTCTCACAGGCGGCCCTCAGCCTCATGCTCGCCTTCACATTACCCACGACATCGATCTTATACCTGTCCCTGAACTCCTCGGCGAAATGCTCGAACAGCACCTCGTCAAAGTCGCGCCCGCCCAGGTCCGCGTCGAAGCCGTGCGACAGCACCTTCATCCCGGAAGGGTCGAAGGCGACGACCCCGGCCTGGGTGTCGGAGTGGCCGACGTCGACGAAGGCGACGAAGGTGGGGCCCCCGGCGACGCCGAGGTCGGAGCGGTAGAGGCCGTAGCCGAGGGCGGTGGCGGCGAGGTCGTGCATGAGGCGGAGCGGCCTGAGCCCCGCGACGGCCGCCGCGTCGACGTAGGCGCGGCGCTGCGCCTGCGTGAGGTAGCAGGGGACGGAGATCACGCAGTCGGCGACGGGGGCCTCGAGGTCGTCCTCGGCGAGCTGGCGGAGGTAGGCGAGGAGCATGGCGAGGATGTGGGTCGGGGAGAGCGCGATGCGGCGGCCGAGGTGGTCGACGTGGACGCGGGCCCCGCCGGCGCCGGCGCCGGAGCGGGCGACGTCGACGGGGAAGGGGAGGCGCGGGAGGTCGCGGGGGGCGGGGCGGGAGGCGAGGAGGAGGAGGCGCTTGGGGCTTGAGAAGGGCGCGTGGGAGGAGGCGGCCCCCGCGGCGTGCGCGCCCAGCAGGCGCGCGCTGTGGGAGAAGGCGACGGCGGCGGGCGACTCGCGCTTGGACTCGGCGTTGAGCAGCACGTCGATCCCCCGCTGCCGCGCCGCCGCCGCCACGAGGGTGTCGTTGCCAACGTCGAGCCCCACCACGCTCATCGCGGCGGCGGCGGCTGGCCGGGAATTGGGATTCGGGATTCGATCGATGCGGCGGGGGGTCGGGAGGGAATGGGATTTAGGGGGGTGGGTGCGGGTGTGGTGCGCCGGAGGGGAGGGGTACGGGCCGCGCGCGCCGGGGTGGGCGATGACTAGTCTGGACTCTGGAGTCTGGAAGGCAGGGCTAGCAGCAGGTGGTGCGCTCGGGTCGGGTCTTAGCGGCCGGGGCGGTTTTGCTGGCCCTGTCACTGCTCTGCTGGGACATGACTGCTCCAATGGAGTTGCTAATCAGTAATCGCCATAATCGTCGATTAATTGATCATAATCTTATGACGAAATCTGGAGAGTGAAAAAAGGTGTCGCGTCATGTGAGGATACTAGCGCCAATGAGGGCGGCGCATGCCGTGCCCGTGGTGATGCTCGTCTAAATTTCATTGAATTTTTGCTGACTTCTGTTGCAATTAGACTGTTTATGGTTTCATCCGTATTTCCTGATGCATAGTCACCTGGAACTATTTCTGAGGTGATGTTCCTAATTTCACATTAATATTCTGTGTAGCAGTGTGTCTAGAAAATTAACACACAAAAAAGTTGTAACCTAGGATCAACATAACTCAATTAATCTGACTTTGTTTTTTTATTATGCATGTCAGTTATTGCACACAATCGTACTTAACATATAGGGGAAAAAAAGAGCGTTGTGTAGGAATATAATGTCATGTGGATGTCACTCTATGGTTATAATTAGGTACTATTTCGGTTTATGGTTTGGATGACTTAATGTTTTTGGTTCATTCTGGCATTGTTCCGTTTCGTTGGTTTTACTGGTCCGGATTAAGGGAGGAGGAGTTCCTTTTTTTAATATATTTCTTATGGAATTATATTCATGTGAATGCGTTTTTTTAGTTGTTCCGGTTTATTCGAGTGTATTGTTTTGGTTTAAAATTCGGTTATTGTTTTTGTTTTATAATCCATGTGCGGTAATGTTTTTGGTTTATTCGGGTGTTGTTCCGTTTCGCTAGTTTTATTGCTCCGGGTTATTCGGAGTTGTTATTTCGATTTTATATTGGGCTACTGTTTCGGTTCGTAGTCCAGAATTAATTTGGAAAATGTCCGGTTATTATTTGGGTATTTGTTAGTGTACTTTTAATTGTTGTTGCGTTGTAAAAATGGGCAGTAATCGGCCTAATTTTTATATAATTCCAGCCTACTGTTTTCGTGCTCTGTTAATATTATCATCGGAAAGAATAAGAAGATGATTGAGGCGGATGTGTATTGGTACGCTGGCGTTGTGCATCGGTACGTCGGTATCAAAAAATGATGTATAGAAAATTCTAAATCTTAACTTTCTATATAAGGACGTGAGGGCGAAGGAATGGGAGAGAAATGATGTGTAATATATTGCATATTTTTTCGGGGGAAACAAATTTAGAGGAAGAAAGCACTCGGTATAAGGTTAATGTTCATCAATAATTTCTTAGAGGAATGCCATAGTATAACATCTATGGACCTAACACTGCTGAGGGCAAAAATGAATTCATTCAATGGCTTACAAATCTGAATGTCTGCTCCACTAAATATTGGATGTTTCTTGGAGATTTCAATTTCATCAGAGGACCTGAGAACAGAAACAAAGATGGTGGTGATCATAATAATATGATGATATTCAATAATATTATTATCAATCTGGATCTTGTTGAAATTCCATTAAAAGGAAGATCCTTCACATGGAGTAATATGCAAGAAACACCCCTTCTGGAAAAGCTCGATTGGATTTTCACCAACTCTGAATGGACTACTGATCATCCAAACACTATGGCTTTTCCACTTGCAAAAATCTCATATGATCATGTACCAATCAAGGTACAAATTGACAGCAAGATCCCCAGAAGCCAGATCTTCATATATGAAGAATATTGGACAGAGTTTGAAGGATTTATAGAAACAGTTGAAAATTATTGGAAGAACAATACTTTCTACACAGACTCTGCTAAGAATATTGTGGCAAAATTCAAATCTATCAGGAAAGGTCTCAAAGCTTGGAGCAAGAAAATTTCTCAACTTAGCAAAACAATTGAATACTGTTGTTTCTATGTTAAACTGCTGGATGGTGTGGAAGATCAGAGACATCTTACCAAAATTGAGAAAAATTTCAGGAGAGCTTTGATCAAACACACAAATAAACTATTGGAAGCAAAAAGAAAATATTGGAGAATCAGAGCCAATATTAGATGGGCAAATCTTGGAGATCAGAATACCAAATTCTTCCATGCCATTGCAACACAAATTTTTAGGCATAACTACATCTCCTATATCAAATCTCCTGACAACATTGATATCTATGATCATGAAGAGAAAGATGTTATACTATGGCATTCTTTCAAAGATAGAGTAGGTATTACTGAGGATACTATTCAACTCTTTGATATTCAGAACTTGGCACTACAAGAGATTGATGATGATATAGCAAAGCCTTTCTCAAGTGAGGAAATTGATAATGTCATTAAATGCATGCCCAATGATAAATCTCCAGGACCTGATGGGTTTAATGGACTCTTTATGAAAAAATGCTGGCATATTATTAAGGATAGTTTCTATGACTTGATTAAAGATTTCCAAGATGGGAAAATTAATCTTGAACCTATCAACAGTGCCTTCATATCCCTCATTCCTAAGAAGGACAATCCAGAGACTCCTAATGATTTCAGACCAATCTCTTTAGTCAGCATGTCTGCAAAAATCATTAATAAGCTCCTTGCCAACAGAGCTCAACAGATCATCCTATCTGTCATCAGTAAAAATCAGTATGGTTTCATTAAAGGAAGAAGTATTCAAGATTGTTTAGCATGGAGTTTTGAGTATATTCATATGTGCCACAAATCCAAAAATAAAGCTATAATTTTTAAGATTGATTTTGAAAAAGCATTTGACAAAGTTGATCATAAAGCAATCAGCTTTATGATGAAACATCTTGGATTTTGTGATAAATGGATCAGATGGACCAAAATGTTGCTCAGCACTGCCACCTCATCTGTTATACTCAATGGAGTACCAGGTAAAGTCATAAAATGTAAAAGAGGTGTAAGACAAGGAGATCCATACTCCCCTCTACTATATGTGATGGTTGCAGAATTGCTACAAATTCTTATAAACAAAGCATGGCAACAAGGAGATATTAATCTACCTGTGGAATATCCTGGGGCAAAAAGATACCCTATTATCCAATATGCGGATGATACTTTAATCATCATGCCTGCAGAAGCAGCCCAACTGATTAAAGTAAAAGAGATACTTGAGATTTTCTCATCTTTTACTAGTCTTAAAGTAAACTATAGCAAATCTTCAATTGTCCCTATTAACATCAATGATACCATAGCATATGAATTGGCAAATGTCATAGGATGCAAGAAAGAAAATATGCCTTTTACTTATCTAGGCCTTCCAAAAAAAATATTGTTCATTAAAGTATTGTTCACTTGTAACTACTGTTAGTACTGTTTATCCGTAATTACTGTTCATTCATACTTACTGTTTACTAACGCCGACGTTGTTGCGTATATAATAACAGTAGGCATGAAAAAAAGAAAAAAAAAAGAAAAAAGAAAACGCTCCCACCTTAGTTATAGTACTTATGTGGGAATTAACGATGGTGCCTTGTGTGTGCGTGTGTGTAAGTAAGTGTGGGTGTGGGTGCGTGGGTATCCCACAGTTGTACTCCCTCCGTCCCATAACATAGCGCTTGCAAAACGATTTTATATTATGGGACGGAGGGAGTAATTCTTAAGAAATCTAGTTGAAGGAAATAGAGAAAAACAATTTGCTCTCTTTTGTCTCTCTCCGTTCACCCACCTCTTCCCACAAGCCTTTGGCTGGATTCTAGTACCTTCCTCACGTCACAGCACCCGCAACTAGCGTCTCCCCGGTACCTCGCATCGGCCCGCCAAAGGATCTTACTGTTGCCCGCCAAGGTAATATGGGATGCAATTAGCGATGAAAAGATTCAATCAGAGTCCATGGAGCATAGTTCAGTGTAAGATGATTTTGGCATTCCTCGCCTTCGGAGATTATCCCCCCCCCCCAAAGGTTCTTCCTTTGGGAAAGCGTAGGAACTTCAAATTGACACTAGCATCACTCTTGGAGATGGGTGATAACCCTCAACCGTAAGGGATCGAGATAGTCTTCGCGGGTAAGAATAACCCAATTTATTGATTCGACACACGGGGAGCCAAAGAGTATTTATAAGCTTTAACAGTTGAGTTGTCAATTCAACCGCACCTGAAATATACTTACTTGCAACAAAAGATAAGTGGTAACAGTGATATGATAGTGATGATAGTAATAGTAAAAGTAAATAGTAACAGCAGATAGCAAAGTAAATAGCAATAGTAGCGACTAGTAACAAGCAAGGTTTAAAATACTGTAGGCTAGGGAGATGGATGGTTGGGCGTTGCATGGATGAGATAGATTCTAACTTGGGGCACGGCACACGGAAAAGTAATGATCATCTAGGCAAATATCAAACATTAGGCATGTATCCCGTAGGTAGTTGTACGTGCTTGCAATAAGAACTTGCACAACATCTTTTGTCCTACCATCCCGCTACGAACGGGGCCAAAAGGAACTAATGGATATTAAGGTGCTCCTGTCAAAGAGCACCGGAACAAAGCAATGAACTCAATGGATACATGTAATCCTCAAACTACGGACCATCCCCTTTGGTGTCCCAAGCTGTCACTTTTGGGATCGCCGGTTCCGAACCGTAACAGGTGCATACAACTCATAGATAGGATCAAGAACACAAATATATTCATGCAAACACATATGGTTCAGATCTGAAATCATGGCACTCGGGCCCTAAGTGTCAAGCATTAAGAATAACAAGTTGTAGCAAAGATGATAAACACCATACTAGATGATAGGCAACATGCCCCCAACAATTTGACGAACTATTACATGATCTAACTCATCCAATCCCTACCATCCCCTTCGCCTACAGCAAGGGAATTACTCACACATGAAGGGGGAAGTCATGGAGGGGTGATGGAGTGGTGATGATGATGACGATGGCGACGATCTCCCCTCTCCGGAGGCCAAATCAGCCTCCAGATTAGCCCTCCCGAAGAAGAACAGAGGATGGCGGCAGCTCCGCGACGAAAAACAGCGAAAGAACTTCCGATCTGGGATTTCTCCGTCGGGAGGAAAAATACGGGCTAAAGTAGGGCACCAGGGGGTATGGGCCCCACCCAGGCGCCCCCCCCCCCCCCGGCGCGGCCCAGTGGGGGCGCGCCCACAGGGCGCCTGGGCACCCCCTGGCCCCCCTCTGGCCCCACTTCTGGTATTTGGTTCCTTCGGGTGCGTGGATTTTCTCTGATTTTTCGTGGATTTTTCTGAGATACTTAAAAATCCGTTTTCCTGCACACAAATAAACCATACAGGCAGCTCTGCTAAAAACAGCGTCAGTCCGGGTTAGTTTAGTCCAAATCATGCAAGAATGAGGTCAAAACAATATCAAAAGTGTTTGGAAAAGTAGATACGTTTGAGACGTATCAACTCCCCCAAGCTTAGCATATTGCTTGTCCTCAAGCAATTCAGTTCAACGAACTGGACGCGACAAAGAAAACTTTGACAAACTCTTTTGCTTCATTAGATGTATATAAGCATGTACTACGAAAAGAGTTCAGCAAGTATTAAAACAGTACTTATGAGAACAATGCAAGGAGCAATCCTTCTTTCAAGTGACCAGTCACAAATAATTAAGAGTAAATAATATATTACTGAAAATCAAGACAAGATCACATTGCACATAGCTTGAGCATATTAAGGTGGTATCTCGCTAGCCTCCATGAGTGAAGCAAAACATAAATGCAGAGACTCCTCCAGAGTTTTAAAGGAGACTAGAGCTAAGAATTTCAGAATAAATCATATCACAAGTATGCAGAAGACAATGTAATACTTTGGGACAATGCACATTACACTCAGAATGACAATTATGCTCTCCTAGTCAGTGCTTTGAAGAAAGAAGATGAGACTCTCGAACCGTGGCTTCTATTGGCAAAGTTGAAAACCCGTGATCGGAAACAAAAACCAAACATGTACCAGAGCTCTTGGTTTTAAAAACAGAAGTAAATATGTTTTTGAGAGGTGCATATTTCATCAACGAATGCTAGCAGATAACTCAATCACTTTTTAAGCTAGACAAGTCTCGAGGAACGGCTCCCGCATGAGGACGATCACATCCTCTTAATCTCCTTTGTTTATCACTGCCAAAGTTTTCTGATTTCTCATGAACAAAGCGTGAAGGAGGGTTTGTTTGTTATATTATCTTTTCGAGCCGGGCGCACTCAATGCCAGTTCCTTTTCATATTAGGGGTTTGCACATTATGCATGCAATCCAGGGGTGAAACTTGTCCAACTTAAAAAGATTATGAATTAACTACTACTTCCTCATGAGCTAAAACATAGGCACAAAAAGAGAAATGCTTTTGATTAATTTCGAGATGGTACATGAAAGTCTTCGTTAGGAATGGTAGGTAAATACCATGTATAGGAAGGTATAGTGGACTCATATGGCATAACAGGTTTAAAGGTTTTGGATGCACAAGTAGTCATTCCTCTTTAGTACGGGTGGAGGTTTAGCAAAAGACTGGGAAGCGACCAACTAGAGAGCAATAACGATCATAATCATGCAGAGCGACAAAGCAACATTGAATCGGGCATGAAAGTGATATAACTATTCTAAAACTCAAAGATCATCAAGGCAAAGTAGACTTTTTAGTCTTAAACATGTGTGAGCATGTGCCAAGTCAATCCAAAAGTTCTCTAAAGGGAAATACCACCTTAGTATACCAGACTATGAACAGTGCAATGCATGTAGATCATTTCAATAACACATTATATACTCTAGTTATTCGGGACTAGCCACAAGGAAAGCATGAACCACTAGAAGAGCATTGTAAACATAGCACTATGTCGCTACAAGCTGGTCTCTAGATCATAAGTACAGGCATATGTACAAAAGTAGAAACAATAAGAGTTCATACCGGTCTTCCTTGTTGCTTCCTTTCAGTCGATCTTCGTCATTACTGCTTGTCACTTGCACGATCGAACGTAGGAAATATAATCAAATGCCATCACGGACTCGAGCTGATCTCTGAAAACAAAGCAAACTAAGGAGAGAAAGGAAATCTTTTTGAGTTTTTCAAAAGTTGAATAAAAAGCAAAAGAAAGAGAAAATCTTTTTGAGTTTTTCAAAAGTTGAATAAAAAGCAAAAGAAAGAGAAAATCTTTTTGTTGTTTTTGCAAAGAGAGAAATAAAGAAGAACGGGCAAAAACTTCGAAAAGATCAAAGTGAATCAAATGGATAATACAATGAAAAAGTGAGAAGGGCACATACTCCCCCAAGCTTAGGCTTTTGGCCTAAGTTGGTAGCAGCTACTGCCCCCAGGAGCCTCCTGCTCCAGGGGTATGGTGGTGAGACCAAGGGTCGTAGAAGGATGCTGGCGCGTACACCGAACTCCTCAGAGTCTCCCACGAGGAAGGTTCTGAGCGCCAAACAGAGGAAGACCCTTCACCAAACTCGGTGGCGGTCTCATCCTGAAAATGTGGTATCTCACCGTGCCTCTCCTCGTCGGGCACAACCCCCTCCATGGTGAAGGAAATATGCCCTAGAGGCAATAATAAAGTTATTATTTATTTCCTTATATCATGATAAATGTTTATTATTCATGCTAGAATTGTATTAACCGGAAACTTAATACATGTGTGAATACATAGACAAAACAGTATGTCCCTAGTATGCCTCTACTAGACTAGCTCATTGATCAAAGATGGTTATGTTTCCTAGCCATAGACATGAGTTGTCATTTGATCAACGGGATCACATCATTAGGAGAATGATGTGATGGACAAGACCCATCCGTTAGCATAGCACTATGATCGTTTAGTTTAACTGCTATTGCTTTCTTCATGACTTATACATGTTCCTATGACTATGAGATTATGCAACTCCCGAATACCGTAGGAACACCTTGTGTGCTATCAAACGTCACAACGTAACTGGGTGATCATAAACATGCTCTACAGGTGTCTCCGAAAGTATTCGTGGTGTTGGCATAGATCAAGATTAGGATTTGTCACTCCGAGTGTCGGAGAGGTATCTCTGGGCCCTCTCGGTAACACACATCATAATAAGCCTTGCAAGCAAAAGACTAATGAGTTAGTCACGAGATGATGTGTTACGGAACGAGTAAAGAGACTTGCCGGTAAACGAGATTGAACTAGGTATAAAGATACCGACGATCGAATCTCGGGCAAGTAACATACCGTTTGACAAAAGGAACAACGTATGTTGTTATGCGGTTCTGACCGATAAAAGATCTTCGTAGAATATGTAGGAGCCAATATGAACATCCAGGTTCCGCTATTGGTTATTGACCAGAGATGAGTCTCGGTCATGTCTACATAGTTCTCGAACCCGTAGGGTCCGCACGCGTAACGTTTGATGACGATCGGTATTATGAGTTTTTGAGTATTGATGTACCGAAGGTAGTTCGGAGTCCCGGATGAGATCACGGACATGACGAGGAGTCTCGGAATGTCCGAGACATAAAGATTGATATATTGGACGGCTATATTCGGACACCGGAAGTATACCGGAAAAGTTTCGGATTTATCGGGAATGCCGGAGGGGGTTACCGGAACCCCCTACGAGAGGGGATGGTCCATAGTGGGCCTAAAGGGTGAGAGAGAGGCAGCCCATAGGGCTGGCCAGCGCCCCCACCTAGGAATCCTAGTTGGACTAGGATTGGGGGGGCGCCACCTCTCCTATTCCTTTCCCCCTTCTTCCTTTCGGTGAATCCTACTAGGAATAGGATTGCAATCCTATTCCTAGTAGGAGTCCCTTCCTAGCCGCACCATAGGGAGTTGGCCGGCCCTCCTCCCTTGCTCCTTTATATACGGGGGCAGGGGGGCACCAAAGACACACAAGTTGAATTGTTTTAGCCGTGTGCGGTGCCCCCCTCCACAGAATCACACCTCGGTCGTACCGTCGCGAAGCTTAGGAGAAGCCCTGCGCCGGTGAACACATCATATCCGTCACCACGCCGTCGTGCTGACGAAACTCTCCCGTGAAGCTCAACTGGATCAAGAGCTCGTGGGACGTCATCAAGCTGAACGTGTGCTGAATGCGGAGGTGCCGTACGTTCGGTGCTTGATCGGTTGGATCGCGAAGAAGTTCGACAACATCAACCGCGTCACTTGACGCTTCCGCTCCCGGTCTACGAGGGTACGTAGACACACTCTCCCCTCTCGTTGCTATGCATCTGGTAGATAGATCTTGCGTGATCGTAGGAAATTTTTAAAATACTACGTTACCCAACAGTGGCATCATGAGCCAGGTCTATGCGTAGATGATATGCACGAGTAGAACACAATGAGATTGTGGACGATACTAGTCATACTGCTTACCAGCATGTCATACTTTGCTTCGGCGGTATTGTGAGATGAAGCGGCCCGGACCGACATTACGCGTATGCTTACGCGAGACTGGTTTCACCGTTACGAGCACTCGTTGCTTAAAGGTGACTGGCGGGTGTCTGTCTCTCTCACTTTAGCTGAATCAAGTGTGGCTACGCCCGGTCCTTGTGAAGGTTAAAACAACACATACTTGACGAAACATCGTTGTGGTTTTGTATGCGTAGGTAAGAACGGTTCTTGCTAAGCCCGTAGCAGCCACGTAAAACTTGCAACAAACATAGTAGAGGACGTCTAACTTGTTTTTGCAGGGCATGTTGTGATGTGATATGGTCAAGACATGATGAGTTATACGGTTTTGTATGAGATGATCATGTTTTGTAAAGTTATCGGCAACTGGCAGGAGCCATATGGTTGTCGTTTTATTGTATGAAATGCAATCGCCATGTAATTGCTTTAGTTTATCACTAAGCGGTAGCGATAGTCGTAGAAGCAATAGTTGGCGAGACGACAACGATGCTACGATGGAGATCAAGGTGTCAAGCCGGTGACGAAGGTGATCATGACGGTGCTTTGGAGATGGAGATCAAAAGCACAAGATGATGATGGCCATATCATGTCACATATTTTGATTGCATGTGATGTTTATCTTATTATGCTTCTTATTTTGCTTAGAACGACGGTAGCATTATAAGATGATCCCTTACTAAATTTCAAGGTATAAGTGTTCTCCCTGAGTATGCACCGTCGCGAAAGTTCGTCGTGCCGAGACACCACGTGATGATCGGGTGTGATAAGCTCTACGTTCAAATACAACGGGTGTAAGCCAGTTTTGCACACGCAGAATACTCGGGTTAAACTTGACGAGCCTAGCATATACAGATATGGCCTCGGAACACTGGAGACCGAAAGGTCGAGCGTGAATCATATAGTAGATATGATCAACATGAGATGTTCACCATTGAAACTACTCCATCTCACGTGATGATCGGACATGGTTTAGTTGATTTGGATCACGTGATCATTTAGATGACCAGAGGGATGTCTATCTAAGTGGGAGTTCTTAAGTAATATGATTAATTGAACTTTAATTTATCATGAACTTAGTCCTGGAAGTATTAGCATATCTATGTTGTAGATCAATAGCTCGCGATGTTGCTCCCCGTTTATTTTTTCATATATTCCTAGAGAAAACCAAGTTGAAAGATGTTAGTAGCAATGACGCGGAATTGTTCCGTGATCTGAGGATTATCCTCATTGCTGCACAGAAGAATTATGTCCTTGATGCACCGCTAGGTGACAGACCTATTGCAGGAGCATATGTAGACGTTATGAACGTTTTTGACGAAAGCTCGATATGATGACTACTTGATAGTTTAAAGTGCACCATGCTTTACGGCTTAGAACCGGGACTTCAAAAACGTTTTGAATGCCACAGAGCATATAAGATGTTCCAAAAGTTGAAATTAGTATTTCATACTCATGCCCGTGTCGAGAGGTATAAGACCTCTGACAGTACTTTGCCTACAAGATGGAGGAGAATAGCTCAACCAGTGAGCATGTGCTCAGATTGTCTGGGTACTACAATTACTTTAATCAAGTGGGAGTTAATCTTCCAGATAAGATAGTAATTGACAAAGTTCTCTAGTCACTATCACCAAGTTAGTAGAACTTCGTGATGAACTATAATATGCAAGGGATGACGAAAACAATTCCCGAGCTCTTCGCTATGCTCAAAGCTGCGGAGATAGAAATCAAAAAGGAGCATCAAGTGTTGATGGTTAGCAAGACCACTAGTTTCAAGAAAAAGGGCAAGGGAAAGAAAGGGAACTTCAAAAGGAATAGCAAGTCAGTTGCTACTTCCACGAAGAAACCCAAAGCTAAACTCAAGTCTGAAACTAAGTGCTTCTACTGCAAAGGAAATGGTCACTGGAAGTGGAACTGCCCTAGATACTTGGCGGATAAGAAGGATGGCAAAGTGAACAAAGGTATATTTGATATACAGATTATTGATGTGTATTTTACTAGTGTTCATAGCAACCCCTCGGTATTTGATACTGATTTAGTTGCTAAAGAGTAGTAACTCAAAGTGGGAGTTGCATAATGAACATAAACTAGTTAAAGGATGAAGTGACGATGTGTATTGGAAGCAGTTCCAAGATTGATATGATCATCATCGCACACTCCCTATACTTTCGGGATTAGTGTTGAACCTAAATAACTATTATTTGGTGTTTTGTGTTGAGCATGAATGTGATTTGATCATGTTTATTGCAATACGGTTATTCATGTAAGTTAGAGAATAATTGTTGTTCTGTTTACATGAATAAAACCTTCTATGGTCATACACCCAATAAAATAGTTTGTTGGATCTCGAACGTGTGATACACATATTCATAATATTGAAGCCAAAAGATGCAAGGTTAATAATGATAGTGCAACTTAATTGTGGCACTGCCGTTTAGGTCATATTGGTGTAAAACGCATGAAGAAACTCCATAATGATGGACTTTTGGAATCACTTGATTATGAATCACTTGGTGCTTGCGAACCATGCCTCATGGGCAAGATGACTAAAACTCCGTTCTTCGGAACTATGGAGCGAGCAACATATTTGTTGGAAAATCATACATACTGATGTATGCGGACCAATGAGTGTTGAAGCACGCGGCGGGTATCGTTATTTTCTGACCTTCACTGATGATTTAAGCAGATATAGGTATATCTACTTAATGAAACATAAGTCTGAAACATTTGAAAAGTTCAAAGAATTTCAGAGTGAAGTAGAGAATCATCGTAACAAGAAAAATAAAGTTTCTACGATCTATTCGTGGAAGAAAATATTTGAGTTACGAGTTTGGTCTTCATTTGAAACAATGTGGAATAGTTTCACAACTCACGCCACCTGGAACACCACAGCGTAATGGTGTGTCCGAACGTCATAACCGTACTTTATTGGATATGGTGCGATCTATGATGTCTCTTACCGATTTATCACTATCGTTTTGGGTCATGCATTAGAGACAGCTGCATTCACGTTAAATAAGGGCCTCATCTGAATCCGTTGAGACAACGCCTTAAGAACTGTGGTTTGGCAAGAAACCAAAGTTGTTGTTTCTTAAAGTTTGGGACTGCGATGCTTATGTGAAAACACTTCGACCAGATAAGCTCGAACCCAAGTCGGAAAATTGTGTCTTCATAGAATACCCAAAAAGACTGTTGGGTACACCTTCCATCACAGATCCGAAGGCAAAATATTCGTTGCTAAAAACGGATCCTTTCTAGAAAAAGAGTTTCTCTCGAAAGAAGTGAGTGGGAGGAAAGTAGAACTTGATGAGGTAATTGTACCTTCTCCCGGATTGGAAAGTAGTACATCACAGGAAATTGTTCCAGTGATTCATACACCAATTAGTGAGGAAGTTAATGATAATGATCATGAAACTTCGGATCAAGTTTCTGCTGAACGTCGTAGATCAACCAGAGCATGTTCCGCACCAGAGTGGTACGGCAACCCAGTTCTGGAAATCATGTTACTAGACCATGATGAACCTACGAACTATGAGGAAGCGATGATGAGCCTAGATTCCACAAAATGGCTTGAAGCCATGAAATCTGAGATGGGATCCATGTATGAGAACAAAGTATGGACTTTGGTTGACTTGCCCGATGATCGGCAGGCCATCGAAAATAAATGGATCTTCAAGAGGAAGACCGACGCAGACGGTAATATTACTGTTTACAAAGCTCGACTTGTTGCGAAAGGTTTTCGACAAGTTCAAGGAGTTGACTACGATGAGACTTTCTCACCTGTAGCGATGCTTAAAGTCTGTCCGAATCATGTTAGCAATTGCCACATTTTATGATTATGAAATCTGGCAAATGGATGTCAAAACTGCATTCCTAAATGGATATCTCAAAGAAGAGTTGTATATGATGCAACCAGAAGGTTTTGTCAATCCAAAAGGTGCTAACAAAGTATGCAAGCTCCAGCGATCCATCTATGGACTGGTGCAAGCATCTCGGAGTTGGAATATACGCTTTGATGAGGTGATCAAAGCATATGGTTTTATACAGACTTTTGGAGAAGCCTGTATTTACAAGAAGTGAGTGGGAGCACTACAACCTTTCTGATAAGTATATGTGAATGACATATTGTCGATCGGAAATGATGTAGAATTTTCTGGAAAGCATAAAAGGATATTTGAATAAAAGTTTTTCAATGAAAGACCTCGGTGAAGCTGCTTACATATTGAGCATCAAAATCTATATAGATAGATCAAGACGTTTGATAAGACTTTTGATGAGAACATACCTTGATAAGATTTTGAAGAATTTCAAAATGGATCAGTCAAAGAAAAGGTTCTTGCCTGTACTACAAGGTATGAAATTGAGTAAGACTCAATGCCCGACCACTGCAGAAAAATATAGAGAAAATGAAAGTCATTCCCTATGCCTCAGCCATAGGTTCTATAAAGTATGCCATGCTGTGTACCAAACATGTTGTGTACCGTGCCATGAGTTTGTCAAGAGGGTACAATAGTGATCCAGGAGTAGATCACTGTACAACGGTCAAAATTATCCTTAGTAATTGGATGACTAAGGAAATATTTCTCGATTATGGAGGTGATAAAGAGTTCGTCGTAAAGGGTTACGCCGATGCAAGCTTTGACACTAAATCCAGATAACTCTAAGTATCAATCTGGATGCATATTGAAAGTGAGAGCAATTAGCTAGAGTAGCTCAATGCAGAGCTTTGTAGACATAGAAATTTGCGAAATACATAAGGATCTGTATATGACAGACCCGTTGACTAAACTTCTCTCACAAGCAAAACATGATCACACCTCATTACTCTTAGGTATTAATCACATAGCAATGTGAACTAGATTATTGACTCTAGTAAACCCTTTGGGTATTGGTCACATGGTGATGTGAACTATGGGTGTTATTCACATAACGATGTGAACTATCGGTATTAAATCACATCGTGATGTGAGCTAGATTATTGACTCTAGTGCAAGTGGGAGACTGAAGGAAATATGCCCTAGAGGCAATAATAAAGTTATTATTTATTTCCTTATATCATGATAAATGTTTATTATTCATGCTAGAATTGTATTAACCGGAAACTTAATACATGTGTGAATACATAGACAAAACAGTATGTCCCTAGTATGCCTCTACTAGACTAGCTCATTGATCAAAGATGGTTATGTTTCCTAGCCATAGACATGAGTTGTCATTTGATCAACGGGATCACATCATTAGGAGAATGATGTGATGGACAAGACCCATCCGTTAGCATAGCACTATGATCGTTTAGTTTAACTGCTATTGCTTTCTTCATGACTTATACATGTTCCTATGACTATGAGATTATGCAACTCCCGAATACCGTAGGAACACCTTGTGTGCTATCAAACGTCACAACGTAACTGGGTGATCATAAACATGCTCTACAGGTGTCTCCGAAAGTATTCGTGGTGTTGGCATAGATCAAGATTAGGATTTGTCACTCCGAGTGTCGGAGAGGTATCTCTGGGCCCTCTCGGTAACACACATCATAATAAGCCTTGCAAGCAAAAGACTAATGAGTTAGTCACGAGATGATGTGTTACGGAACGAGTAAAGAGACTTGCCGGTAAACGAGATTGAACTAGGTATAAAGATACCGACGATCGAATCTCGGGCAAGTAACATACCGTTTGACAAAAGGAACAACGTATGTTGTTATGCGGTTCTGACCGATAAAAGATCTTCGTAGAATATGTAGGAGCCAATATGAACATCCAGGTTCCGCTATTGGTTATTGACCAGAGATGAGTCTCGGTCATGTCTACATAGTTCTCGAACCCGTAGGGTCCGCACGCGTAACGTTTGATGACGATCGGTATTATGAGTTTTTGAGTATTGATGTACCGAAGGTAGTTCGGAGTCCCGGATGAGATCACGGACATGACGAGGAGTCTCGGAATGTCCGAGACATAAAGATTGATATATTGGACGGCTATATTCGGACACCGGAAGTATACCGGAAAAGTTTCGGATTTATCGGGAATGCCGGAGGGGGTTACCGGAACCCCCTACGAGAGGGGATGGTCCATAGTGGGCCTAAAGGGGGAGAGAGAGGCAGCCCATAGGGCTGGCCGGCGCCCCCACCTAGGAATCCTAGTTGGACTAGGATTGGGGGGGCGCCACCTCTCCTATTCCTTTCCCCCTTCTTCCTTTCGGTGAATCCTACTAGGAATAGGATTGCAATCCTATTCCTAGTAGGAGTCCCCTCCCTAGCCGCACCATAGAGGTTGGCCGGCCCCTCCTCCCTTGCTCCTTTATATACGGGGGCAGGGGGGCACCCAAAGACACACAAGTTGAATTGTTTTAGCCGTGTGCGGTGCCCCCCTCCACAGAATCACACCTCGGTCGTACCGTCGCGGAGCTTAGGCGAAGCCCTGCGCCGGTGAACACATCATATCTGTCACCACGCCGTCGTGCTGACGAAACTCTCCCGTGAAGCTCAACTGGATCAAGAGCTCGTGGGACGTCATCAAGCTGAACGTGTGCTGAACGCGGAGGTGCCGTACGTTCGGTGCTTGATCGGTTGGATCGCGAAGAAGTTCGACAACATCAACCGCGTCACTTGACGCTTCCGCTCCCGGTCTACGAGGGTACGTAGACACACTCTCCCCTCTCGTTGCTATGCATCT
Organism: Secale cereale; assembly: GCA_902687465.1. NCBI lineage: Eukaryota > Viridiplantae > Streptophyta > Magnoliopsida > Poales > Poaceae > Secale > Secale cereale. The sequence continues at coordinate 820,620,407 of LR738715.1, forward strand.
GGTAGATAGATCTTGCGTGATCGTAGGAAAATTTTAAAATACTACGTTCCCCAACACGACCACTGCAGAAGATAGAGAGAAAATGAAAGTCATTCCCTATGCCTCAGCCATAGGATCTATCATGTATGCAATGCTGTGTACCAGACCTGATGTGTGCCTTGCTATAAGTCTAGCAGGGAGGTACCAAAGTAATCCAGGAGTGGATCACTGGACATCGGTCAAAAACATCCTAAAGTATCTGAAAAGAACAAAGGATATGTTTCTCGTATATGGAGGTGACAAAGAGCTCGTCGTAAACGGTTACGTCGATTCTAGCTTTGACACTGATCCGGATGACTCAAAGTCACAAACCGGATATGTATTTTTATTGAACGGTGGAGCTGTCAGTTGGTGCAGTTCCAAGCAGAGCGTCGTGGCGGGATCTACGTGTGAAGCGGAATACATAGCTGCTTCGGAAGCAGCAAATGAAGGAGTCTGGATGAAGGAGTTCATATCCGATCTAGGTGTAGTACCTAGTGCATCGGGCCCAATGAAAATCTTTTGTGACAACACTGGAGCCATAGCCTTGGCGAAGGAATCCAGGTTTCACAAGAGAACAAAGCACATCAAAAGACGCTTCAATTCCATCCGCGATCTAGTCAAGGAGGGAGACATAGAGATTTGCAAAATACATACGGATCTAAATGTTGCAGACCCGTTGACTAAGCCTCTTCCACGGGCAAAACATGATCAGCACCAAGACTCCATGGGTGTGAGGATCATCACTTTGTAATCTAGATTATTGACTCTAGTTCAAGTGGGAGACTGAAGGAAATATGCCCTAGAGGCAATAATAAAGATGTTATTTGTATTTCCTTATATCATGATAAATGTCTTTTATTCATGCTAGAATTGTATTAACCGGAAACTTAGTACATGTGTGGATACATAGACAAAACAATATGTCCCTAGTATGCCTCTACTAGACTAGCTCATTGATCAAAGATGGTTATGTTTCCTAGACATAGACATGAGTTGTCATTTGATCAACGGGATCACATCATTAGGAGAATGATGTGATGGACAAGACCCATCCGTTAGCATAGCACTATGATCGTTTAGTTTAACTGCTATTGCTTTCTTCATGACTTATACATGTTCCTATGACTATGAGATTATGCAACTCCCGAATACCGTAGGAACACCTTGTGTGCTATCAAACGTCACAACGTAACTGGGTGATCATAAAGATGCTCTACAGGTGTCTCCGAAAGTATTCGTGGTGTTGGCATAGATCAAGATTAGGATTTGTCACTCCGAGTGTCGGAGAGGTATCTCTGGGCCCTCTCGGTAACACACATCACAATAAGCCTTGCAAGCAAAAGACTAATGAGTTAGTCACGAGATGATGTATTACGGAACGAGTAAAGAGACTTGTCGGTAACGAGATTGAACTCGGTATAAATATACCGACGATCGAATCTCGGGCAAGTAACATACCGTTTGACAAAAGGAACAACGTATGTTGTTATGCGGTTCTGACCGATAAAAGATCTTCGTAGAATATGTAGGAACCAATATGAACATCCAGGTTCCGCTATTGGTTATTGACCAGAGATGAGTCTCGGTCATGTCTACATAGTTCTCGAACCCGTAGGGTCCGCACGCTTAACGTTTGATGACGATCGGTATTATGAGTTTTTGAGTATTGATGTACCGAAGGTAGTTCGGAGTCCCGGATGAGATCACGGACATGACGAGGAGTCTCGGAATGTCCGAGACATAAAGATTGATATATTGGACGGCTATATTCGGACACCGGAAGTATACCGGAAAAGTTTCGGATTTATCGGGAATGCCGGAGGGGGTTACCGGAACCCCCTACGAGAGGGGATGGTCCATAGTGGGCCTAAAGGGTGAGAGAGAGGCAGCCCATAGGGCTGGCCGGCGCCCCCACCTAGGAATCCTAGTTGGACTAGGATTGGGGGGGGGGGCGCCACCTCTCCTATTCCTTTCCCCCTTCTTCCTTTCGGTGAATCCTACTAGGAATAGGATTGCAATCCTATTCCTAGTAGGAGTCCCTTCCTAGCCGCACCATAGGGAGTTGGCCGGCCCTCCTCCCTTGCTCCTTTATATACGGGGGCAGGGGGGCACCCAAAGACACACAAGTTGAATTGTTTTAGCCGTGTGCGGTGCCCCCCTCTACAGAATCACACCTCGGTCGTACCGTCGCGAAGCTTAGGAGAAGCCCTGCGCCGGTGAACACATCATATCCGTCACCACGCCGTCGTGCTGACGAAACTCTCCCGTGAAGCTCAACTGGATCAAGAGCTCATGGGACGTCATCAAGCTGAACGTGTGCTGAACGCGGAGGTGCCGTACGTTCGGTGCTTGATCGGTTGGATCGCGAAGAAGTTCGACAACATCAACCGCGTCACTTGACGCTTCCGCTCCCGGTCTACGAGGGTACGTAGACACACTCTCCCCTCTCGTTGCTATGCATCTGGTAGATAGATCTTGCGTGATCGTAGGAAATTTTTAAAATACTACGTTACCCAACACATGGGGTTATGGAACTGATGCTAGACCATGAACTCATCGAACTGGACAACATCAAAGGACCATCCGTTCCTGCGAGAAAAATCAAACAAAAGAGGTGCAGGTAGTCGGATCTCGCATTCCGCGGTAGTTCCGAAACGCAAGATATAAACAAGGTTATCAAGCTCAGAACCCATGGTAACAAACTTATGCCTTTTCATAGCAGCAAGATCAAAGCTTAAATAAGTAAAAGGAGTATCATCAGGGTGTGGGGTGCCTCCAAGATGCTCTAAGATAAGTGTGGCATAAATGCCACCATATAAGTCCCCCTTGTTACCGTTCATAGCAAGGCGTCGAGCAATTAAGGTACCCAGATTATAATCAGACCTCCCTGAGAGGGCTGCTGCCAGGATAGCGATATCCAGAGCAGAAATGCTGCTCGTGTTGTCACGAGCTAACACCCCTCTAGCAATATAATATGCAAAATACCTGAGGTGAGGAAACAAGATACTGGAGATCTTCGACCGATGAATATCCCTCGTACCCATGCTGCAGAGAGAGTTGATGACGGTTTTCAGCTCGGAGGGCTGAGTGGCCATCCTTGCCGTCCTCCCAACGTTTGGCACACCTATTACTTCACACAAATTTCCCAGAGTCATGGTGATAAGATCATTATAAATTTTAAACTCAATAGCACCTGAATCAGGATTATATCTAAAACTATTAATGAAACCGGAGGTGAGTTTCTGATACTGAGTAACACGGCTCGTGACGAGTCGTGTCAAACCTGCATTAGCACAAAGATTATAAAACTCATCCTTGATTCCCGCAGCTTCCATGAATTCATCACATGGAAATGTCATCGCACGTGCTGGACTTGTGTCTTCCAACAACTCCAGGGGCACATGATCCTCATTATAGCTCACCCTAGCAGTCGATGGTGAAGCTGCGGCTCTAGTGACTCGATCGGAGTGTGCGGGCCTCCTCTTCTCAAGCCATCCTTTTGCCCTTCCTAACAAACTCATTTCTGAATTTTTTTTTACAATTTACAAAAACGAGGATTAAAACAAAGTGAGCTAAGTCAAACTACTCAACTCACTTGCCCAAGGCATAAACTTGCATCAAAATCTGGAAAATAACCTTCTACACATGCATGCAAGCTCATCTCTACAGCACCAAGAACTACTAAATACTCACAAATGAGGCCACCAATCAAAAATCTAATTGGAGGGGTGGAGGAGTCACATACCAGGGAGTATTTGCTCAAAATTTCAGCTCAAATGATGGGCTGTAGAGAGAGATCGAAGAATCGCCTCCAAGAATAGTAAGAACAGCAAGAACAAGGCCAGATCTCGGGTTTCTGGAAAAAGAGAGAGAGAGGGGAAGAAGAAGTACCTGGAGGGGGGTCCCGTGGGCGCGGCCAGGGGCTGGGCCGCACCAGCTGGCCGCCTGGGCCACTGGTGGCCCCCCCTGGCTGGCCCCAGGACTTTCCGGGTCTCTCCCGTTGTGGAAATTTTTAATATAATTTTTCTGGAATTTTTCTGAAAACTTCACTGTTGAAATTTTTTCGAAGTTCAAAAAGCTGCGAAACTCTCTAAAAACTTGAAGCAGTTAGTAGTATTGTGAAGCTTCAAAAACATAAATACTTGGTACAGCAAGTAGGACAAAACTAAAAACAAATGAAAACATAGCAAGCTCAACTTTTTATCCATATAAAACACGTTCACTAGTAAGGTTGATCAAGTCTTACCAACAAACAAGCGATATATAGAGCAAAAAGTCTCACCTCCTACGAAGTAATCACTGAACTTTTACCTTGATGGACATTGTCCCTACCATGATAGTTTTGTATTTGTGAGGCACATGTAGTGGACAGTCCCATTCTCCAATTTTCACGGTCTCGATATTCTCTATAGAGTTGAGGGCATGCCTCCTGTCGGTCTTCTTCGGAAAATATACCGTGTGTTCTTTATCATTCACATGAAAGGTAACCTTCCCTTTGTTGCAATCAATAATAGTGCCTGCCATGTTAAGGAAAGGTCTACCAAGAATAATGGACATGCTCCCATCCTCGGGCATGTCAAGCACGACAAAATCAGTAAGAATTAAACAATTAGCAACTTCTATGGGAACATCCTCACAAATACCTATCGGAACAGCGGTTGACTTGTCAGCCATCTGAAGGGAGATATCTGTAGGAATTAGTTTCTCTAAACAAAGCCTCTCGTAAAGAGAGAGAGGCATAACACTCACTCCTGCTCCGAGATCACATAAAGCAGTTTTGACATAATTATTCTTTATGGAGCAAGGAATGGTGGGTATACCTGGATCACCGAGCTTCTCAGGAATCTTTCCACTGAAAGAATAGTTAGCAAGCATAGTAGATATTGCATCATTAGGAACTTTTCTTTTGTTAGTGACAATATCTTTCATATATTTTGAATAAGGAAGTAACTTAATAGCATCAGTCAAAGGAATTTGAAGAAAAAGAGGTTTAATCCATTCACATAACTTATTGTAATGCTCTTCTTCTTTAGATTTGATGGACTTACCTGGAAAGGGCATGGGTTTCTGTACCCATGGTTCTTTCTCCTTCCCATGTTTTCTTGCGATGAAGTCTTCTTTAGTGTACCTCTTACGTTTGTCAGGTGCTTCTTCTTCTCGAACTTCAGGCGGATCATTCTTCTCATTATTATTACCTTCAGGTTCAGCACCGTCTTCAGTCTCAGCATCGGAAATAGATACACTGTTGGGATCAATAGCTGGCTCTTCATCTGCAATAGGATCATTAGAATTGTCAGTCTCTTTATGTTTCTTCTTCTTATTTGGAGAGACAACAATTTCTTCTTCCTGCATTTGAGAATCTTGCTCGATTCTCTTCGGATGTCCCTTTGGATAAAGAGGATCTTGAGTACTAGTTCCTCCTCGGGTCTTAATCCCAAAAGCCTGCAATTTATCTTGTTTGGCATTGTTAGCAAGCAAATCTCTTTGCACATTAGAAATTTGATCGAGCTGAGTTTGAACCATATGAAAATGCTTCACAAGACATTGAACATCATTAACTGTTCTATCTAAAACACCAAGCAACTTTTTGATAGCAAGGGAATTATCATGCAACTGACTTTCTATCCTCTCATTAAAATGATTCTGTTTCATAATAAAATTATCAAACTCATCTAAACATTGATCAGGAGGCTTACCATGAGGGATGTCACTTGCGTTGAAATCTAAAAGAGAGTGTACCTCTACCATAGGAGGGTGAGTGGTAGGCTCACACAACTTCTCAATAGGGGGTAGATTCTTCACGTCTTCAGCTTTAATACCTTTCTCTTTAATAGACTTCTTTGCTTCTCGCATATCCTCGGGGCTTAGAACAAACATGCCCCTCTTCTTTGTTGGTGGAGGTGGTTCAGGGACGGACCAATCTTCATGGTTTTTGGCAATCCTGCCCATTAGAACTTCCGCATCGTCCGGTGTTCTTTTCCTGAAAACACAACCAACACAACTGTCCAAATAGGACCTAGATTCATCAGTTAGACCAGCATAGAATATATCAATTAATTCATTCTTAGGAATTTCATGTCCTGGTCTAGCCCGAATCAAACCGCAGTACCTCCCCCAAGCTTTAGGGAGGGACTCATCCTGCAACTGTTTAAAGTTATAAATTCTTTGTAAAGCAGCATGTTGCATGTGAGCAGGAAAGTACTTATCAACAAAAGAGTGAGCTAAGTCCTGAGGACTCTTAATAGAACCGCATGGGAGTGAATCATACCATGCTTTAGCACCTTCCTTCAAGGAGAAAGGAAGAAGCTTGGTCACATAAAAGTAGCGTATCATTTCATCTGTGGTAAACAAGCTACCTAGCTCACCAAGTTTAGTTAGGTGTGCAATAGCATCGTCATTTTCTCTGCCATAAAAGGGGTCAACTTCAACCATAGGTATAAGTGAAAGATCAACAGAGAAATCAAAATCAGGATCATCAATGCATATAGGAGATGTAGCAAACTCAGGATTAGGAACGGTTTTGTTTTTCAAAGAGTGTTTTTCAAATATTTTCTTAATAACTTCAGGGTCAGAGCCAACAAACTCTGTCAGTTCCCTGCATAGATCTTCATCAAGCATATAGTAATCATCATCAAGGAGCCTCTCTTGGAGTTTACTCAAATCAGGATAATCATAAGTTTCACCAATAGGGTAGCGAGTAACAGGAAGTTCAATTCCATATTTTTCAGCAGCAACAACAATTTGTTTCTCAAGAGCATAACCAAGCGAACTAATATCATCATCAAAAGTAGTAGAAGCATCATCAAGAGTATCAGACATAGTAACAGATTCAGTAGGAGCATCATGTGGTGGTGGTGAGGCAAACTTACTCATAACAGAAGGTGAATCAAGCGTAGCACTAGTGCTCAGAGCAGTACCTCTTCTTGTAGTAGATAGTAAGATCGGAACCTTGGGGTCTCCTTTCTTACCCATAGTGAATAAAGTGCAGCAGGTAGGATACCTCAAGTAGACTTGTAAATATTGCTATGCTCCCCGGCAACGGCGCCAGAAAACGGTACTTGATAACCCTCAACCGTAAGGGATCGAGATAGTCTTCGCGGGTAAGAATAACCCAATTTATTGATTCGACACACGGGGAGCCAAAGAGTATTTATAAGCTTTAACAGTTGAGTTGTCAATTCAACCGCACCTGAAATATACTTACTTGCAACAAAAGATAAGTGGTAACAGTGATATGATAGTGATGATAGTAATAGTAAAAGTAAATAGTAACAGCAGATAGCAAAGTAAATAGCAATAGTAGCGACTAGTAACAAGCAAGGTTTAAAATACTGTAGGCTAGGGAGATGGATGGTTGGGCGTTGCATGGATGAGATAGATTCTAACTTGGGGCACGACACATGGAAAAGTAATGATCATCTAGGCAAATATCAAACATTAGGCATGTATCCCGTAGGTAGTTGTACGTGCTTGCAATAAGAACTTGCACAACATCTTTTGTCCTACCATCCCGCTACGAACGGGGCCAAAAGGAATTAATGGATATTAAGGTGCTCCTGTCAAAGAGCACCGGAACAAAGCAATGAACTCAATGGATACATGTAATTCCCAAACTACGGACCATCCCCTTTGGTGTCCCAAGCTATCACTTTTGGGATCACCGGTTCCGAACCGTAATAGGTGCATACAACTCATAGATAGGATCAAGAACACAAATATATTCATGCAAACACATATGGTTCAGATCTGAAATCATGGCACTCGGGCCCTAAGTGTCAAGCATTAAGAATAACAAGTTGTAGCAAAGATGATAAACACCATACTAGATGATAGGCAACATGCCCCCAACAATCTGACGAACTATTACATGATCTAACTCATCCAATCCCTACCATCCCCTTCGCCTACAGCAAGGGAATTACTCACACATGAAGGGGGAAGTCATGGAGGGGTGATGGAGTGGTGATGATGATGACGATGGCGACGATCTCCCCTCTCCGGAGGCCAAATCAGCCTCCAGATTAGTCCTCCCGAAGAAGAACAGAGGGCGGCGGCGGCTCCGCGACGAAAAACAGCGAAAGAACTTCCGATCTGGGATTTCTCCGTCGGGAGGAAAAATACGGGCTAAAGTAGGGAACCAGGGGGTGTGGGCCCCACCCAGCCGCCCCCCGACGCGGCCCAGGGGGGCGCGCCAACAGGACGCCTGGGCACCCCCTGGCCCCCCTCTGGCCCCACTTCTGGTATTTGGTTCCTTTGGGTGCGTGGATTTTCTCTGATTTTTCGTGGATTTTTCTGAGATACTTAAAAATCCGTTTTCCTGCACACAAATAAACCATACAGGCAGCTATGCTGAAAACAGCGTCAGTCCGGGTTAGTTTAGTCCAAATCATGCAAGAATGAGGTCAAAACAATATCAAAAGTGTTTGGAAAAGTAGATACGTTTGAGACGTATCAATGGGGTACGAGGTGCTGCTTGGCACTTGTTCTTCTCTATTTTTCCTTGAGTTTGTTATTATGGCAATTCCTTTCTCTTACAACTCTTCTAAAACCCTTGCATGTTCATAGGTTTAATTTGAGATTTTTGAGCATGTGCTTACTATGACATGTATTCCAAGAGAATGGTGTTCATCTGGGTTGTTGCGCCCGGGGAAACTCTTCCTAATTAGCATGAACGAATGCACGTCTTCGCCAGATCTGAGCAGAAATTCAATCTACCAGGAGGGAAATACTATGTTATTGCCAAGAGCATGTGGCTGCAGGGGCTCCTTTTTGCTTCATAATAGTCAGTGATACAATCGGCGATGTACAACCAGTGGAGAATGGCGCCGGCAAACCAACAACGCTGATGTGTAAAGCTAAATGTTCATTGTCAACCAATGTTCTTAATTTGTACAGATGAAGATCCAGAGGTGATGCTCTATCACTGAGTGATCACATGGACAAAGTGTCCTGGTTGTGAAGATCACTGTTATTATTGACCCTAAAGGTCACATGACCTTGAGCCAGTAACCAATTATCCATCACATGTTAGTGTTGACAGTGAAGTATTTGTTCTGATGCCATTCATTCACATAGATGGGCTTTGTTTGGAGTAGTTTTTATCTATACTTCCAAGTGTAGTCCATTGATCGATCTCTTCATGTCTCTTATCTACCAACCCCCCTATATTTTATTTGTTTAGCAGTTGAAGCATGCTGAATGGATGGATTAGAAGGTTAATTAAGTTCAGGAAGGGCATCCCGGATTACCCCCTTCGTGATTGGAGATCTTGCCACATAACCTCGCATTTGAGCTCTATTTACTGGTATTGGTGTAGGTAACACATCAAAGTTGAAACAGACACACGAGTCTAGAAAAAAACAGATTCAAGAAAGTATTGTTGTGATTCTTTTTCATAATTATAGAAGACGAACCCTCTTGCGGTTTGTATCTATCCAACCTGTCAGGGATATGACTAGCAGGTATAAACCGGCTAGTATAAACCGGCTTTGTTAATATATTTGTTTGTAATATGTAGTAAAGGCTACGGCCCATAAAGATCTTAGAGCCCATGTATAGAATTAAGGTTTGTAAACCGCCCCGTGATGTAACTTGAGAGATAAGGAAGAGAAGACAGAGACCGAGGCGGACACAGATATGAGCCGGCCTCGGGACTCTGTAAACCGGACCAGGCGTACCCTCTATATAAAGGGGCGACCCGGCGATGGTTCAGGACAAGCAACAATCAACCCGTCGAGACGCAGGCAAGCGAATCCGCTCCCTGTAATCCGACGCCCAAGCAATATCAAACCAACTAGACGTAGGCTTTTACCTTCATCGAAGGGGCCGAACTAGTATAAACCCTCTGTGTCCTTTGTGTTCTATGAACCCCTTCAAGCTAACCCGTGCGATGGTTCCATCATCAAGTCCGTTAAACCGGACATCTGCCGTGCTATTTCCACGACAGTTGGCGCCCACCGTGGGGCCTGCGCACGATGGTTTCGAGTTCTTGAAGGGCAGCTTCGAAGGGCTCAAGGGTTACGCAGTCGGCCGGATGACCAAAAGTCGCCGCGGCCGGGTCTACATCGACGACGCGGGTTGGGGACCGGAAGCCGATTCGATCGAATATGGGTATCGGGTTCCCTTCGGCAGCATCCAAGTCTTCATCGGTAAAATCGGCGAACCGGGGCCTGAGCCGGACATCTTCCCCAACATCGTCGAGCCGGCTCAGCGTGCGAGATCGGCCCGGATTCAGCCTGCCGTGAAGCACGTGTTCGTTGGAGCAATCCACGGAGGTCGAGCCGAGAACGGATCGGAATCTGATGGTGCAACAATTGTCTACTCAGATGACGAATCTTCATCCGGGGAAACTGAATCTCTGTATCAGTTGCGGGACGGCCGGTCTGAGGGCGAGTCCGATGGAAACAGTATTCCGGGCCCCTTTGACCCGCCAAACCGGGTGGCGGTTTTCATGGCCGGTTCACAGCCCCCGATGAACGGAACGACAGCGGAAGCTGGTGTAGGGGGAAGCGGTTCAAACCCCTCACTTACTGAAGTTCTATCCACCTTGATCGAGGAGTTCACAGCTAAAGCGGTGGAAGCAGTAGCTCCAGCAGACAAGGCACATCATGATGCAGAGCTCCTTCAGTTGAAAGGCCGGATTGATCAGTTAAAGGAGGACCTGAAGGCAGAAAGAGAGATGATAGCGGTGAGGCAAGCGGAATTAGATGATCAAGCTTTTTATCTAAGGATGGAGCAAGCTTCTATGGAAGGAGTAAGGGGACGAAAGTACCGGTCCCGTATACCGCCGGTTTATGAATCAACGAATCTGTTCAGGACACCTAGGGCTGGGACTAGTAACCATCCGGTTTTAAACTGGAGGACACCTCCGGCCAGGGAGGAGCCGGTTCAGCAACCCACCGCAGAGCAGGAGCGCCGGATTACGTCGGCACCTTATGTTCCCATCCCTCCAGGTCATTATTCAAACCCTTTGGATAACATCGCTGCAGCAGCGGCACGTTTGGCCGCTTTACCTGCGGAAGAAACATCTCCGGTGGCGATAGAGGCGCGCAGGTTCCAGAAGCTACTCAATACGGCGTTGATGCAGCAGCAAGCATATTCTCACAGCAGGGAAAGGTTACATTCAACACCGCGTCCCAGCCGAAGTTATACTAGGCATTGGGAGGAGCCATAAGTATCTAGAAGTGAGCGTAGGAGACATCAGCGCAGGCAGGATAATCCGGCAGGGGCGGCGATGCCAGCTCCAGACATAAACCGGGCCAGATCAGGTGCCAGGGAGGAGATTCGTCAAGCGATGCCGGTTCATACAGCCACTGGAGAGACAGGGGTTACGACGAGTTCCTTTGGGGTGCAGTGTCTTATCCCCGCTTTACGGAGTGTCAAGCTGCCCAAGGACTTCAAAGGGCCCCGCAAGGTACCTAACTACACAGCCGATTTACCACTAGAAGCTTGGGTTGAAAGTTATGAGATGGCCATGGAGATGCTGGACGTGGATGAATCATCTTGTGCCAAATATTTTACTATGATGCTCGAGGGCACGGCCCGGACCTGGTTGAAAGCTCTACCCCCGAACTCTATTGGATCATGGGGGGAACTGCGCAGCCAGTTTATCAAAAACTTCAAGGATACATGCAAACAGCCGATGTCAGTGATAGACCTAGCAGCTTGTGTGCAAGGAGAGCAAGAGTCTACAGCATCTTGGGTACGGAGAGTAGCAGAGATTTTACACTCTTCGAATGGTATTAATCCTAGTACGGCAATAGTGACATTGGAGAACAATTGCCGGTTTGAATCTTTAAAGTTAAAACTCGGACGGCTTAAGAGGGACTGCAATGATATGGGAACTTTGATGAGTGCCCTGGGGAAATACGGAGACTCTGATAACACAAAGTATCCGGAAGCAGAAGGAGATAAGGCTGGGAAAGGCCGGCAAGTCTGGTAAACCGGCACCGATCAATCCGGTTACTTCAGGTTTTTTGGGCAAACGGAAAGCAGAGGGTGGTTCAGACTTCGTGGCTAACACTCAAGTTCAAGGTGGTTTTCAGCGTAGTCCGGGAGATCCAGCTTCACAAACCGGCGGAGGAGCTTTTGGCTGGGAGCAGGAGTTAGATCAGCCTTGCCCAAAGCATAGCGGAAAAGGGAAGGTGGCGAAGCATACCATGAGAGAGTGCATACCCCTTATGAAGGCAATAGCAGGCCGTTTTAATCCTCCTAATCGACCCCCACATGGCGGCTCAGGGCCTGGATTTTATGGTCCGGGTCATCAGGGGAACAGCTCCGGATCAGGATATAGGGGCAATAACGGTGGTTATCAACCCCGGTCAGGCGGCCAAAATAATCAAGGAAACTATAATGGTCAGGGCAATCAATCACATCATCAAGGTGGTTACAATAATCAGAATAATCAGCAGCAGGGCCAAGGAAGTTATAATAATCAGGGAAATCAACAGCAACAGCGTCAGCAACAGCAGCCGCAATCCGGATATCAGAGTAATCCGAAGGAGTTAAGTAGTGGGCAATATCATGTCTTCACCACAAGTCTGTGTAAGAGAGACCAGAAGGTTTTAAAGCGGGCTGTTAATGCAGTAGAACCGGCGACACCGCAATTTCTTCGATGGTCGGAGCAGCCTATTGTATGGAGTAGAGAAGACCACCCAATGTGGGTGGATAATCCGGGCCATTTAGCCTTGGTAGTAGCACCTCAAGTGGGGGGTTACAAATTTACTAAAGTTCTCATGGATGGTGGTAGCAGTATCAATATCTTATATTACGAGACTTTCCATCGTATGGGTCTGACAGATAAGAAGCTAAGGCAATCAAACACGGTGTTTCATGGAGTGGTCCCAGGTAAGTCAGCTTATCCAGTTGGAAAGATTGACTTGGAAGTTACCTTTGGAAACGAATATGATTCTAGGTCAGAGATGATCACTTTCGAAGTCGTCAAGATCAAAAGTCCATATCATGCTCTGTTTGGAAGGACGGTTTATGCTAAGTTTATGGCTAGGCCGTGTTATGTTTATTTGCAGCTTAAGATGCCGGGTCATAAGGGCACGATCACGGTTCATGGAAGTCGCAAGATAGCAGTGGAATGTGAGGAAGGTGATGCAGCTTATGCAGAAGCAGTATGTGCCACCGAAGAGCTAAAATTTTATAAAGATAATGTTGATCCGGCAGATATGACTCCGCTGAAGAAACCAACTACCGAGCATGATCCGGCGTTGAAGTTTAAGTCAGCTGAAGAGACCAAGCAAGTTGATTTTGTGCCTGGAGACTCGTCTAAACAATTCACTATCAGCGCTAACCTTGATCCCAAATAGGAAAGCGCGCTCATCGAGTTCATCCATGAGAACCGGGATATCTTTGCATGGAAACCTTCTGACATGCCAGGTATACCGAGGGAACTCGCTGAGCACAAGTTAAACATTGATCCCAAGTTTAAACCGGTTAAACAGTATCTGCGCCGCTTCAACGAAGAGAGGCGCAAGGCTATAGGAGAAGAAGTGGCCAGACTTTTGGCCGCAGGGTTCATAGTGGAAGTTTTTCATCCGGAGTGGTTGGCTAATCCGGTGCTGGTTTTAAAGAAGAATGGGAAGTGGAGGATGTGTGTGGACTACACGGACCTCAATAAGGCTTGCCCAACTGATCCTTTTGCTCTACCTCGCATCGATCAGATCATCGACGCCACGGCGGGGTGTGAGCGGCTAAGTTTTCTGGATGCATATTCAGGGTATCACCAGATCAAGATGGCGGTGGAAGACCAAGAGAAGACAACTTTCATAACTCCTTTTGGTGCTTTTTGCTATGTGTCTATGCCTTTTGGACTTAAGTGTGCACAGGCAACTTATCAACGTTGCGTTCAGAATTGTTTAAAAGGGCAGATAGGGAGGAACGTTCATGCCTATGTGGATGACATTGTGGTCAAATCGAAGAAAGAAGGGACAATGATAGAGGATCTCAAGGAAACCTTTGATAATCTTCGGGCTTACAGGATGATGCTTAATCCGAAAAAATGTGCTTTTGGTGTTCCGGCTGGTAAGCTTTTGGGATTCTTGGTCTCAAACAGAGGAATAGAAGCTAACCCAGAGAAGATCAAGGCCATCATGTCTTTGACTAAACCGGTTTGTATCAACGATGTTCAGCGCATAGCTGGACGGATCACAGCGTTAAGCCGGTTCATCAGTCGCTTGGGAGAGAAGGCGATCCCGCTTTACCAGATGTTGAGGAAAACAGACCGGTTTATCTGGAGTGATGAGGCAAATGCAGCATTTGAGGATCTGAAACGGCAACTAGCAAACCCACCGGTTTTGGCTGCGCCCATTGACAAGGAGCCTTTGCTGTTATACGTTGCTGCTAATACACGAGCGGTCAGCGTTGCAATTGTGGTTGAGCGCAAGGAAGCAGGGAAGGAGCACGCGGTTCAGCGCCCGGTTTATTATGTAAGTGAAGTACTCATTGAGTCCAAGCAGAGATACCCTCATTGGCAAAAGTTAGTATATGGGGTGTTCATGGCAAACAGGAAGCTGAAGCACTATTTCCAAGGACATCCAATAACTGTGGTTAGTTCAGCTCCGTTGGGGGATATAATCCAGAATAGGGAAGCTACAGGAAGGATAGCAAAGTGGGCCATCGAGCTCAGCCCGCATGAGTTGAAATATGTACCACGCACTGCTATAAAATCTCAGGCATTGGTAGACTTCATCAATGACTGGACAGAGTTGCAGACTCCTGAGGAGAAGCCGGATCTTACTTATTGGACGATTCACTTTGACGGTTCAAAACAGTTGGAGGGCTCGGGGGCTGGAGTTGTCTTAACTTCCCCCGGAGGTGATAAATTTTGCTATGTCCTCCGCTTATTATTTCCTTGTACTAATAATGCAGCAGAATATGAAGCATTACTTCATGGTTTGCGGCTAGCAAAGGAGATGAATTTGAGCCGGGTTAAGTGCCTGGGTGACTCAGATCTAGTGGCACAGCAAGTTTCTGGCAAGTGGGATTCAAGAGATCCCCTCATGGCGGCTTATAGACGAGAGGTTGAAGCAGTCGCATGATACTTTAAGGGATATCAGGTGGATCACATAGACCGGCGGAGAAACGAAGCGGCCGACGCTCTGAGCCGGCTAGGGTCGCAGCGTAAACCGGTACCACCAAACACCTTTTTGGATGAATTGCACAGTCCTTCGGTTCAGATACCTTCGGAGGAAGACCTAGCTGTTCCGGACCTAGAGGCGCAGTTAGTTGCAGCACTCCATATTATTCCGGATTGGACGCTACCCTATTTGGCATACCTGAGCCAAGGAGAGTTGCCGGAAGACGAAGAGGAAGCACGACAGATAATCCGGCGCTCTAAGTCCATGACAATTGCAAACGGAGAGCTTCACCATCGTAGTACTTCTCGAGTATTTCAACGATGCGTTTCAGCTGAGGAAGGTTGTGAGATTCTAAGGGAGATTCATGAAGGGGATTGTGGTCATCATGCCGGTTCAAAATCATTGGTGGCTAAGGCATTCCGACATGGTTTCTATTGGTTAACCGCGCATGCAGATGCGGCAGATCTGGTCCGGAAGTGTGATGCTTGTCAGAAATTCTCAAGGCGTGCTCTGGTTCCGGCACAGGAACTCCGGATGATACCAATAACTTGGCCTTTCGCAACTTGGGGGCTTGATATGGTTGGGCCTTTCAAGCGATCCCAAGATCAGAAAACTCATCTACTAGTGGCAGTAGACAAGTTCGCAAAATGGGTGGAAGCGGAGCCTATAAGCAAGTGTGATGCGGCAACGGCAGTTAAGTTCATCAAAAAAGTAATATTCCGGTTTGGCTTTCCACACAGCATCATCACAGACAATGGTACTAATTTATCTAAGGGTGAAATGAAGGAATTCTGTCAAAGAGAACATATTCGATTAGACGTATCTTCTGTGGCTCACCCTCAGACCAACGGCCAGGCCGAAAGGGCAAATCAGGAGATTTTGCGAGGTATCAAACCCCGACTTATGACACCTTTGCAGAGAACCCCAGGATGTTGGGTTGAGGAATTGCCATCTGTTCTTTGGAGTATTAACACTACACCAAACCGGTCTACAGGCTACACGCCTTTCTTCATGGTTTATGGTGCTGAAGCAGTTCTTCCAAGTGATATACGTCATGACTCACCAAGGGTAACGGCCTATGTGGAAGCAATCAACGAGGAGTCAAGACAGGACGGTTTAGACCGGTTGGATGAAGAGCGTGATATAGGTGCAGCACGGTCGGCGATTTATCAGCAAGACCTGCGTAGATATCATAGCCGCCGGATTAGAACAAGGACATTCCAGGAGGGTGACTTGGTACTCCGGCTCATCCAAGATCAAACAGATATGCACAAACTATCCCCACCTTGGGAAGGGCCCTTTGTGGTCAGCAAGAATCTACACAACGGTTCATATTACTTGGTGGACGTTCGGGAACACAAGGATTCACGGACATCGGAAGAAGAGACGAAGAGGCCATGGAACATCGCCCATTTACGGCCATATTATACTTGAGCTACGTGCTCCAATGTATCCTATGTATATATTATGAGTAATGAATAAACCGGCATCCTCGGTAAACCGGGGGCTTAGCCCTTTTTCCATATGCAAAAAATCTTATGAAAGCAACCCATATACATACAAGTTTATTATCAGATACCATATTTCAATATATTGGCCGGTTTAGAAATTGATCTTTTTTGCAGAATATGCAAAGGAGCAATAAAACTCTCAAGAACATGAGATCATATCCGGTTCAAGGAGAAAAGGCTTCACGAATTGCCCACCGGTTCAGGAAGAACCTTGGAGACCCTCTGAAAAGCTGGATAAATCCACGTTCAGTGATTGGTTTTGAATTGACCCACCGGTTCAGGAGGAACCCTGGAGGCCCTCTGGGAGTGGTATCATCCACTCCCAGTGATCGGATTAGTTTCATAGTTCTTTCAGCCCTCTGAAAAGTTGGATAATGCCACGTTCAGTGATTGGCTAGGCCCTCTGGGAGTGTCGGCCAATCCGCGTCCCAGTGATTGGCTCAGTTTGTACATTGACCCACCGGTTCAGGAGGAACCCTGAAGGCCCTCTGGGAGTGGTATCATCCACTCCCAGTGATCGGATTAGTTTCATAGTTCTTTCGGCCCTCTGAAAAGTTGGATAATGCCACGTTCAGTGATTGGCTAGGCCCTCTGGGAGTGTCGGCCAATCCGCGTCCCAGTGATTGGCTCAATTTTTATTTCTGGTTCTTTCGGCCCTCTGAAAAGTTGGATAATTCCACATTCAGTGATTGGCTAGGCCCTCTGGGAGTGTCGGCCAATCCGCGTCCCAGTGATTGGCTGAACCTTGCTTTGAGCCTGGCAGCTCTTGAAAAAGCCTCGACTACATGGTCTTATTTGCAAAATTTGCATATTTTTGGTGTTTTTGTGTTTTATAACCTTTTAAACCGGAGTGGAACAGCTACACAAGTTGACCGCATATCTATGAAAAGGAAAGTCTGGATCATGAATACCAGCATAAGTAAACCGGCGTTCATTAAAACCCGGATCACATATCAGGCAAAAGTTATGGCTTTCCGAGCAAGGTCTTCAAGAGACAAGATGAACCGGATTTATCATCAAAATAAACCGGAGAATTTAGAGTTTCTATTTGGATCCACGAAAGTCTTCATGAAGCGACTTTAAAGTTTTACCGATTTAAAGAGTATTGACCACGTATAATCCCAGGTATAAAAGTTATCTTTAGTATAAAGATATGCTTATTTGATGTTTTAAGAGAACAAGTTAATCCGTCCAGTGGTAAGCCACTAGGACATATTTTCGATATTTTTTCTGTATGAGCAGAGGAAGGCAACCAACATCAGACAACAGGTCAACCGGAGAGTATTTCAGAAAAGACAAAATATTCGGATTGAAGCACGATAAAGTTTCGGCTAAACTATTACAAGGCATGGCAAGCCCCACAGTTTGGAAACATTGTTTTGACGGAATACAGATCATGGTTACAGCAATAAAATTCGAGGTTATGCTTCTCCTTGTTGAGACGGCTGGCCATCGCCTTGATCCGGAACATCTTCATCCTCGTGAAGCGGTTGGAAATCCGGCGCACGCCAATCAATCTTCGCCAAGGCCCGGAAATACACCTCATCGTTGATAAGTTCAGCAGGATCAATGTCAGGAGCAAAGGTGTGAGGACGAACCGGCGGAATTAAGTTGACGATATCGTAAACCGGTCGCTCCACCCGCTTGTTCTGCAAATTGTATCCTGGATGATATCTGGACAAATCCGATTCAGCGGCAAGCTTGCTGGCGAGGGGGCACATCTCTTTCGTCAGGGCATAGAGATCCGTTTCGGTAAAAGGTGAGCCGTCCTCCTTTGTATCCGGGAATCCGGTGAAAGCCTCTTCCGGATCAAGATCCGGGACCCAAGCCTTAGCCCTCGTAAGGGCCAGAAGAGCACCACCCCGCGCAGCAGATTTCTTGACTTCTTCGAGACGAACCGGCAAAACAGACAACTTGTTCAAAGTATCTTGGATCGTCGTAGGGGCCTATTTACCAAAAGAAGTGGCACTGATAATCCTTTGAGTCCCGGAGTACAGCTGTTCGACCAAAGTATAGCAAGCTTTAAGTTTTTTTCGTAAGTCATCCCCAAGATGGGAGACACGGCGACCTGCACACAATTCTCATAGTTAAACCGGCACGAAACGGAAATTACAAAGATAAAAGCAGGAGTTAAGATTATACTCACCAAAGACAGCAGAGGTCATCAAGTCAATTTGCCGTTTTAAACCGGTCAATTCCTCAGTAACCGGATTAAGTGCTCCTTCAGCATCCTGAACCCGTTTCTCCAGATCTTTCTTTTGGACCTCAAAAGCGGTCCGCTCTTCTTCAAAGTATTTCTTCAAGTCTTCAACAGTCTTTAAGCTCACTTGAAGTTCTTTTTTAGCCTTTGAGGCGGCAGACTCTGTTTCGGTAAGACGGCTACAAAGTTCATTGAGTTCAAGAGCATTCCGGTTCAGCTCAGCCTGCAAACACAGTTAAAAAACAAGAGGTAAAAATTAGACAAGTCTCAAGCACACAACCAAGTTGTCTACTTGACACTTGGGGGCTAATGGCAGTTGAAGCAGTTAAGAACAGCAATTCAAAGTTACAAGTCTCAAGCACACAACCAAGTTGTCTACTTAACACTTGGGGGCTAATGGCAGTTGAAGCAGTTAAGAACATCAATTCAAAGTTACAAGTCTCAAGCACACAAACAAGTTGTCTGCTTGACACTTGGGGGCTAATGCATAGTTGAAATATCGTCAGCAACTTTTTACAAGTATCAAATACATAAACAAGTTATCTACTTGATACTTGGGGGCTAATGTAAAGATCAACGGTTCAACCCATAGAGTTCCGGTTCACCTTCAGAGCTCAGCTAAACCGGAACTTGGGGGCTGTTATGAGATAGAGACACGTCAAAAGAATAAAAGTCAGAAGAAGAAGTTTTACCTCATACTTTTCCCTCATTAGGTTAACCAGGCTGGCTTCATAATCCCGACTGCTGTGGAGCCGGTTCAGATACCCAGAGTAAATTTCTTGAGCGCTCATACCGGAAAGGCTGGATATCTCAGTACTCCACTTCCCCTTTTCTTGAGATAGTTTTTCCGTTTTAGCCGTGTGTTTGGCTAAAACGGTGGGCTCATCTGGAGCAACATAAGCAGCCCCGGTTACGAAAACATCAGGAGAGGTTGGTGCATTGGGGGGAGTGACGGTATGAGCCGGATCAGGAGACGCCGGATTGATTTGAGGAGAGTTAACCCGGGCTGGACTCGGTGGATTGTGGACGACTTCAGCAGTGGGATTTTCAGGAGCAGAAATGTGGTCTGTTGGCGCAGGGTCTTCAAGAGGAGCTACGGGCTCGCCCTCTGAAAGAACAGTGGGGGACGGATCAGCAACTGGATCATTGGCAGTGGACTCGGCAGGAGGCTTGTTTGCTTTGGGTTTCTTGCTGGGTTTTGGTTTGCTGGAAAAGTATGCAACATAAGTTAATATTATAAAATGAAAGGGATATTAAACCGGAAAAGGTGAGAAAAGTTACCCTGGGACGGTTTTCAGTGGAGGAAGCTGCGTGGCGGTTGATTCACCAGAGGAAGACAATGGAGTTTCCTGATAATCAGGGTCAGACGGTTTAAGAGGTTTTCGGATAAGCCCGGCCTTGGGATGAAGGAGAGTCGGAGAAAGTATCACCTCAGCACGGCGTTTCCGAACCGGAGTTAAGGAAATCCCGGATGACTCCACCGCCAGGCCGCTGTGGCGAGTGGTCCGGCGAAGAGCCTCGTGCTGTTGCTTCTTCAAAATAAAGTTAGGGTCTAACTGAGCATAAGGATGAGAAAATTGGTATTTCCGGACGGTCCGACGACTTTTTTGTGGAAGAGGTTCTGAGTCAGAGGAAAGAAGGGTTACCTCAATTTCAGCCGGGTTATCACCTTCAGGCAATTCCTGTGGAAAGGTATCATTAGATACAATTACAAGTACATGAAAGCAAAAAACTAAACTGGATTAAAGCATACCTCGGAGTCCGGATCATCATCTTCAGTGGGAGAACCGGCGTCAATGGCTGCTTTCCTCTTCTTATTGGCGAAGGTTTTTCGGCGAACCTGTTTGCCGGTTTTCTCCTGAGGCTTTCTCTTCCAGAAAGGGTCATCAGCATAATCGAAAGAAATAAAGACAATTGAAAGACGGTTCAAAAGAAACGGATTACAAATACAGGGTAAAGTGAAACTTACTGCGGGCAGTTTATTCTTCTTATAGTATGGAGCTAAACCAATCTTGCCGCAGTCTGCTAAAGAGACATTGAGGATCTTCTTGGCTGATTCTACTACTTCCGATTCAGAAAGCTTGTCTTTGGTAAACCTTTGGGGATCATCCGGTTTACCAGAATACTTGCACATTAGTTGAGAACGCCGGCTCAGGGGAAGGATGCTCCAAGATAGCCAGCAGCGTAGAAAATCGGTTCCGATCAGACCATTTGCTATGAAGGCTCTTAACTTGGAGAGCTGTGATGAGAACCGGGTCCGTTCAACAGCGCCGAGCCGTGGTGGTAAAGGATGATTCTCCGGAATACGGGTTTCACGGTAACCCGGCAGAGGGTTCTCCCCTTCAGGAGAAGTGTCAACACAGTATAACCAGGACTTATTCCAGTCTTTTGGATGAGAGTGTAAAGCGGCGTGAGGAAAAACCACGTCTCTCCTCTTCTGAATACTAACCCCGCTGAGCTCTTGATGTGGTCCGCTGGTAAACTCGGTGCGCCGGTTTAAATGGAAGAAGTCCCGGAACAGATCGACGGACGGTTCTTCTTGCAGATATACCTCCGAAAACACTTGGAAGTCACAGATGTTTGAGACAGAATTGGGTCCAATATCCTGAGGGTGCAGTTGAAAGGCAGCAAGAACATCCCGGAAAAACTTTGAACCGGGGGGAGAGAAGCCTCGAGATATATGATCCAAAAACACAATGACCTCCCCGGACCTGGGAGTAGGGGGACATTCATTACCCGGGGCCCGCCACTTTAATTCAGACTGAGGTCCTAACGTGCCAATTTTAGACATTTTGATTAAATCGTCCTCAGTAATGATAGAAGGAACCCAATCGCAGGAGACGTACTGCTTAGCCATCGCAATGAAAGAGCAAAGTACTGGAAAAGATAGAATACAGAAAACGGATTATGAAAGTACAGCGGTATAAACCGGAAACTATCTATGAAAGTTACGCAACGATCTAACTGAGGACTAATGGCGTGGTTAAACGGGCAATTATGACGAGCTACATCATTTCCGGTCAATGGCAGTTGAAGGGGAACGGCTAAACCGTTGCGTTAAGTTACAGAGTTTCGCAAGAACAGGGCATATCAGCTTAAACCAGAACATACTTAGCAGATCTACCGAGGAGAAAAACAGGTTTTTAAAAGACAGCTAAGGAGGAATAGATCTGAGCATGCTAAGAAAAGAGAAACTAATGTAAGAGTATACGGGAAGGAGCTACAAGGATCTTATACTAAGCGGATAAATCTACAAGCTAGATAGGAACAACGGAGATCCGAAGTATTTATAGCAGGGTAAAAGTACAATTTAAAGGCAAGATCTGAAGGACAAAGTTACTAGAAATCATTGGCTTAAGGTCGAACAAGATGAAGCTTCTATTAAGGTTCTAATGGCGGAGGCGTAGGAAGAAACCCTAGAAGTCGCAGACTGATAATGGAGAAGAAAGACGTACCTGGAGCGGCAAGAATCGGCGGCGGAGGTTCTCTGGTCAAGCTCAGGGTGATGCAGCGGCCAGCGAGGTCTTGGATCCAGCAGTCAACGGCGGCGGTTCGAGCTCGGGCGACGATGAAGTCGGGCGACGGAGGAGGAAGACAGAGCGGGAAGAAGATAATAAATGGGGGTGGCAGTATTTATAAAGAAGAGTCAGATCTGAAGCGACAGGTGCGGGAATCGAGGAGACAAAAAATCGGATAAAGATCCTCTGACGCCTCGATTTTCGGGATAACCCTTAAAATAAGCTACAGTACAGCTCGTGGCGTTAAATGCGGAGATGATGTCACTGTCAGATTTAATGATCCCTGAGGATGACGTCAGAGCCGGTTCATAAGGATGAGAAGACAGAAGAAAATTATACAAGAGAAAACTGATATGAACAAGTTCAAATCATTTTGGGGCCTAATGTCAGGGATATGACTAGCAGGTATAAACCGGCTAGTATAAACCGGCTTTGTTAATATATTTGTTTGTAATATGTAGTAAAGGCTACGACCCATAAAGATCTTAGAGCCCATGTATAGAATTAAGGTTTGTAAACCGCCCCGTGATGTAACTTGAGAGATAAGGAAGAGAAGACAGAGACCGAGGCAGACACAGATATGAGCCGGCCTCGGGACTCTGTAAACCGGACCAGGCGTACCCTCTATATAAAGGGGCGACCCGGCGACGGTTCAGGACAAGCAACAATCAACCCGTCGAGACGCAGGCAAGCGAATCCGCTCCCTGTAATCCGACGCCCAAGCAATATCAAACCAACTAGACGTAGGCTTTTACCTTCATCGAAGGGGCCGAACTAGTATAAACCCTCTGTGTCCTTTGTGTGCTATGAACCCCTTCAAGCTAACCCGTGCGATGGTTCCATCATCAAGTCCGTTAAACCGGACATCTGTCGTGCTATTTCCACGACACAACCCATAAGTATTAGGCATGGACAAACCTAAAATGAAATTTTTCTTTATGCCAAATGAAACAAATCACCTTAGGTTTGAAAGATAATTGAACTGGATGCTCATGATATTTATTGTATCATGAGCTACTTAGTCATTTGTAGCTACCCTGTATCAAAACTATGGTCAAGGGTCATGCAGCCTAGGCCCCAACAAATTCCATTTATTCTTCATGGTTATCAATGTACTAGTTCATAGATGATAAGGTGCCTAGAAGTATATGTATAGTTAGCTTACGTGTGATCACGTACCAATTTTTTGATAGATACAAATGGAATCTGTAATATTATATCCTATTATTACTGGTTTGCTTATTAATGTGTTTCTATCATGTAAATTCTACAGTGAAGCTCTACTCTGCAGCGCTCTTTGCCATTTGTGGCTTCCCATGAAAAAACTATCACTTAACTAAAAGTATGTCAAGATAGTACCTTATATAATTATTGGTTAGTTGCTTCCATGTGATTGGCTTTTTAATTACATAGATAATTTGGATATCGGAGAGTATATACGTAAAAGTTATCATGCTCTTTTCAGACAATCGCTTTGAGACAAAAGGAATTGATATTTGTGTTAGCAGAAAGAAGGGACGAGAAATTAGTACTCTTTTGTTCAGAAAATCTTCATTGGCACTATTATTGTGGTATTGGAGCTTCATCACTCGTTGTCAAGTGTAGAAGTTACTA
The DNA here is from genome assembly GCA_902687465.1 of Secale cereale. Taxonomy (NCBI): domain Eukaryota; kingdom Viridiplantae; phylum Streptophyta; class Magnoliopsida; order Poales; family Poaceae; genus Secale; species Secale cereale. Next base: position 820,644,357 of record LR738715.1, read on the forward strand.
CAATGGCCTACTACAATGGCCATGTTCGTTTTTAGTTTTCATGATTTCTTGAGGTCTCTCAATAACTATGTAGATATGAAGATTGATTTACCCATATGACATACCTTATGACGCATCACTATATTTAGTAGAAAACTTGATTGCATCATTTGTTTCATAATTATACTACAAATATTGTTCACTACAACCTTTTCATCTTAGATCATATATCATGTAAACAAAGTTACTCAATAAATGTATTATCATGCGCGTAGGGCCAAGTGTTCCCGCAACAACACGCTGGGTATCATCTAACATATCTAAGTAAGTGCTCCAATTTATATGCACATGCAGGCCATCCACATCATCAAGCGCATGTAATCGATTAACTTTTCACTTTCCAACACATGTAAGCCCTCTCATCATCAAGCGCATACGCAACCATTATACTCTCAGCCACATGCAAGTCATCCACATCATTTTTTTATATCTAATATTTTCAACAACAACAAATAAAACTTGAATGTCACAAGGCAATATAATAAGCATCTATCATCCATTTACCTGTAGGTTGAATGTGGTGCCATATTATTCTTATATATTCTAATTTTATTTTTGATAGTTTCATTTCTATAAATTCCCACATCAATGCCAGGGGATTATCTAGTTTATCTAACTTGCACGCACACAACTTTTTTCTTTTTCTCCGGCGCATGAGAGAAATGCACCCTGCCCGCTCTTTCCATCTCCTGAAGTTAGATTTTTTTTCATATGTCAAACAAACAACCTTGACGGGACCTGGTTCTCCTCACATCTCTGCTTCGTTGTGGTTGTTGGAATGGTCTTCCCCGTCTACCAATCTGCACAATATGTTGCATGACAAGGCATCAGCGAGGAGCTCCGCTAATCAAGATCCCTTCCATGCAGATGGCTCTCCCATGATTCAAGCCGCTGGTGAACCACTCTGGATCATTGCACCCATGATCATCATCGAGCTTGTGAAAGTGCAACTAATCCCTGGGTGCTTTTGGTAATTAATAATAACATATAGCTCATTGAACTAATATCCATTCAAGTTAAATATTTCAGGAAGTTCAATGATTGGCATGTCATGGACTAGAAATGTGGACCCTTCAAAATGCTAAGGATAAAGATTGGCAAAAGCTCAAGACTCTACATTTCTATTTTAGTAATCCAAGATCACATTGAGTCTATAGGAAAGCCAATACTATTAAAAGGGGATGAGGTGTTCCTTAATGATCTGGTTGCTCAAGTGCTTAGTGATATTGCTCCAAAACCCGCATCCACTTTCTCAAATTCCACATATGTCCAAAACCTAAAGTCAAACTCGGACCCATCGATTTGATCCATCCGGCGTCACCGAGTTCATTTGACATAGCCATTGCCACAAACCCTAGACAATTCGGTCACATCGATACGGATCTCGGTCTCACCGAGATGGCATTGCAAACTCTATGTGATCCTTTCGTGACATTTCGGTCTCACCAAGAAGAGCGACCGGCCCCACTGAGTTTGCATGGTAAACTCTCTGTGATCCTTTTGTAACGTTTTGGTCTCACCGAAATGAGCGATCGGCCCCACCGAGTTAGCTTGACCACTTCTCTGTATTGCTATTTGCCGAAATCGGTCTCACCGAGTTCATGCAATCGGCGCCACCGAGATGAGGTCTTGCCCTAGCCCTAGCACATCGGTCCCACCGAGTTGCATGTCGGTCCCACTGAGATTCCTAACGTTCACATTTTGGACTGCTTCGGTCTGATCGAGTTCTCTATTCGGTCTAACCGAGTTTGGCCAAATGTGTGTAACGGTTGGATTTTGTGTGGAGGCTATATATACCCTCCACCCCACCTCCATTTGTGAGAGAGCCATCAGAACATGCCTACACTTCGAATACACATTTTCTGAGAGAGAACCACCGCTCATGTGTTGAGACCAAGATATACCAGTCCTACCACAAGAATATTGATCTCTAGCCTTCCCCAAGTTGCTTTCCACTCAAATCATCTTTCCATCATATCAAAATCTATGAGAGAGAGTTGAGTGTTGGGGAGACTATCACTTGAAGAACAAGAGCAAGGAGTTCATCATCAACACACCATTTATTACCTTTTGGGGAGTGGTGTCTCCTAGATTGGTTAGGTGTCACTTGGGAGCCTCTGACAAGATTGTGGAGTTGAACGAAGGAGTTTGTAAGGGCAAGGAGATCGCCTACTTCATGAAGATCTACCCGAGTGAGGCAAGTCCTTCGTGGGCGATGACCATGGTGGGATAGAGAAGGTTGCTTCTTCAAGGACCGTCCGTGGGTGGAGCCTTCTGTGGACTCGCGCAGCCGTTACCCTTCGTGGGTTGAAGTCTCCATCAACGTGGATGTACGATAGCACCACCTATCGGAACCACGCCAAAAATATCCGTGTATCCATTGTGTTTGCACTCTCCAAACCTCTCCCTTTACCTTCATATGCAACGCTTTACTTTCCACTGCCACACTCTTAGAATTGCATGTGTAGGTTGGTTACTTGACTTGTCCTAATTGAAAAATCTACCAACACTTAAAATTGGGAAAAGACTAGATTTTTATTTAGTCAAGTAGTCAAATCACCCCCCTCTAGACCTACTTTTGATCCTACAGTTGGTATCAGAGCTTTGGTATCCATTTCTCGTGTTTTCCATAGCTTTGGTGCTCATAGCCTTGGTTCCAAAACCTAGGAGAGTATGGCGTCTAACGAGGGAGGTTATCACCGTAGGTCCTTACTTTGATGATACAAATTTTGCTAGTTGGAAACATAAAATGAAAATGCATATTCTTGGACATAACTCTGCCGTTTGGGCTGTTGTGTGTATTGGTTTGCAAGGTGAATACTTCGAGGATTGAAAAGAACCGGATCGTGAAGCATCCGTGGAAGAATTGATGATGTTGCAATACAATGCTCAAGCTTGTGATATTCTTTTCAACGGATTGTGCCCCTAAGAATTCAACAAAAGTAGACGTCTTTAGAATGCAAAGAAAATTTGGGATACTTTGGTTGATATGCATGTAGGTACTGAGTCCGTCGAGGAATCCAAGTTGGATGTGCTTCAAAGTCAACTTGATAAGTTCAAGATGAAGAATGGTGAAGGAGTCGCTGAAATGTACTCTAGGCTTGCTCTCATCACAAATGAGATTGTCGGCTTAGGAAGCGAAGAGATGACTGACAAATTCATCATCAAGAAGATCCTAAGAGCCTTGGATGGAAAATATGATACCATGTGCACTTTGATCCAAATGATGCCCAACTACAAAGATCTCCAGCCAACAGAACTCATTGGTAGAATTGTTGCTCATGACATGTCACTCAAGGATAAGGACGAGCTTCACAACAAGTCTAGTAGTGCTTACAAAGCCTCATGTGATGCTCCTACCACATCAAGTGAGAAACAAGTCTTTAATGAAGAATTGAGCTTAATGGTGAAGAACTTCAACAAATTCTAGAAGAATAGAAGCAAATAGAGAAGTTCCAAGTCAAGGTCCTACAATGACAAAAGATCTTCTAGTCATGATCGCAATTGCTACAATTGTGGAAGAGCCGGACACTACTCAAATGAGTGTACAACTCCATACAAGAGAAGAGAAGATTCTCCCAAAAGAAGAAGTAAAAGAGATGAATCACCACCAAGAGAGAGATGGAGTAGAGATGATCGTTATTAACAAAGACCCTCTCGTAGAAGCAAGGATTCGGAATGGAAGGACAAGTCATAAAGAAGCTACACAAAACGAAGACATCAAGCTCATGTTGGTGAATGGGTATCCGGTTCCGACTCCGATGACTACTACGATGCCTACTCCGAGAGAAGCTACCACTCCGACTCCGAAAATACTCAAGATGAAGGTGTTGTCGGAATTGCTCTTGTGTCATCCAACTCCTACGATATATTTGACTCACCTAATGAAGGAATTGGAAAATGCGTCATGGCTAAAGGTGCTAAGGTATCACACCCTGAGTGTCTTGATTTCAATAGTGATGAAGATGATTTGCTAGGAGATGATGATTTACTTGTTGGTAGCACTAGTGATGGAAACTCGGATGAAATTGCTATTAATCATGCTAATCAAGATGAAACGAATGATAATGATAAGAAGGAGATTGAGCGTCTAACTAAAGAACTAAACACTCTTAAGTTAGCTCATGAAACTACCTTAGAGGATCATCGCGAACTTTTAAAAACTCATGAGAAGCTACGCTTCGAGAAGCTCAACTTAGAGCAAGAGCATGGGTTCTTAAAGGCAATCAATGATGATCTTCAACAGAAAAGTTCTTCTTACATTACCAAGCGTGTACTCTTGTCTACTAATACGTCTCTATCGTATCTATAATTTTTGATTGTTCCATGCCAACATTCTGCAACTTTTACATACTTTTGGCAAAAATTTTACTATTTTTGGGACTAACATATTGATCCAGTGCCTAGTGCCAGCTCCGGTTTGTTGCATGTTTTTCGTTTTATAGAATATCCATATCAAACGAAGTCCAAACGCGATAAAAACTTACGAAGATTTTTTGGAATATATGTGATTTTTGGGAAAAAGAATCAACGCAAGATGATGCCCGAGGGGGCACAAGGCAGGCGGCATGCCCTGGGGGTAGGGCGCTCCCTGGTACCTTGTGGCCACTCCGTAAGGCAGTTGGTGCCCTTCTTTCTCCGCAAGAAAGCCAATATCCGGATAAAAATCATGTTAAAATTTCAGCCCAATCGAAGTTATGGATATCCGGGAATTTAAGAAACAGTGGAAGGCCAGAATCTGAGAGCGCAAAAACAGAGAGAGAGATACAATCTCAGAGGGGATCTCGCCCCTCCGCCGCCATGGAGGCCATGGACCAAAGGAGAAACCCTTCTCCCATATAGGGGCAAGGTCAAGGAAGAAGAAGAAGGAGGGGGCTCTCTCCCCCTCTCTCCCAGTGGCGCCGGAACGCCGCCGGGGCCATCATCGTGACAAAGATCTACACCAACAACTTCATCGCCGTCATCACCAACTCTCCTCCCTCTATGCAGTGGTTCAACACCTCTTCTCACCGCTGTAATCTCTACTTAAACATGATGCTCAACGCTATATATTATTTCCCAATGATGTATGGCTGTCCTATGATGTTTGAGTAGATCCGTTTTCTCCTATGGGTTGATTGATGATCATGATTAGTTTGAGTTGCATGTTTTATTATTGGTGCTCTCCGTGTCGCATAAGCGTGAGAGATCCCCGCTGTAGGGTTTGCAATATGTTCATGATTGGCTTATGGTGGGTTGCTAGAGTGATAGAAGCTTAAACCCGAGTAACTAGGTTGTTTGCATATGGGAGTAAAGAGGACTTGATACATTATAATGGTATGGTTGGGTTTTACCTTCATGATCTTTAGTAGTTACGGCTGTTTGCTAGAGTTCCAATCATAAGTGCATATGATCCAAGAAGAGAAAGTATGTTAGCTTATGCCTCTCCCTCATATATAATTGCAATAATGATTACTGGTCTAGTTATCAATTGCCTAGGGACAAATAACTTTCTTGTGACAAAAAGCTCTTTACTAAAATTAATTTAGTTGTGTCTTCATCTAAACAGCCCCTAGTTTATATTTACGTTCTCTTTATTATCTTGAAAACATATCCTACAACACCTACAAAGTACTTCTAGTTTCACACTTGTTCTAGGTAAAGCGAACGTCAAGCGTGCGTAGAGTTGTATCGGTGGTCGATAGAACTTGAGGGAATATTTGTTCTACCTTTAGCTCCTCGTTGGGTTTGACACTCTTACTTATCGAGAAAAGCTACAACTGGTCCCCTATACTTGTGGGTTATCAAGACCTTTTGCCGGCGCCGTTGCCGGGGAGCAATAGCGTGGGGTGAATATTCTCGTGTGTGCTTGTTTGCTTTATCACTAAGTAGATTTTTATTGCCGTTCTAAGTTGTTCTCTATATTTACTTATGTGTATGGAACACGAAATACCAAAAAAATAGGTGTACTTGCCACTCATGGAGATGGGGAACCTCCTAAAACCCTCGATGCTCATTATGTGAAAGATATTGTGCACCACTTTAATAATCCTGAGAAAACCCCATTAAATTATGTAATGGGAGACACGTTGGATCAACGGGAATACTTTAGGGATTATCGCTTGACTCAAAAAGGGAAAATATTATGGGATCAAATTCATATGTTGCATTGGTATGCTCAACAACTATTCTTGAGATATGATTATACTTGTTGTTTGGATGAAGGCCCCACACCTTCCCTTTTCATACAAATTTAATAATAATGAAACCTTAACTTCTTATGCTAATGGTAGATATGATTACTATGATGTGGAATGAATAGAAGAAATCGTTGCTTTTAAGGGTGCTTATGAAATTGATTCTTTGTTTGAAAAGTGTGAAAATCTTAATGATGTTGTTTACAGACCTGAAAACTATGCTACACTTAAATATTTCTATGAGAATTATGAATATAATTCCGTTATTGATGCGTTTATTAAGAAAGTCTCCGATGTCCAAGAAGAGACTAATATTTTGCAGGAATCTATGGAAGAAGAAATTGATGACATTGTGAGCTCATTGAATGAAAAAGATGAGGAGGAGAGCGAAGAACAAAAGGAGGAAGAGCAGAATGATCACCCATGCCCACCTTCTAATGAGAGTAAATCTTTATCCCATAGATTGTTTAATTTCCATTCATGCTTACCGAAGGATGAATGCTATGATGATTGCTATGATCCTTTTGATTCATTTGAAATGTCCCTTTTTGATGAACTTGATACTTGTTATGCTTCTGGCCATGATGCCATTATGAATGATGCTTATGGAGATGAACTTGCTATAGTTCCTTATGTTAAGAATGAAATTGTTGCTATTGCACCCACACATGATAGTCCTATTATCTTTTTGAATTCTCTCAACTACACTATATCGGTGAAGTTTGCTCTTATTAAGGATTATATTGATGGGTTGCGTCTTACTACTACACATGATGATTTTGATGAATATAATATGCATTTGCTTGCTGCTCCTACTTGCAATTATTATGAGAGAGGAACTACATCTCCGCCTCTCTATGATTCCAATACAATAAAATTGCAAGAAACTACTTATACTATGTATCGGCCTTTACTTGATGTGCATGAATTGTTCTTTTATGACATGTCGATGCATAGGATGAGAGTTAGACTTCGTTGTTGCATGATATATGTTACTTTGTGCTCACTACTATATCACAAATCATTGTTAATTAAAATTGGCTTCGATATACTGTGGGATCCGGGTGGATCCATTACTTGAGCACTATATGCCTAGCTTAATGACTTTAAAGAAAGCGCTGCCAGGGAGGCAACCCAGAAGTCTTAGAGAGTCATTTATTTCTGTTGAGTGCTTTTATAAAGTTTTTTAAAAAAGGGGAACCTAAAACTTTTTCAAAAAGAAAAGTGAAAGTGAGAGAGACGAGCATTGTTAAAGTGGGAGCATGCCTTGAAATTTGTTCATGCCCATGGAAACTTTGTGAATCTTAATTATAGAAACTTTTCAACACAAATAATTATCCCCTTGTATAAACCCATTGTATTATAAAAATAATGTGCCAACATTTGCCTTTAGGATGATTAGATTGCTTGTTTGGTTTGTGCGGTGCAAAAACAGAAACTTTGGGTGTAGTGCGTGATTTTACATTTTTTGCTGGAAAGTCAAACGCTTCTAAAACTTTTTGGACAGTACTTCTGTACAAATTGTTTATTTTGTCCTAATTTTGCAAAATGTTTAGACTTACACAAGTATGGTAGATGTTCAGATTTCTACAGACTGCTCTGTTTTTGACAGTTTCTGTTTTGGATGCATTATTTTGCTCGTTTTGATGAAACTATCGATTTTATTGGTGGTATAAGCCATGGAGAAGTTATAATATAGTATATACAATGCAAAAATAAAATATTAATGGTTTGCAACATTACTTGAAGTGGTGATTGGCTTTATTATACTAACGGATCTCACAGGGGTTTTGTTAAGTTTTGTGTTATTGAAGTTTTCAAGTTTTGGGTGAGATCACGATGGATGAAGGAATAAGGAGTGCAAGAGCCTAAGCTTGGGGATGCCCGAGGCACCCCAAGGTAATATTCATGGACTCCCAAGCAACTAAGCTTGGGGATGCCCCGGAAGGCATCCCCTCTTTCTTCTAACGATCATCGGTAATTTTACTTGGAGCTATATTTTTATTCGTCACATGATATGCGTAAATCTAGGAGAGTCGTGTGCTTTTTCTTTTTTCTTCTTCTTTTAATAAATGCACCATGCTGGTATGAGATAGTCCTTGGTTGATTTATAGAATGCTCTTTGCACTTCACTTATATCTTTTGTGTGTGGCTTTATAGAAAGCTTCATGTGATTCACTTATATCTTTTGAAGTTTGGATTGCTTGTTTCTATACACATAGAAAACCGCCATTTGTAGAATGATCTTTTGCTTCACTTATATTTGTTAGAGTGTGGGCATATATTTTGTAGAAAGAACTAAAACTCTCTTGCTTCACTTATATCTATTTGGAGAGTTGACAAGAATTGGTCATTCACATGGTTAGTCATGAAATCCTACATAAAACTTGTAGATCGCTAAATATGATATGTTTGATTCCTTGCAATAGTTTTACGATATAGAGATGTTAATATGTGGGAGGTACTAGTGAATGATTGTGGTTTAGTAAGAATATTGGTGTTAAGGTTTGTGATTCCTGAAGCATGCACGTATGGTCTCCTAACTATGTAACCAAATTGGTGTGCCTTGTATCTTGATTGTTTATCTTTGCGTGAAGGTTGGGGGCGCACGATGGTTAACTCCTACCAACCTCCCTCCTAGGAGCATGCGTCGTAGTATTTTGCTTCGAGGGCTAATAGATTTTTCGCAATAAGTATGTGATTTCTTTATGACTAATGTTGAGTCCATGGATTATACGCACTCTCACCCTTCCACCTTGCTAGCCACTCTAGTGCCGCGCAACTTTCACCGGTGCATCAAACCACCTTACACCCTTCCTCGAAACAGCCACCATACCTACCTATTATGGCATTTCCATAGCCATTCCGAGAAATATTGCCATGTAACACCACTATTCCGTTTGTTATGACACGCACCATCATTGTCATATTGCTTTGCATGATCGTAAGACAGCTAGCATGATGTTTTCATGGCTTGTCTGTCTTTTGATGTCATTGTTATGCTAGATCATTGCACATCCCGGTACACCGCTGGAGGCATTCATATAGAGTCGTACTTTGTTCTAGTATCGAGTTGTAATATCGAGTTGTAAGTAAATAAAAGTGTGATGATCATCATTATTAGAGCATTGTCCCATGTGAGATTATAAATAAAAGAGAGCAAAGAAGCCCAAATAAATAAAAGAGGCCAAAGAAGCCCACAAAAAAGAGAGGCCAAAGAGCCCCCTAAAAAGAGAGAAGGGACAATGTTACTATCTTTTTTTCACACTTGTGCTTCGGAATAGCACCATGATCTTCCTGATAGAGAGTCTCCTATGTTATCACTTTCATATACTAGTGGGAATTTTTCATTATAGAACTTGGCTTGTATATTCCAACGACGGGCTTCCTCAAATGCCCTAGGTCTTCATGAGCAAGCAAGTTAGATGCACACCCACTTAGTTTTTTTTTGAGCTTTCGTACACTTTTATAGCTCTATTGCATCTGTTACATGACAATCCCTACCCACTCACATTGATATCGATTGTTGGACATCTCCATAGTCCATTAATTTGCCTAGTTGATGTGAGACTTTCTCCCTCCTTTTGTCTATCACCACCTTTTATTCCACCAATAGTGCTATGTCCATGGCTCACACTTATGTATTGCGTGAAGAGTTGAAAAGGTTTGAAAAAGTAGAGTATGAAAGCAATTGCTTGGCTGGCATGAGGGGTACCTTGTGTTAAGAAAAGGGATCATAAAAGATACTATGATTTTGTAGGGATAACGTTCTTTAGCATTGGTATTTTGAAAGACTTGATTGTTTGTTGGGATGCTCGGGTATTAAATTATTTTATGTCAAATGATAGACTATTGCTTTGAATCACTCATGTCTTAATATTCATGCCATGATTAGATTACATGATCAAGATTATGCTAGGTAGCATTCCACATCGAAAATTATCTTTTTTATCATTTACCTACTCGAGGATGAGCAGGAATTAAGCTTGGGGATGCTGATACGTCTCCGTCGTATCTGTAATTTTTGATTGTTCCACGCCAATATTCTACAACTTTTACATACTTTTGGCAACTTTTTATACTATTTTTGGGACTAACATATTGATCCAGTGCCCAGTGCCAGTTCCTGTTTGTTGCATGTTTTTTGCTTCGTAGAATATCCATATCAAACGGAGTCCATACGCGATAAAAACTTACGGAGATATTTTTGGAATATATGTGATTTGGGGGAAAAAGAATCAACGCGAGACGATGCCCGAGGGGGCCACAAAGGCAGGGGCGCGCCCTAGGGGGTAGGGCACGCCCTGGGCCGTTGTGGCCACTCCGTAAGGTGATTGCTGCCATTCTTTCGCTGCAAGAAAGCCAATATCCGGATAAAAATCGTGATAGAATTTCAGCCCAATCGGAATTACGGATCTCTGATAATTTAAGAAACGGTGAAAGGCCAGAATCTGAGAGCGCAGAAAGAAGGAAACACCGAGAGAGATCCAATCTCGGAGGGGCTTGCTACCTCTTGAGCTTGCGTTGTTTTTCCCTTGAAGAGGAAAGGGTGATGCAACACAGTAGCATAAGTATTTCCCTTAGTTTTTGAGAACCAAGGTATCAATCCAGTAGGAGACCACGCGCGAGTCCCTCGTACCTACACAAACAAATAAGAACCTTGCAACCAACGCGATAAAGGGGTTGTTGATCCCTTCTCGGTCACTTGCAAAAGTGAGATCTGATAAAGATAATAAGATAATATTTTTGGTATTTTTGTTTATATATTGAAAGTAAAGATTGCAAGTAAAAGGAAAGTAAAGATAAATAGTTGATGGAAGATTGATATGATATAAGATAGACCCGGGGGCCATAGGTTTCACTAGTGGCTTCTCTCATGATAGCAGATTTCTACAATGGGTGAACAAATTACTGCCGAACAATTGATACAAGAGCGCATAGTTATGAGAATATCTAGGCATGATCATTATATATAGGCATCACGTCCGTGACAAGTAGACCCAAATGATTCTGCATCTACTACTATTGCTCCACACATCGACCGCTATCCAGCATGCATCTAGAGTATTAAGTTCATAAGAACAGAGTAACGCCTTAAGCAAGATGACATGATGTAGAGGGATAAACTCATGCAATATGATGTAAACCCCATCTTTTTATCCTCGATGGCAACAATACAATACGTGCCTTGCTGCCCCTGCTGTCACTGGGAAAGGATACCGCAAGATTGAACCTAAAGCTAAGCACTTCTCCCATTGCAAGAACTACCAATCTAGTAGGCCAAACCAAACTGATAATTCGAAGAGACTTGCAAAGATATCTAAATCATGCATAAAAGATTTTAGAGAAGAATCAAATATTGTTCATCGACAATCTTGATCATAAACCCACAATTCATCATATCTCGACAAACACACCGCAAAAAGAATTATATCGAATAGATATCCAAGAAGATCGAGGAGAACTTTGTATTGAGATCCAAAGAGAAAGAAGAAGCCTTCTAGCTAATAACTATGGACCCGAAGGTCTGTGGTAAGCTACTCACAACTCATCAGAGAGGCTATGGTGTTGATGTAGAAGCCCTCCGTGATCGATGCCCCCTCCGGTGGAGCTCCGGAGTAGGCCCTGATACGTCCAAAATGCATCACTATTTTGTATTATAATTTATCCTTATTCATTGATATATTTCACGTTATGATGATGTTCTTATGTTGTTTTGGTCTATTTTACACAGTTTGCAACTTTCCGATGCCGAAACAGCAGACGCAGGATTCAGCAGGAAAGAGTGTATACTGAGTTGCTGAAGAAGAACACCTCCGAATTACCTGAAAATTGACGGGACGTGTTTTTCAGAAGAATAACGAAGACACGCAAAAGGGGAGTCAGAGGGGGGCCACAGGGTGCCCAGGCGGCCTGGGGGCGCGCCCCCCCTAGCCGCGCCGGGGGGGCGCCTGGAGCCCCTGGCCCACTTCTGGTCACCCCCTTTTGCATATATGCTCTCTGTCTCCCGAAAACCCTAGGCAGGGGACTTTTTTCGGAGTTCCGCCGCCGCTTCGAGGCGGAAACCTACAGAGAAGAAAAGGGCATCTCCGGTGGGCAGATTCCGCCGGGGAGATCACCTCCTGGAAGGGGAGATCGTCGCCATCGTCATCACCATCATCACGGGCATCATCGAGATCATCATCAACATCATCCCCAACGCCAGCACCATCTCCATCTTCATCCAAATCTCATCTTTCCATCGCAACTCGTGTTGTAACTTGTACTACCTATCCTCTCTACTTTATCGGTGTTGATTACTACTTTGTGGTGAATGCTATTGAGTTTTGTTGGAGAAATATTATTATGTCCAGATTGTTTATCACATATTTATCCCCTTTGATCATGATCTCTTTTATGTCTTGTGAGTAGTTACTTTAGTTCTTGAGGACATGGGGAAAGTCTTGTTGTTAGTAGTCATATGATGTTGAAGTAATATGTGTTGTTTGATACTTAAGTTGTGTTGTCATTCTACTAGTGGTGTTGTGTGAGTCGAACACCCAACACTTAGCCTTATTAAGGACCTAGGGGAATGCATTGTGTATAAAGAATGCTTATGGTGGGTTGCCGGAGTGACAGAAACCTGAACCCCAGTTCGCACGCTTTTGCATAAGGGAATAATGGATCCTCGATCGTATTGCTATGGTTAGGCTTTTGCCTTAAATTCTATCTTGTATTTGCGGATGCTTGCAAGGTGTTTAATCATAAGAGTGCATTCATCTTGGTCTAGAGAGTGCACTAGCATAGATCCACCCACCAACACTTATCAATACATAACATAGTATGGATACGGAACATGACGAAAGCACATGACTACCTCTCCCGTGTGTCCTCAAGAACGCTTTAGTCTTTATAAGTTCAGTTGCTAGGCCTCTCCTTTGCTAAGAAAGGATTGGGCCACTTGTTACTCTCAGTACCCTTTACATTACTTGCCTTTACATTCCTGTTGCTTATATCGAGAAAACCCCTAAAAAGTTATCTTTCAGTGCTTGCAGTAATTTCTTGCTCAGTATCGCTTATCAATACCTTCTGCTCCTCGTTGGGTTCGACACTCTTACTTATCGAAAACGCTGCAACAGATCCCTTACGGTTGAGGGTCATCAAGTACAGTTTTCTGGCACCGTTGCCGGGGAGCGTAGCGCTATTGGTAAAGTGAAACTGGTAAGAAAGTCTTTTTATAATTCTGTTTTTATTTTTACTATTGTTGCTCTTTGTCCTTATGGATAACCCTATTATTGGAGCGTTGCTTGCGGGAAGACACCCCACACCTGTGGTGGTTGATCCTCCCCCTACTGAAATTGTGCCTTATAAAATACCAGCTGGCATTATCGATTATGTTTTGACTAATCGTTATGCAGGAGACAGACATCCCGGTGAACACTTGCTATATTTGTCACGACTGTGTTCATTATTTAAGCTTGCAGGTGTATCGAGGGAGTTTTTCATGAGGAAATTGTTGGTCGTATCCCTTACAGATAAAGCTTCAGATTGGTATGGGCTTCTCGATAACCCACACTTGCTGGATTGGCAGGAGCTTATGTCTCTCTTTTATACTAAATTTTATCCTCTTCATGAAATTCATCGAGACAGGAATTATATCTATAACTTTAGGTCTCGTGACGGAGAAAGCATTGCTCAAGCTTGGGGGAGATTGAAGTCCCTAATGCTCAAATGCCCTATTCATAAGCTTCCCAAGGAAATAATACTTACAAATTTTTATGCCAGGCTTTCTTGTCAGGATAAGGAGATGCTGGATGCCTCCTCTAGTGGGGTATTTCAGAAGAAGAGTGTTGAAGAAAGATGGGATCTCCTTGAAAGAATCCAGAGGAATACCGAAGATTGGGAAATTGATAAAGGTATTGAACCCGCTATAAATTATGAACATGATTATATTGAGAGCTATGTAGAGACTGATTACTTCAATACTTTTTGCTCTAAGATTGGTCTTGATTCCCATCTAGTGATTGATTTATGTAAGAATTGTGCCTCTCATGTTGATTCTTTTAAAAAGAGTAGAGACCAGCACCATGCACCTTTTAAAGAAAAACCTATTGATATTTATGTTGCTGAGCCTATTTTGCCTGCAGTTATATATGAACAGCCTCCTTTTCCCACAAGGATAAAGGAGCACTCTCTTGTGACAGGCATAATAAATAAAAGTGAGAGAAAAGTTGATGAACCTGAGGACCAGATCAGGGTCGATCCTCGAGTTGCATTGATTAAAGACCTTGTTACTGATGATGTTTTGGATTCCAATATAACTTTTTGTGCTGTTTCCACTAATCTTGTCACAGCCAAGAACAAAGGCCCAATTTCAGGTACTCCGGTGGTATCTGTTAAAATAGGAGATCACAATTATTATGGGCTATGCGATTTGGGATCAAGTGCAAGTGCTATTCCTTATTCACTTTATGAAGAAATCATCGGTGAGATTTCCCCTTGTGAACTTGAAGAAGTTGATGTTACTATTCATCTTGCAAATAGATCAACTATCTCTCCTATCGGAATTGTGAGGGATGTTGAAGTCCTATGTGGAAAGGTAAAATACCCTACCGACTTTTTGGTGCTTGGTTTAGCCAGGGACGACTTTTGTCCCATCATTTTTGGTAGACCTTTTCTTAGGACTTGTGGAGCTATAATAGATTGCAAGAAAGGTAAAGTTTCTGTTGAATTCAACGGTGAGCCATATGAATTTAAATTTTCTAAATTCTCTAAGCAGCCTCGTGGTACTGATTTACCTAGTAATGATAAAATTATTGAAAGTATTGCCTCTATTGCTATTCCTCCTGATGATCCTTTGCAGCAATACATGGAGGACCACGAGAATGATTTACATATGCAGGAAAGAAATGAACTAGATGAAATATTCTTGAGGCAACCTGCTATCCTGAAGCACAACCTTCCGGTTGAACCTTTGGGAATTTTATCAAAACCAAAAGAAGACCCGGTGTTCGATCTTAAACCTCTTCCCGATACGCTCAAGTATGCTTATTTAGATGAAAAGAAAGTATATCCTGTTATTATCAATTCTAACCTTTCAGGATATGAAGAAGAGCGATTATTGGAAGTACTTCGTAAACACCGAGGCGCAATTGGCTATACCCTTGATGACCTTAAGGGGATTAGTCCATCTATCTGTCAACATACTATCAACCTTGAGCCCGATGCTAAACCAGTTGTTGATCATCAACGACGGTTGAATCCAAAGATGATGGATGTCGTGAGAACTGAGATTCTCAAGCTTCTAGCCGCAGGTATTATCTACCCTATAGCTGATAGTAAGTGGGTAAGTCCAGTACACTGTGTTCCTAAGAAAGGAGGTACAACTGTGGTTCCTAATGATAAAAATGAACTAATACCTCAGAGAATTATTATTGGATATAGAATGTGTATTGATTACAGGAAGTTGAACAAGGCAACCAGGAAGGATCACTACCCGTTGCCGTTCATCGACCAAATGCTTGAAAGGTTATCCAAAAACACCCACTTTTGTTATCTCGATGGTTATTCTGGCTTCTCTCAAATTCATGTTAACACTGTCGATCAAGAGAAGACCACTTTTACTTGTCCTTTTGGTACTTATGCTTACAGACGTATGCCTTTTGGTTTATGTAATGCCCCTGCTACTTTTCAAAGGTGTATGTCGGCTATCTTTCATGGTTTCTGCGGGGATATTATGGAAGTCTTCATGGACGACTTCTCTGTCTATGGAACTTCATTTGACCATTGTCTTCACAACCTTAATAAAGATTTGCAGAGATGCGAAGAGACAAATTTGGTACTCAACTAGGAGAAGTGCCACTTTATGGTTAATGAAGGAATTGTTCTTGGTCACAAGATTTCCGAAAGAGGAATTGAAGTGGACAAAGCCAAGATCGAAGCTATTGAGAGGATGCCTTATCCAAAGGACATCAAAGGTATTCGCAGTTTTCTCGGTCATGCAGGTTTTTATAGAAGATTTATTAAAGACTTTTCTAAAACCTCGAGACCCCTCACTAATCTTCTCCAGAAGGATGTTCCTTTTGCGTTTGATGAAAATTGTAAGGAAGCTTTTGAAATCCTTAAGAAAGCTTTAATAACTGCTCCTATAGTACAACCACCTGACTGGAACTTACCTTTTGAAATTATGTGTGATGCAAGTGATTTTGCTGTTGGAGCTGTCTTAGGACAAAGGGTTGATAAGAAATTGAATGTTATACATTATGCTAGTAAGACCCTTGATAGTGCTCAAAGAAATTATGCTACTACTGAGAAAGAATTCTTAGCTGTAGTTTTTGCTTGTGATAAGTTTAGGCAGTATATTGTTGATTCCAAAGTTATTATTCATACTGATCATGCTGCCATTAAATATCTTATGACAAAGAAGGATGCCAAACCAAGGCTTATCAGATGGGTACTCCTTCTCCAAGAATTTGATTTGCAGATTGTTGATAGGAAAGGGGAAGACAATCCGGTAGCGGACAATCTTTCAAGAATGGAAGATATACCACATGACCCCATTCCAGTTAACGATAGTTTTCCAGACGAGCAACTTGCCGTTGTAAAAGTACAACCTCTCTCCAATCCTTGGTATGCAGATTATGCTAATTTTATTGTTGCAAAGTATTTGCCTCCAGGTCTAACATTTCAGCAAAGGAAGAAGTTCTTTCATGATTTGAGGCACTACTTTTGGGATGACCCACATCTTTTCAAAGAAGGTCCCGACGGGATCGTGAGAAGATGCATTCCGGAACATGAGCAGAAGGACATTCTCCGACAGTGTCATGATAGTCCCTATGGAGGACATCACGCCGGTGAGAGGACTGCACATAAGGTTCTTCAATCAGGTTTTTATTGGCCCACTCTCTTTAAAGATGCTAAAAATTATGTTTTAGCCTGTGATAAATGTCAGAGAGTTGGTAACATTAGTAGAAGGAATGAGATGCCTATGAATTACTCACTAGTGATTGAACCTTTCGATTGTTGGGGTTTCGATTTTATGGGTCCTTTTCCTTCTTCGCACAAGTATACTCACATTTTAGTAGCTGTTGATTATGTGACCAAGTGGGTTTGAAGCAATCCCCACTGAAAGTGCTGATCACAAAACATCTTTGAAAATGCTTAAAGATGTAATTTTTCCTAGGTTTGGTGTACCAAGGTACCTCATGTCAGATGGAGGATCACACTTCATGCACGGAGCTTTTAGAAAAGCTCTGGCTAAATACGATGTTAATCATAGAATTGCTTCACCTTATCATCCTCAAACTAGTGGGCAAGTTGAGCTCACCAATAGAGAGATTAAGTTGATCTTGCAGAAAACAGTAAACAGAAATAGGAAGGATTGGTCAAATAAATTGGGAGATGCTTTGTGGGCATATAGAACTGCTTACAAAAACCCCATGGGTATGTCCCCATATAAGATGGTATATGGCAAGGCTTGCCATTTGCCATTAGAGCTAGAGCACAAAGCTTTCTGGGCTGTTAGAGAGCTTAACGCTGACCCAAAACTAGCTGGTGAGAAGCGTCTCATGAACTTGACTTCTCTAGATGAATGGAGAAGTGAAGCTTACGAGAGCGCTAAAATGTTCAAAGAAAAGGTAAAAAGGTGGCATGATAGGAAGATTTTGAAACGTGAATTTAATGTTGGTGATAAAGTTTTGTTGTTTAGATCCCGTTTCAGGTTTTCTCCAGGTAAACTACTTTCCAGGTGGGAAGGACCATTTCATATAGAAGAAGTTTATCGGTCTGGTGCAATTAAGATTAATAATTTTGAAGGCACCAAACCTCAAGTTGTGAATGGTCAAAGACTTAAGCATTACATAGCAGGAGACCCTGTCGATGTTGATGTGAATATAATATACACAACAACCCACGAAGAACATGTTGCAGCCCTGTTTCAGACGCCAGCAGAAGCAGAATAAAGAAAAGGTACGTAGTACGGTAAGAAAACACCGCAAAACATCATAAAAGTTCCGTATTACGCGTTTTTGAAAAATTAGTAAAATTCCGAGTCAAAGTGGAGCCGGAGACGACCACCAGGGAGTCCAGGCGCCCCCCTGGCGCCCCCCCTGGGCCGCGCCGGCAGGCCGCCTGGACACCCTGGTGCCCGACTCCGACCCCGCTTTGGTCCGTTACCTTCCTTTCTGTGCATAAATTTTTCCTATATATTTGCCCGGGTTGTTCCGGCAACGTATCTTGCGATTTCGCGTGTTTTCTCTTCGATCTGTTTCTGCCAGGAAATCCTTCAGCTAAATTTAGGTGCCATGGCTTCTCCAAGTTCCCCCAAGGACACGTTCGTCGTCAACGTCATCAACCCTTACCTCGCTGAGGTGAAGAAGCACCCTCAGGTGGTTCAGATGAAGGAGGGCATCCTTCATCAAGAAGATCTGAAGGGACCTATCAAGGAGGGGAGCGTCCAGGCCAGGCTGGAAGAAGTGGAGCAAGAAGTCTTCAAGTACAAGAAGATGACCGAGCGTGGTGTCGAAGCTAACTTTGACATCACCAACGAGCTGAAGAACTACTTTCTGAAGGAGATGAAGGAGATGTGGGAAAGAATCGCCGCGGCTGAAGACAGAATCATAGAACTCCAGGGGCAAATTAATGATCTACATAACCAGAACTGTGAGTATGAACTAAGGTTTCTACACATGGGTTTGGGTGCTGAATGCAGGATCCAGGAGACGAGCTTCTCATACGAGACTGGAGAACCCCTTCCGTGCAAGAGTTTCGCCAAGAATTACTTGATCAACGCCAACAAGGATGATGAGTGAAATCTCCGTGGGTAATGGCATTCCCTTGGCTTGTTCCAAGCTTGGGGGAGTGCCCGGTATCTTTTATCTTTTACCTTTTGTCTTTTAGAAGTCAAGTAGAGTCGTATCATGTCTAGGAGATTATTATATGAGATAGGTGTGTGCATTGAGGTCTATCGCCCCTTGGTGAAGAATTGTATCCGTGTGTGTGGAGTCGTCTATGATGGAATATTTATGAGAAGTTTATTGGTTCCTTTTTGCTGCACTCGGTATTCTCTTCACGCAATCGACCTTATATGATGACTCTTATGGGGAGTATTGACCTTATGTCAGGTATGGCTATGAAACTTTATTTAATCTTGGCAAACATAGCTTTGGTCATAACAACAAGCATGATTCTCTTAAAACATAGCCAAAACCTTTATGTTATTATACTTGAAGTGTTATGTTGACAAGGAAGACAACTTGATGTGTTATGCTTATTTCAATGTTCATGCTTGATATTGCCTTGCATCTTAGTCATCATCAATTGTTTGCTCTCTCAAAACCTTTGCTAGCCTAACTCTGTACTAAGCGGAATTCTGCTTGTGCATCCATACCCTTAAGCCAATACCTTCCATATGAGTCCACCATACCTACCTACTTGTGGTACTCCACTACCACCTCCTAAAGTATATAATTTATGTGTTATCCTTAAATGTTCAAATCATTTATTTTGTGCCCCTGCTTTAGCTCATGAGGACGTAGTAGCTAATTCATGACCTTTTTGAGTTGGACAAGCTTCACCCCGGGATTGCATGTATAATGTGCAAACCCATAATACGAACAGGAACTGGCATTGAGTGCGCCCGGCTTAAAAATAATATAACAAACAAACCCTCCTTCACGCTTTGTTCATGAGAAATCAGAAAACTTTGGCAGTGATAAACAAAGGAGAATAAGAGGATGTTATCGTCCTCATACGGGAGCCGTTCCTTGAAACTTGTCCAGTTCAAGAAGTAATTGAGTTATCTATTAGCATTCGTTGACGAATCATGCACCTCTCAAAAACTTGTTTTCACTCTGTTTGATTTGAGGATAGCACATGAGTTTTCCCTACTACCCTAGAGCAGGGCCTATCTTTTAATTTTAAAGTTGAGTCAGTTATTCCTACTTCCTTCTATTTCTCAAAGAGAGCAGACTTTGATGTTGATAAGGATTCATGCATATAAAGCTGCATTAAGATTTGTCATATCATATCCTTGTTGACATTATCATTTGATAAGTAAGTTGTTTGTCATGCCCGGCTAAGGAAAATATCTTCCTCTGTGTTAACACTTTCACTTCTTGCTTATTAACTTGTTATTTCAAAAAGCTTCAATTAATCCCATCAAAAGCAAAAGTTGAAATTATTTGTTGTTCCTTGACCAAAGGACATGTTTGCCATGATATAATAAGTTTCTATTAGTCCTACTTTCGAATATAAGTGTTGACACCCTTTCATAAGAGCCTTATGAGTTGAAGATTGTTGCTGAGGATATTTGAGTTGGTGAAGAGACTATGATGCTTCTTGTCCGTATTCTATTTATCGACACTTCACTCTCTAAACTTGTGGACAGGTTTACCGAGTTCATATTCGCTTGAGGACAAGCGAGGTCTAAGCTTGGGGGTGTTGATACGTCCAAAATGCATCACTATTTTGTATTATAATTTATCCTTATTCATTGATATATTTCACGTTATGATGATGTTCTTATGTTGTTTTGGTCTATTTTACACAGTTTGCAACTTTCCGATGCCGAAACAGCAGACGCAGGATTCAGCAGGAAAAGGTGGATACTGAGTTGCTGAAGAAGAACACCTCCAAATTACTTGAAAATTGACGGGACGTGTTTTTCAGAAGAATAACGAAGACACGCAAAAGGGGAGTCAGAGGGGGGCCACAGGGTGCCCAGGCGGCCTGGGGGCGCGCCCCCTGGCCGCGCCGGGGGGGGGGGCGCCTGGAGCCCCTGGCCCACTTCTGGTCACCCCCTTTTGCATATATGCTCTCCGTCTCCCGAAAACCCTAGGCAGGGGACTTTTTTCGGAGTTCCCCCGCCGCTTCGAGGCAGAAACCTACAGAGAAGAAAAGGGCATCTCCGGTGGGAAGATTCCGCCGGGGAGATCACCTCCCAGAAGGGGAGATCGTCGCCATCGTCATCACCATCATCACGGGCATCATTGAGATCATCATCAACATCATCCCCAACACCAGCACCATCTCCATCTTCATCCAAATCTCATCTTTCCATCGCAACTCGTGTTGTAACTTGTACTACCTATCCTCTCTACTTTATCGGTGTTGATTACTACTTTGTGGTGAATGCTATTGAGTTTTGTTGGAGAAATATTATTATGTCCAGATTGTTTATCACATATTTATCCCCTCTGATCATGATCTCTTTTATGTCTTGTGAGTAGTTACTTTAGTTCTTGAGGACATGGGGAAAGTCTTGTTGTTAGTAGTCATATGCTGTTGAAGTAATATGTGTTGTTTGATACTTAAGTTGTGTTGTCATTCTACTAGTGGTGTTGTGTGAGTCGAACACCCAACACTTCGCCTTATTAAGGACCTAGGGGAATGCATTGTGTATAAAGAATGCTTATGGTGGGTTGCCGGAGTGACAGAAACCTGAACCCCAGTTCGCACGCTTTTGCATAAGGGAATAATGGATCCTCGATCGTATTGCTATGGTTAGGCTTTTGCCTTAAATTCTATCTTGTATTTGCAGATGCTTGCAAGGTGTTTAATCATAAGAGTGCATTCATCTTGGTCTAGAGAGTGCACTAGCATAGATCCACCCACCAACACTTATCAATACATAACATAGTATGGATACGGAACATGACGAAAGCACATGACTACCTCTCCCGTGTGTCCTCAAGAACGCTTTAGTCTTTATAAGTTCAGTTGCTAGGCCTCTCCTTTGCTAAGAAAGGATTGGGCCACTTGTTACTCTCAGTACCCTTTACATTACTTGCCTTTACATTCATGTTGCTTATATCGAGAAAACCCCTAAAAAGTTATCTTTCAGTGCTTGCCGTAATTTCTTGCTCAGAATCGCTTATCAATACCTTCTGCTCCTCGTTGGGTTCGACACTCTTACTTATCGAAAACGCTGCAACAGATCCCTTACGGTTGAGGGTCATCAGGCCCCAAGATGGGATCTCACGGGTACAGAAGGTTGCAGCGGTGGAATTAGGGTTTCGTGGTGCTCTGGGGTGTTTTCAGGTTACATGGGTATATATAGGAAGAAGAGGGACGTCGGTGGAGCAACATGTGGCCCACGAGGGCGGGGGGCGCGCCCCCTGCCCTCGTGGCCTCCTCATTTCTTCCCTGGCGTGTACTCCAAATCTTCTGTGTTGTATTTGTTCCAAAAATAACTCTCCCGAAGGTTTCATTCCATTTGGACTTCGTTTGATATTCCTTTTCTACGAAATAATGAAATAGGCAAAAAAAACAGCAATTTGCACTGGGCCTTGGGTTAGTAGATTAGTCCCAAAAATAATATAAAAGTGTATAATAAAGCCCATTAAACATCCAAAACATATAATATAATAGCATGGAACAATAAAAAATTATAGATACGTTGGAGACGTATCAAGCATCCCCAAGCTTAGTTCCTGCTCGTCCTCGAGTAGGTAAATGATAAAAACAGAATTTTGGATGTGGAATGCTACCCAACATAATTCTCAATGTAATTTTCTTTATTGTGGCATGAATGTTCAAATCCGAATGATTCAAGACAAAAGTCTATATTGACATAAGAATAATAATACTTCAAGCATACTAACAAAGCAATTATGTCTTCTCAAAATAACATGGCCAAAGAAAGTTCATCCCTACAAAGTCATATATTTGGCTATGCTCCATCTTCGTCACATAAAATACTCAAATCACGCACAACCCCGGTTTCAGCCAAGCAATTGTTTCATACTTAATTTATTTTTTTCAAATTTCACGCAATACATGAGCGTGAGCCATGGATATATCACTATAGGTGGAATAGAGTGGTGGTTGTGGAGAAGACAAAAGAGGAACATGGTCTCACATCAACTAGGCGTATCAATGGGCTATGGAGATGCCCATTAATAGATATCAATGTGAGTGAGTAGGGATTTCCATGCAACGGATGCACTTAAGCTATAAATGTATGGAAGCTCAACAAAAGAAACTAAGTGGGTGTGCATCCAACTTGCTTGCTCACAAAGA
This sequence comes from Secale cereale, assembly GCA_902687465.1. Taxonomy (NCBI): domain Eukaryota; kingdom Viridiplantae; phylum Streptophyta; class Magnoliopsida; order Poales; family Poaceae; genus Secale; species Secale cereale. The sequence goes on from LR738715.1 coordinate 820,667,570, forward strand.
CCTAGGGCATTTGAGGAAGCCCATCGTTGGAATATACAAGCCAAGTTCTATAATGAAAATTCCCACTAGTATATGAAAGTGACAAAACAAGAGACTCTCTATCATGAAGATCATGGTGCTACTTTGAAGCACAAGTGTGGGAAAAGATAGTAGCATTGTCCCTTCTTTTCTTTTCTTTTTATTTTTTTCCCTTTTTTGGGGGCCTTCCTTTTTTCCTTTGGCCTTTATTTTTCTTTTTTTCTTTGGGACAATGCTCTAATAATGATGATCATCACACTTTTATTTACTTACAACTCGATATTACAACTCGATACTAGAAGAAAGTATGACTCTATATGAATGCCTCCGGCGGTGTACCGGGATGTGCAATGAATCAGGAGTGACATGTATGAAAAATTATGCATGGTGGCCTAGCCACAAATATGATGTCAACTACATGATTATGCATGGCAATATGACAATGATGAAGCGTGTCATATGAACGGAAAGGTGGAAAGTTGCATGGCAATATATCTCGAAATGGCTATGGAAATGCCATGATAGGTGGGTATGGTGGCTGTTTTGAGGAAGGTATATGGTGGATGTATGGTACCGGCGAAAGTTGCGCGGTACAAGAGAGGCTAGCAATGGTGGAAGGGTGAGAGTGCGTATAATCCATGGACTCAACATTAGTCATAAAGAACTCACATACTTATTGCAAAAATCTACAAGTTATCAAAACAAAGTACTACATGCATGCTCCTAGGGGAAGGGTTGGTAGGAGTTAACCATCGCGCAATCCTGACCTCCACACAAAGGATGACACTCAATGAAATACCTCATGCTTCAAATTTGTCACACAACGGTTACCATACGTGCATGCTACGGGACTTGCAAACCTCAACACAAGTATTTCTCTAATTCACAACTACTCTACTAGCATGACTCTAATATCACCATCCTCATATCTCAAAACAATCATCAAGTATCAAACTTCTCATAATATTCAATGCACTTTATATGGAAGTTTTTATTATACTCATATTGGATGCCTATCATATTAGGACTAATTTTATAACCAAAGCAAATTACCATGCTGTTCTAAGAGACTCTCAAAATAATATAAGTGAAGCATGAGATATCAATAATTTATATAAAATAAAACCACCACCGTGCTCTAAAAAGATATAAGTGAAGCACTAGAGCAAAACTATCTAGCTCAAAAGATATAAGTGAAGCACATAGAGTATTCTTAATAAATTCCGATTCATGTGTATCTCTCTCAAAAGGTGTGTCCAGCAAGGATGATTGTGGTAAACTAAAAAGCAAAGACTCAAATCATACATGACTCTCCAAGCAAAACACATATCATGTGGTGAATAAAAATATAGTCTCAAGTAAAGTTACCGATAGACGAAGACGAAAGAGGGGATGCCTTCCCGGGGCATCCCCAAGCTTAGGCTTTTGGTTGTCCTTGAATTTTACCTTGGGGTGCCTTGGGAATCCCCAAGCTTATCCTCTTGCCAATCTTTGTTCCATAGTCCATCAAATCCTTACCCAAAAACTTGAAAACTTCACAACACAAAACTTAACAGAAAATCTCATGAGCTCCGTTAGTATAAGAAAACAAACCACCACTCAAAGAAACTGTAATGAACTCATTCTTTATTTATACTGGTGTTAAACCTACTGTATTCCAACTTCTCTATGATTCATACCCCCCAATACTACTCATAGATTCATCAAAATAAGCAAACAACACAAGAAAAACAAAATCTGTCAAAAATAGAACAGTCTGTAGCAATCTGTAACTTTCGAATACTTCTGTAACTCTAAGAATTCTGAAATAAATTGGTGGACGTGAGGAATTTTTCTATTAATCATCTTCAAAAATAATCAACTAAAAAGCAATCTCCAGTAAAAAATGGTAGCTAATCACGTGAGCGCAAAAGTTTATGTTTTTTACAGCAAGATCGCAAAGACTTCACCCAAGTCTTCCCAAAGGTTCTACTTGGCACAAACACTAATTAAAACACAAAACCACATCTAAACAGAAGCTAGATGCATGATTTATTACTAAATAGAAGCAAAAGCAAAGAAAATAAAATTGGGTTGCCTCCCAACAAGCGCTATCGTTTAACGCCCCTAGCTAGGCATGATACAAGAATAGGTCTAGGTATTGCCATCTTTGGTTATTAATTTTTTAGCGAGGTCATGTTTGAATCCGGGAGGTTCCTTGCATTTCCCTTCATATTACGAAATGCTTAGATCTAAGGAATCCAACCGCTTATTGCAAAGGGTGATCAACATATTCATGCGGTGGAGATTTCCACTAACACTCTTAAGAGGTTCAAGAGACTTTTGTAATATTTTCGTTACTTCGCAAATTTTCTCAAAAACTTGTGTCTCTTCCTGCGCATGATGTAACCCCTTTTATTGAGGTAGTGTTCCCACTATTACCTCTATAATATCATGCGCAATACTGGGATCAATTTCTATAAAATTTCCTTTGGCAACGCAATCCAAGAGTTGTCTATGGGACATATTTAGTCCAACATAAAAATTGCGAAGTAAAAATTCTAAAATTCACCTCTAAGGTGCAATTACGATAAGATTCCATCATCCTATGCCAAGCATCTTTTAAGTTTTCTCCTTGCTTTTGTTTGAAGTGAAGAACTTCAAACTCGGGAGACAATGGAGCAGATAAGGGACTAGCCATGGCGGCAAGGCAAACGATAAAGCACACAGAGCAAATAAGAGGGCGAATAAAACGGCAAAGGGTGAAGTGGGGGAGAGGAAAACAAGAGGCAAATGGCAAATAATATAATGCAAGAGATAAGTGTTTGTGATGGGTACTTGGTATATGACTTTTGCGTAGATCTCCCCGGCAATGGCGCCAGAAATTCTTCTTGCTACCTCTTGAGCTTGTGTTGTTTTTCCCTTGAAGAGGAAAGGGTGATCTAGCACAGTAGCGTAAGTATTTCCCTCAGTTTTTGAGAACCAAGGTATCAATCCATTAGGAGACCATGCGCGAGTCCCTCGTACCTACACAAACAAATAAGAACCTTGCAACCAACGCGATAAAGGGGTTGTCAATCTCTTCTCGGCCACTTGCAAAAGTGAGATCTCATAAAGATAATAAGATAATATTTTTGGTATTTTTGTTTATAGATTGAAAGTAAATATTGCAAAGTAAAAGGAAAGTAAAGATAAATAGTTGATGGAAGATTGATATGATAGAAGATCGACCCGGGGGCCATATGTTTCACTAGTGGCTTCTCTCATGATAGCAGATTTCTACGGTGGGTGAACAAATTACCGTCGAGCAATTGATAGAAGAGCGCATAGTTATGAGAATATATAGGCATGATCATTGTATATAGGCATCATGTCCGTGACAACTAGACAGAAATAATTCTGCATATACTACTATTACTCCACACATCGACCATTATCCAACATGCATCTAGAGTATTAAGTTCATAAGAACAGAGTAACGCCTTAAGAAAGATGACATGATGTAGAGGGATAAACTCATGCAATATGATGTAAACCCCATCTTTTTATCCTCGATGGCAACAATACAATACGTGCCTTGCTGCCCCTGCTGTCACTGGGAAAGGACACCGCAAGATTGAACCCAAAGCTAAGCACTTCTCCCATTGCAAGAACTACCAATCTAGTAGGCCAAAGAAAACTGATAATTCCAAGAGACTTGCAAAGATATTTAAATCATGCAAAAAAGATTTCAGAGAAGAATCAAATATTGTTCATAGATAATCTTGATCATAAACCCACAATTCATCGGATCTCGACAAACACACCGCAAAAATAATTACATCAAATAGATCTCTAAGAAGATCGAGGAGAACTTTGTATTGAGATCCAAAGAGAGAGAAGAAGCCATCTAGCTAATAACTATGGACCCGAAGGTCAGTGGTAAACTATTCATAACTCATCGGAGAGGCTATGGTGTAGATGTAGAAGCCCTCCGTGATCGATGCCCCCTCCGGTGGAGCTCCGGAATAGGCCCCAAGACGGGATCTCATGGGTAGCGAAGATTGTGGCGGTGGAATTAGGGTTTTGTGGTGCTCTCGGATGTTTTCAGGGTATGTGGGTATATATAGGAGGAAGAGGGACGTCGGTGGAGCATCAGGTGGCCCACGAGGGTGGGGGCACGCCTACCCCCTGGGCGCGCCCCTGCCCTCGTGGCCGCCTCGTTTCTTCCCTGGCGTGTACTCCAAGTCTTCTGTGTTGTATTTTTTCCAAAAATGACTCTCCCGAAGGTTTCATTCCGTTTGGACTCCGTTTGATATTCCTTTTCTACAAAACACTGAAATAGGCAAAAAACGACAATTTGCACTAGGCCTTGGGTTAGTAGGTTAGTCCCCAAAATAATATAAAAGCGTATAATAAAGCCCATTAAACATCCAAAACATATAATATAATAGCATGGAACAATAAAAATTATAGATACGTTGGAGATGTATCAGGGCTATCACCTCTCCCCGCCATGGAGGCCATGGACCATAGGGGGACCCTTCTCCCATCTATAGGGAAGTGTTGGGGAACGTAGTATTTCAAAAAAATTCCTACGATCACGCAAGATCTATCTACTAGATGCATGGCAACAAGAGGGGAGAGTGTGTCTACGTACCCTCGTAGATCGAAAGCGGAAGCGTCTAGTGACGCGGTTGATGTAGTCGAATGTCTTCGCGATCCAACCGATCCAAGCACCGAACGTACGGCACCTCCGCGTTCAGCACACGTTCAGCTTGATGACGTATCATGAGCTCTTTATCCAGTTGAGCTTCATGGGAGAGTTTCCTCAGCACAACGGCGTGGTGACGGAGATGATGAAGCTACCGGCGCAGGGCTTCGGCTAAGCACTGCAGCGGTATGACCGAGATGTGTTTCTGTGGAGGGGGGCACCGCACACGGCTAAAAGATCAATGATCAACTTGTGTCTATGGGGTGCCCCCACCCCCGTATATAAAGGAGTGGAAGAGGGGGAGAGGCTGGCCCTCTATGGCGCGCCTAGGAGGAGTCCTACTCCCACTAGGAGTAGGATTCCCCCCCTTCCCTAGTTGGAGTAGGAGAGGAAGGGAAGGAGGAGTAGGAGAGAAGGAAATGAGCCCCCCCCCCAAACCTATTCCAATTCGGCCTCCTGCCCAAGGAGGGTGCACCAGCCCCTTGTGGGCTGGTGTGCTTCCTTCGTATGGCCCATAAGCCCCATAACTTCTCCCGGGGGGTTCCGGTGACCTCCGGATACTCCGGAAAAATGCCCGAACCACTCAGAACCTTTTCGATGACCGAATATAGCCTTCCAATATATCTATATTTATGTCTCGGACATTCCGAGACTCCTCGTCATGTCCGTGATCTCATCCGGGACTCCGAGCTACCTTCGGTACATCAGAACTCATAAACTCATAATATTGATCGTCATCGAACGTTAAGCGTGCGGACCCTACGGGTTCGAGAACTATGTAGACATGACCGAGACTCATCTCCGGTTAATAACCAATAGCGGAACCTGGATGCTCATATTGGCTCCTACATATTCTACGAAGATCTTTATCGGTCAAACCGCATAACAACATACGTTGTTCCCTTTGTCATCGGTATGTTACTTGCCCGAGATTCAATCGTCGGTATCTCAATACCTAGTTCAATCTCGTTATCGTCAAGTATCTTTACTCATTCCGTAATACATTATCTCGTGACTAACTCATTAGTCATTTGTTTGCAAGGCTTATTATGATGTGTATTACCGAGAGGGCCCAGAGATACCTCTCCGATACTCGGAGTGACAAATCCTATTCTTGATCTATGCCAACACCACAAACACCTTCGGAGACACCTGTAGAGCATCTTTATAATCACCCAGTTACGTTGTAACGTTTGATAGCACACAAGGTGTTCCTCTGGTATTCGGGAGTTGCATAATCTCATAGTCATAGGAACATGTACAAGTCATGAAGAAAGCAATATCAGTAAAACTATACGATCATAGTGCTAAGCTAACGGATGGGTCTTGTCCATCACATCTTTCTCCTAATGATGTGATACCATTGATCAAATGACAACTCATGTCTTTGGCTAGGAAACATAACCATCTTTGATCAATGAGCTAGTCTAGCAGAGGCATACTAGGGACACTCTGTTTTGTCTATGTATTCACACATGTACTAAGTTTCTGGTTAATACAATTCTAGCATGAATAATAAACATTTATCATGATATAAGGAAATAAATAATAACTTTATTATTTCCTCTAGGGCATATTTCCTTCAGTCTCCCACTTGCACTAGAGTCAATAATCTAGATCACATCACCATGTGATTAACACCAATAGTTCACATCACCATGTGACTAACACCCATAGTTCTCATCGCCATGTGACCAATACCCAAAGGGTTTACTAGAGTCAACAATCTAGTTCACATCGCCATGCGATTAACACCCAAAGAGTACTAAGGTGTGATCATGTTTTGCTTCGTGAGAGAAGTTTAGTCAGCGGGTCTGTTACATTCAAATCCGTATGTACTTTGCAAATTTCTATGTCTATAATGCTCTACATGGAGCTACTCTAGCTAATTGCTCCCACTTTTACTACGCATCCAGATTGATACTTCGAGTCATCTGGATTAATGTCAAAACTTGCATTGGCGTAACTCTTTACGATGAACTCTTTATCACCTCCATAATCGAGAAACTTTTCCTTAGTCATCCAGCAACTAAGGACAATTTTGACCGCTGTCCAGTGATCTACTCCTGGATCACTATTGTACCTCCTTGTCAAACTTATGGCAAGGTACACAACCGGTTTGTCACACAACATGGCATACTTTATAGAACTTATGGCTAGGCATTGGGAATGACTTTCATTCTTTCTCTATCTTCTACCGTGGTCGGGTTTTGAGTCTTACTGAACTTCATACCTTGCAACACAGGCAAGAACTCTTTCTTTGACTGTTCCATTTTGAACTACTTCAAAAACTTGTCAAGGTATGTACTCATTGAAAAAAACGAATCAAGCATCTTGATCTATCTCTATAGATATTGATGCTCAATATGTAAGTAGCTTCACCGAGGTCTTTCTTTGAAAAACTCCTTTCAAACACTCCTTTATGCTCTCTAGAAAATTCTACATCATTTCTGATCAACAATATGTCATTCACATATACTTATCAAAAAAGGCTGTAGTGCTCCCACTCACTTCCTTGTAAATACAGGCTTCACCACAAGTCTGTATAAAACTACATGCTTTGATCAACTTATCAAAGCGTATATTCCAACTCCGAGATGCTTGCACCAGTCCATAGATGGATCGCTGGAGCTTGCACATTTTTGTTAGCACCATTAGGATTGACAAAACATTCTAGTTGCATCATATACAACTCTTCTTTAATAAATTCATTAAGGAATGCAGTTTTGTTATCCATTTGCCATATTTCATAAAATGCGGCAATTTCTAACATGATTTGGACAGACTTAAGCATCGCTACGAGTGAGAAAATCTCATCGTAGTCAACACCTTGAACTTGTCGAAAACCTTTCGCGACAAGTCGAGCTTTGTAGATAGTAATGCTACCATCAGTGTATGTCTTCCTCTTGAAGATCCATTTATTCTCAATGGCTTGTCGATCATTGGGCAATTCCACCAAAGTCCATACTATGTTTTCATACATGGATCCTATCTCAGATTTCATGGCTTTAAACCATTTTGCGGAATCTAGGCTCATCATCGCTTCCTCATAGTTCGTAGGTTCATCATGGTCTAGTAAAATGACTTCCAGAACCAGGTTGCCGTACCACTCTGGTGCGGAACGTACTCTGGTTGATCTGCGAAGTTCAGTAGTAACTTGATCTGAAGTTTCATGATCATCATCATTAGCTTCCTCACTAATTTGTGTAGGAATCACTGGAACTAGTTTCTGTGATGTACTACTTTCCAATTCGGGAGAAGGTACAATTACCTCATCAAGTTCCACTTTCCTCCCACTCACTTCTTTCGAGAGAAACTCCTTCTCTAGAAAGTATCCATTTTAGCAACGAATATCTTGCCTTTGGATCTGTGATAGAAGGTGTACTCAACAGTTTCCTTTGGGTATCCTATGAAGAAACATTTCTTCGATTTGGGTTCGAGCTTATCAGGTTGAATTTTTTTCACATAAGTATCGCCGCCCCAAACTTTAAGAAACAACAACTTTGGTTTCTTGCCAAACCACAGTTCATAAGGCATCATCTCAACAAATTTAGATGGTGCCCTTATTTAACGTGAATGCAGCTGTCTCTAATGCATAACCTAAAACCATAGTGGTAAATCGGTAAGAGACATCATAGATCACACCATATCTAATAAAGTGCAGTTACGACGTTCGGACACACCATTATGCTGTGGTGTTCCAGGTGGCGTGAGTTGTGAAATTATTTTACATTGTTTTTAAATGAAGACCAAACTCGTAACTCAAATATTTGCCTCCGCGATCAGATCGTAGAAACTTTATTTTCTTGTTACGATGATTCTCTACTTCACTCTGAAATTCTTTGAACTTTTTAAATGTTTTAGACTTGTGCTTCATCAAGTAGATATGCCCATATATGCTCAAATCTTCAGTGAAGGTCAGGAAATAACGATACCCGCCGCGATCCTCAACACTCATCGTTCCACATACATCAGTATGTATGATTTCCAACAAATCAGGTTCTCGCCCCATTGTTCCGGAGAACGGAGTTTTAGTCTTCTTGCCCATAAGGCATGGTTCGCAAGCACCAAGTGATTCATAATCAAGTGATTCCAAAAGCCCATCAACATGGAGTTTCTTCATGCGCTTTACACCAATATGACCTAGACGGCAGTGCCACAAATAAGTTGCATTATCATTATCAACTTTGCATCTTTTGGATTCAATATTTTGAATATGTGTATTACTACGATCGAGATCCAACAAACTATTTTCATTGGGTGTATGACCATTGAAGGTTTTATTCATGTAAACAGAACAACAATTATTCTATGACTTTGAATAACCGTATTGCAATAAACATGATCAAATCATACTCTTGCTCAACGCAAATGCTAAATAACATTTATTTAGGTTCTACACTAATCTGAAAGCATAGGGAGTGTGCGATGATGATCATATCAATCTTGGAACCACTTCCAACACACATCGTCACTTCACCTTTAACTAGTCTCTATTCATTCTGAACTCTCGTTTCGAGTTACTAATTTTAGCAACTGAACCGGTATCAACTACCGAAGGGGTTGCTATGAACACTAGTAAAGTACACATCAATAATATGTATATCAAATATACCTTTGTTCACTTTTCCATCCTTCTTATCCGCCAAGTATCTAGGGTAGTTCCACTTCCAGTGACCATTTCCTTCGCAGTAGAAGCACTTAGTTTCAGGCTTGAGTTTAGCTTTGGGTTTCTTCATGGGATTGACAACTTGCTTGTCATTCTTCTTGAAGTTCCCCTTCTATCCCTTTGCCCTCTACTTAAGTGGTCTTGTTAACCATCAACACTTGATGCTCTTTCTTGATTTCTACCTTCGCTGATTTTAGCATCGCGAAGAGCTCGGGAATTACTTTGGTCATCCCTTGCATATTATAGTTCATCACGAAGTTCTACTAACTTGATGATAGTGACTAGAGAACTTTGTCAATTACTATCTTATCTGGAGGATTAACTCCCACTTGATTCAAGCAATTGTAGTACCTAAACAATTTGAGCACATGCTCACTGGTTGAGCTATTCTCCTCCATCTTGTAGGCAAAGTACTATCAGAGGTCTTATACCTCTCGACACGGGTATGAGTATGAAATACTAATTTCAACTCTCGGAAAATCTCATATGCTCCATGGCATTCAAAAACGTTTTTGAAGTCCCGTTTCTAAGCCGTAAAGCATGGTGCACTAAACTATCAAGTAGTCATCATACCGAGCTTTTGTCAAAATGTTCATAACATCTGCATCTGCTCCTGCAATAGGTTTGTCACCTAGCAGTGCATCAAGGACATAATTCTTCTATGCAGCAATGAGGAAAAAAAATCCTTAGATCATAGAACAAGTCCGCATCATTGCTACTATCATCTTTCAACTCATATTTCTCTAGGAACATATAAAAATAAACGGGGAGCTACATCTCGAGCTATTGATCTACAACATAGATATGCTAATACTACCAGGACTAAGTTCATGATAAGTTAAAGTTCAATTAATCATATTACTTAAGAACTCCCACTTAGATAGACATCCCTCTAGTCATCTAAATGATCACGTGATCCAAATCAACTAAACCATGTCTGATCATCACGTGAGATGGAGTAGTTTTCAACGGTGAACATCTTATGATGATCATATCTACTATATGATTCAGGCTCGACCTTTCAGTCTCCAGTGTTCCGAGGCCATGTCTGTACATGCTAGGCTCGTCAAGTTTAACCCGAGTATTCTGCATGTGCAAAACTGTCTTACACCCGTTGTATTTGAACGTAGAGCTTATCACACCCGATCATCACGTGGTGTCTCGGCACGACGAACTTTCGCAACGATGCATACTCAGGGAGAACACTTGTACCTTGAAATTTTGTATGGGATCATCTTATAATGCTACCATCGTACTAAGCAAAATAAGAAGCATAATAAGATAAACATCACATGCAATCAAAATATGTGACATGATATGGCCATCATCATCTTATGCTTTTGATCTCTATCTCCAAAGCATCGTCATGATCACCATCGTCACCGGCGCGACACCTTGATCTCCATCGTAGCATCGTTGTCGTCTCACCAACTATTGCTTCTACGACTATCGCTACCGCTTAGTGATAAAGTAAAGCAATTACATGGCGATTGTATTTCATACAATAAAGTGACAACCATATGGCTCCTGCCAGTTGCCGATTACTTTACAAAACATGATCATCTCATACAATAACGTATAACTCATCATGTATTGACCATATCACATCACAACATGCCCTGCAAAAACAAGTTAGATGTCCTCTACTTTGTTGTTGCAAGTTTTACATGGCTGCTACGGGCTTAGCAAGAACCGTTCTTACCTACGCATATAAAACCACAACGATTTTTCGTCAAGTATGTTTTGTTTTAACCTTCACAAGGACCGGGCTTAGCCATACTCGATTCAACTAAAGTGAGAGAGACAGACACCTGTCAGTCACCTTTAAGCAATGAGTGCTCGTAACGGTGAAACCAGTCTCACGTAAGCATATGTGTAATGTCGGTTCGGGCCGCTTCATCTCACAATACCGCCAAATCAAAGTATGACATGTTGTAAGTAGTATAACTATTATCGCCCACAAATCATTGTGTTCTACTCGTGCATATCATCTACGCATAGACCTGGCTCTGATACCACTGTTGGGGAATGTAGTATTTCAAAAAAAAAAATCCTACGATCACGCAAGATCTATCTACTAGATGCATTGCAGCGAGAGGGGAGTGTGTGTCTACGTACCCTCGTAGACCGAAAGCGGAAGCGTCTAGTGATGCGATTGATGTAGTCGAACGTCTTCGCGATCCAACCGATCCAAGCACCGAACGTACGGCACCTATGCATTCAGCACACGTTCAGCTCGATGACGTCCCACGAGCTCTTGATCCAGTTGAGCTTCACGGGAGTGTTTTGTCAGCACAACGGCGTGGTGACGGAGATGATGAAGCTACCGGCGCAGGGCTTCGGCTAAGCACTGCAGCGGTATGACGGAGATGTGTTTCTGTGGAGGGGGGCACCGCACACGGCTAAAAGATCAATGATCAACTTGTGTCTATGGGGTGCCCCCACCCCCGTATATAAAGGAGTGGAGGAGGGGGAGAGGCTGGCCCTCTATGGCGCGCCTAGGAGGAGTCCTACTCCCACTAGGAGTAGGATTCCCCCCCTTCCCTAGTTGGAGTAGGAGAGGAAGGGAAGGAGGAGTAGGAGAGAAGGAAAGGAGCCCCCCCAAACCTATTCCAATTCGGCCTCCTGCCCAAGGAGGGTGCACCAGCCCCTTGTGGCCTGGTGTGCTTCCTTCGTATGGCCCATAAGCCCCATAACTTTGTGGCACCCCGGCTCAGAGAAAACCGGAATGACCCGTATTCCAGCCCAGAGATCGAGATGAAGTCTTCTGGAATACGGCACTGCTTAGTATAGAACAAACCAGCTCTCTATTACAACATGAATATGAATACAAGGGTTCCGATATTACAATGAATAACATCAGCACGGTGACAATATGAGCATGGCATGAACATATAAATTTGATGATACTAGCATGCAACATGATGACACTACATGCACCATTATTTTGTTCGGGTTACCTCGTAACCATCACATGCATCACTTACCAACCTCGGATATTATCTGATCATCTCAGGATCAAATCAAGATTCGTAGTAATCATCTCATGACCACAAGGAGCTTGATCCTTACCCACGATTCTCGCACAACATCACGAATATCCAACAACTCGGTATCCTCAATACCACGGTGATCATTCCGGCGATCACAACTTATCTCATCATCAAACTGGGGTGTTATTATTCAGGTTATTATTATTACTGTTGACTCATAGTGTGACCAACTATGAACTGGGCCCTTATCCGCGGGCGCGGCTATCGATATATTTAATATACACTCTGCAGAGGTAGCGCATTGTACCCACACTACGGAACCCATGGCCTCGTTCTCCCATTCGGGTGGACCAACGGCGTTTCGACAAAACCGATCTACTGTCATGAAACTCTCCCGGTCACTCCGACTCACGCCCTACTGGGCTAGTCTTGGGTGACCCCGTGTCTACCAAAGACACAACGGCCACCGTCGTGGCTAAATATAAATGGTCCCAAACAAGGACCCAGATCCATAACAACAACAACGGGCACACAAGGTTATGTCTGCTTACCCGGTCAAGGTATCGCATGCCCATAACCTTCCCTTGCTGGAGGCACCGGCGAGAGGCATGACAATAGACCCAGTTAGGACCTTCCCATAAAGGTAAACGTGGTTGCACTAGTCAGTTCGATATGGTGGCACCATGACTCAGACAACAGTTGTTCAAGTTCAATTTAATCCGGTAAAACTTGAATGCAAATATGCCGAGTCATGATAAAAATACAGGATGCAATTACAATGCATGAGCATTAATGTCAACATAATCATTAGAGAACTATCCACCATAACAACAATGAATCATAAGCATGGCCTAATAACTAGCATGAACATCATAAGTACATACTTCTCCGAAACATAGCATGACTACTAACATCAACAATAAATATCATGCAAGAACATATCAACAATACCAACATGCAAGCATTTAACTAACTGGATGCAAAGGAACATGCATAATGTCGATACACGGGACAGACGGTAGTCATGCACCGAAGACCATCAACAACATCAACATGTACTACTAGCAAGCATACACATATGAAAAGAATACTAGCAACTAGCAGGGCATGATAACCAGATGCATAACAACATAGCAAGAAAGTGAGCATTAACCCCGAAGCATTACAGAAACAACGATAACCACATTTTAAACAAGCAATCATTTAATAAATATTCAAGTTCAAAACCATGGCTAATGCATGACTATCATGCAAGTGGGTATTGTAGCTTGCCTGGGGTGACGGAGACTCTAGGAAGAAGTGCGGTGAAGCCGCGGAAAGATTCCCTGGAAACAGTTCTCTCTCGGAGGGGGCTATTTACGGCAAGGGAAAAATGGTCATTTCCAGTATGTCAAACCATAGTGAAAATGATACCAACTGAAAGGTCTCGTCGAGATGAACACGTGGGCTTTGGATTCACCTGATTCGGAGTTACGGTTGAAAAGTTATGAAGAATTGAAGAAGAGGGACCAATCTGTGAAGATTTCTGCTACAAACAAGTCCCTGGTGGCTGAAACAGAAAGCGCAGAATAAGAAATACGCTTTCAAAACAAGGAAGACGTAGTTTGGGTTGAAGAAGAAGGAAACTACGTTTTCAGAAAAAGAAAACATATTCAACAGAATACGTCTCCACTTAAAAACACCTGGGCCCGGGGCTGGGGTCACTTACAGGTGGGGTCGGCGGGCAGGGGCCAGGGGGCACGGCGGCGTCTTCTTCCTCGCGCTGCTCCCCCCGTGCGGGACAGAACAGGCAGGGGAGGGCCGAGCTGTCGACGAAGGGGCGGGCGACTCCGGCCAGATTCCGCCCGGCCGAGGCCATCGGCGGGCGCACAGGAGACGGCCGCGCCCGTCCCAAGGGGCGGCGGCCACCGGGGAGGTGCGGCAACGGGTGGAGGACGGGGAAGGCAGAGGCGGGCTGCCGACGGTGGAGCGGCCAGCAACGGCCGTCTTCGGCGGAGCGGAGGGCACCGGCGGGCTCAGGGAAGGGCTCTGGTTCCGTTGAGAGGCTCAACCGACGCTGGGGAGGAGCAAGATGGAGGGGAGGCCACGGCGACGTAGGAGTACAGAGAGCTTCGGGTGGCTGTGGTGCTCGGCGAAGCAGGGGCTCCGGCGAGGGGGCAAGGGGTTGGAGCGGCTCGTGGGAGTGTGAGGAACACGGTGGACATGCTGGGAGGGTGAGAGGAGGCTTGGGTTGGTCGGAACTAGGCTGAGGCCGAGGCGGCCATGGCGGTCACCGGCGAACAGAAGATGAATCCGAGAGCTGTGGTGGTCGAGGAGGAGCGAGGAGGGGCTGGTGAGGTGCGGAGGAGCTCGGGGTGGTCCTTAAATAGGCGCGGAGGAAGGCTCTGGACAATCGCAAGGGAGCTGGAGCAGTGCACTAATGGAGGTCAGGCGCTGGGCGTCGTAGTGGCACTGTTGTGACGGCGCGCTGCCGGCGAGACACGGCGAGGCAGCGATGCAGGGAGGTGAAGACGAGCATGGGGGCGCTCCTGGACAAGGTTGGAGGCCGAGACGAGGAGGGAGGCAACGAGCACAGCGGCCCGACCATTCCAGAGCACGCGCTGTGCATGACGCAGGTACGGTCACCACGCGCACAGGTGCAAGAGGCGAGCTTTCGCTTGGCCAGCCATGTCCAGTAGGTTTACCTTAGTGTCCTTAGTATAAATGCAGAAAGAAAATGATCCAGGGGCAAAGAAGAGATTTGCAGATGGCTCCATGGTAAAACAACAACAAGGTGTTTGTAACTTCATGTGGTTAAACCATCTGGGTAACTTGGTAGAAAGTTTGTCTGGAGATGATCTTACACCAAGATGATCTAGATCACCAAAAACAAGACTAAGAAGAGGAGTTTAGCTTACACTTGTTGTAGAAAGTGCAGAACTGACCAGAATTAGGGATCATGATGTTGCATTCACATACTTCAGTGTCATGAGCTGAATTTTGGTGGAGTTGAATCGTTTGACCATTTGGAGCCGCTGTATAAACCTCAGGCCCTTTGGAGTTACCAAAGTGTCACTTCCTTCACAAAGCTCCAATCTGGTTAGAATCTTGTAGAATTTACTGAGGGTAAATGGATAACTAGATTGAGCCAAGACTTGGTGTAGTGAGTACCGGTAGATGTAAGAATGGCCTGGTAAATTGTCAGATCAAATGAAGCAAGGTAAAATAGTGTTCTTCACAAAGTGCAAATTTTACCAGAAACCAAGATTTGGAGCTGAGCTCACATAGCTGATCTCCATGAGCTCAAATTTGGTAGAGATGCATGATTTGATCAAATGAAGGATGTGACCAAGTTTCATCTCATTTGGAAATGTCTAGAATATACTTCCTTCACAAAGTTTCTTTCTGGACAAAAACTTTGAAAAATCATTGGAAAATAATTATTAGGCAAATGAGTATGAAAATTGGCACAGAGCAATGATATGGACATGAAAATATGTCCACCAAGTTTGAGGGAAATTGGGCAAAGATAAATAGCACTTGCTTCACAAAGTGCCATTTAGGGCAGAACAGGAAAATGATTTTTGGAGGATTATTTTTGAACATTGCAATGAAATGTTTTACCATATTTGATCAAGATATTACCCAAAAAAAAATTATTTGGGAATTTTTTAGAATGACAGAGATATAGGTTGCTTTACAACCTAGGGCAAAAAGAATTATTCCTTTAACAGAAAAGGAATATTCCTTGGAAAAAGAATATTGAGTTAGGTCAAGGATGAAAATGACAGGGTCTAGGGATAGATATGAGGATGACAAGCCACTCTGGAAAGAAAGAAGAGGTCATCTTCTTTAGTTACCAGACCACATAGCCACACAAAAAGAGAACTCAGGCAAAAATCTCAGAAAATCCAAAGAAAAAGAAAGGGCCAAAAAATCAGGCTGTGACAACTCTTCCCCCCTTAAAGAAATCTCGTCCTCGAGATTTGGTTGTTCCGAGTTAAATAATCTTTCGGACTTGAAGAAACCGTTTCCAACTCAGGTTTCTTTTATTCATAATATTTCCACTGACTTGGATCTGACTGACTATCTCGACCTAGGGTGGTTTTCTTTGTTGTATCTGACATTCTGACAGGACGTACCTTATATGTTCCTGTATACTGACTCAAATTTTATTTCATATCTGTTGCTTGAGCTAGCATCCGAAATATTATTTTTACAGACATACCTGTCCTTCTTGATATTGATCCTTGCTGGAAATATTATCCTCGTATTGAGTACCGAGAATACTCCACGGAGTTGGGGGAACATATCTTCCCGTGGAACAAGGAATCACTTCTATCCAGGCATCGGATTTCTCAAATATAGGCATGCCTTCCAGTTCCAAAATAGTGATGTGGATCATATCGGTTTTTGCTGACGGATGCTGTCATCTTGCAGGAGTTTCTAACTTATCTTGACTGTCTTCACAGTCTAGAATATCCAAGTTGTACCAAAGGTTTGACTGTCGCTTGTCGTGACTGGTAGAAAAATGTACCATCCTCTGATAATAAAATTTGCAGTCTTGACTGGCCGTGATCTTGGCAAAGAATCCCATCCACACAGGTTGTTCTTTTAATTGATTCCCCTATGCGAGAGATAACAATCCTCAGAGTATATGTTTTCAGACGGATTCTTCATTGTGCCAGTATCTCTTTGGGAATAACAGTCGATGCAATGCTCCGTCGCGGTGTTGAGGTCAATATATTGAGATGTCCATGAGTCGGACCGGACAGACTCCCGTATCCAATGCTGACCGTTCTGAGCATACTGTGGACTGAGCTGGTTACCTCGCTATGGGGGTCCTTACCATAATGAAGTATTCCCCTTAGGTGGAGCTTTGCTTGGGTTCATCGTGGAATAAGACGGTCTTGGGCATCCATATTTTTTTACATAATAACCGGCATACCTATATTGTTGGTCTTGCTCTTTCATTATTATTTTCTTCATCTGGATCCTCAACTGAAATAGCGGGGCCTTTCATAGATCCTTGATTATTTTTGCGGCCCTGAATACGGTTGCGTACAATATCTGGCAATCATACCTTGGTCTAGTTCATGTTTTGAGCCTCAGTATATTTATCCAGCTCACGTGTGGTTATACAGATCACAATACTGTTGGAGATTATTCCGGACAGTGACATCATATTCCTGGATGTGCGGGACTGATCTTGACAATGACTGCCAAGATTAGTGTTGTCTTTCCTTCAATAATTGTTGATTATGGCATCACCCACTGGTTTTTGTTTCTTGAATAACCGATGAGGTTGTCAGATGTGTACCGAGAATTCTTCCTCGTGCGAGAGACTTGGCAGCAGACTGAATGAATTAATATCTGATTCTCGAGGCATACCTCTGACCGATTTTATTTCAGATCAACTGTTGCAGATCTGCCACTTGGAAAACACGGCCATATGCTGACGGTTCCAAATTTAATGTCTGGTATTAATGCCATACAGAAGAATACTGGGCATCTTTCGTTCGGAAATCACCGGGTTGTTGTGTTGAGGAAGACTGAGTGGCTTATGCTCGAAGTCTTTGGTGGATATCTTCTTGAGGAAAAACGGGGTACTGTACCTCATAAGCTTCCCCCCTTAAAGACCTTGCTAGGAAAGACTCGGTACCTTATGCCAGAAGCTTTTGCAGTATGGGAATCCATTTACTTCCTTACCGATGCAGACTGGGAACCTTATCTTTGTACACTTCGTCAATAAATTTTTTGTCAGTCTGGCAGCTAATTATTTGCATGGCAAAAAAATTCTGACTGTCCTTACTAAATTCACCGTGCATTTGGACTGACTTCTGGGTGTCACATTGTTTTAAATTTGGCTTATGGCAGATTCAATCAGTGCGTACGGATCATACCTTTGACTGGGAATGCACTGTTGATCCATTTTTGTTCTCTTGCTGATTTCATCATTGATGCGATAAAATGTATCTCTGACATGTACTTGTTGCTGAAAATCTGAGCAGAATATACTTGTATTCAGACCGAATGTAATACCATGTTGTCGGCTGAAAATCTGAATTCCTTGGTGTATATCTGTACTGCTCACGGCTTCTTCTGATCCGGTGTCGGTCGAGGAATAATTTCCATACGGGGGTAACACCGAGGATTTAAAACAAAGAAGCACGAGAAAAATGATTTATTGCAACAAATCATACAGCAAACAAGCTACAACACTATTTCACACAGGCACACACAAGCATAAACAAGCAATGATACTACAGCAGATGCACAAACACTACACGAAGGATTACATCCTACGCTTGAACAAACGTTTGCGAACTGATGAGGAAGCTAAGGGAGTAGCGAGTGGATCCGCTGACTCTGAAACTCCGGATGGACGAGGCGGAGGAGTTGGAGAAGCTGGCGGAGACTGAGGTAAAGCGACACCAAGCAATCTCCTGGCCCGAATGGCGTCTCAGACTAACTCCGAAATAAGAAGACATTCGGCCGCCATGTAACGAGACATGGCGAGGATAGCCGGGTCATCTTGAGGGTTGACGGAGGGAAATTGGATTCGCCGAGGATTCTCGATGATGGTGGGATAATATTGATAAGCACGGTTCTCTTGCACCATGCTCTCTTGATGACGAAGACCGGTGACTCCTGCCATTGCAGCAAGCTGAACGGCACGCTCAGGAGTAGCGCCGTAACCACCGGGAAACTGTAGGTGCGCTTATCGACAGGAATCGGGGCTGACAGATGAACATGAGCAACATATTCCCGAATTCTTCCTCCAGAAGAAAACTGGAATACTTGATAATGAGGTGGATCTCCGAGGGATTAAATACTACGCCACATGTCGTCAAAGAGGGCGTCAAAGTTGAGAGGTGCAGGAGTGGGACTGAACTCAATGGGAACAACACTTGGAGCTAAGGGAAGGACACTGAAATCATGGAAGTTGATCACCATCTACGCATGAAACATGGGTTAATGGTAACCGGGAAAAGACTACATGCAGCAAACAAATGTAACAACAAAATGCAGCAAGCAAGGGAAACAACCAGACCCTATACTACCGTTTTCTAACATTCCAGCGGACTAGGACGCTCTACAGCCAGACCTGCTCTGGTACCAAGCCTGTGGCACCCCGGCTCAGAGAAAACCAGAATGCCCCGTATTCCAGCCCAGAGATCGAGATAAAGTCTTCTAGAATACGGCACTGCTTAGTATAGAACAAACCAACTCTCTATTACAACACGAATATGAATACAAGGGTTCCGATATTACAATGAATAACATCGGCACGACGACACTACGCCAACCACGGTTGCTCTATACAAGCAGCATAACAACTCGAAGCAGAGGAACAACTACTAGCAGCGGAACAACGAACGACGATGATAGACTCCAATCGGCAGGGACTCTGGCTGGAACGTTTTTGCTAGCTCGCGAACACGGGGACAACACCAAACAAGCAAGTAATCCAGGCACGACCTGCAAGCTGGCATGACACGCCAGGTCAGTACATTGAATGTACTTGCAAGCTCACAATAAACCAGAAGCATTCAAGGCAAACAAGAGCATGACAATTACATGTTAATCAGAAATTATCATGAGATCATCGGGATAACATGGCATGAACAACATGAACATTATACAACTAGACAATATGAGCATGGCATGAACATATAAATTTGATGATACTAGCATGCAACATGATGACACTACATGCACCATTATTTTGTTCGGGTTACCTCGTAACCATCACATGCATCACTTACCAACCTCGGATATTATCTGATCATCTCAGGATCAAATCAAGATTCGTAGTAATCATCTCATGACCACAAGGAGCTTGATCCTTACCCACGATTCTCGCACAACATCACGAATATCCAACAACTCGGTATCCTCAATACCACGGTGATCATTCCGGCGATCACAACTTATCTCATCATCAAACTGGGGTGTTATTATTCAGGTTATTATTATTACTGTTGACTCATAGTGTGACCAACTATGAACTGGGCCCTTATCCGCGGGCGCGGCTATCGATATATTTAATATACACTCTGCAGAGGTAGCGCATTGTACCCACACTACGGAACCCATGGCCTCGTTCTCCCATTCGGGTGGACCAACGGCGTTCCGACAAAACCGATCTACTGTCATGAAACTCTCCCGGCCACTCCGACTCACGCCCTACTGGGCTAGTCCTGGGTGGCCCCGTGTCTACCAAAGACACAATGGCCACCGTCGTGGCTAAATATAAACGGTCCCAAACGGGGACCCGGATCCATAACAACAACAACAGGCACACAAGGTTATGTCTCCTTACGCGGCCAAGGTATCGCATGCCCATAACCTTCCCTCGTTGGAGGCACCGGCGAGAGCCATGACAATAGACCCAGTTAGGACCTTCCCATAAAGGTAAACGTGGTTGCACTGGTCAGTTCGATATGGTGGCACCATGACTCAGACAACAGTTGTTCAAGTTCAATTTAATCCGGTTAAACTTGAATGCAAATATGCTGAGTCATGATAAAAATACAGGATGCAATTACAATGCATGAGCTTTAATGTCAACATAATCATTAGATAACTATCCACCATAACAACAATGAATCATAAGCATGGCCTAATAACTAGCACGAACATCATAAGTACATACTTCTCCGAAACATAGCATGACTACTCACATCAACAATAAATATCATGCAAGAACATATCAACAATACCAACATGCAAGCATTTGACTAACTGGATGCAAAGGAACATGCATAATGTCGGTACATGGGACAGACGGTAGTCATGCACCGAAGACCATCAACAACATCAACATGTACTACTAGCAAGCATACACATATGAAAAGAATACTAGCAACTAGCAGGGCATGATAACCAGATGCATAACAACATAGCAAGAAAGTAAGCATTAACCCCGAAGCATTACAGAAACAACGATAACCACATTTTAAACAAGCAATCATTTAATAAATATTGAAGTTGAAAACCATGGCTAATGCATGACTATCATGCAAGTGGGTATTGTGGCTTGCCTGGGGTGACGGAGACTCCAGGAAGAAGTGCGGTGAAGCCGCGGAAAGATTCCCTAGAAACAGTTCTCTCTCGGAGGGGGCTGTTTACGACAAGGGCAAAATGGTCATTTCCAGTATGTCAAACCATACTGAAAATGGTACCAATAGAAAGGTCTCATCGAGACGAACACGTGGGCTTTGGATTCACCTGATTCGGAGTTACGGTTGAAAAGTTATGAAGAATTGAAGAAGAGGGACCAATCTATGAAGATTTCTGCTACAAACAAGTCCCTGGTGGTTGAAACAGAAAGCGCAGAATAAGAAGTACGCTTTCAAAACATGGAAGACGTAGTTTGGGTTGAAGAAGAAGGAAACTATGATTTCAGAAAAAGAAAACATATTCAACAGAATACGTCTCCACTTAAAAACACCTGGGCCGGGGGCTGGGGTCACTTACAGGTGGGGTCAGCGGGCAGGGGCCAGGGGGCACGGGCAGCGTCTTCTTCCTCGCGCTGCTCCCCCCATGCGGGACAGAACAGGCAGTGGAGGGCCGAGCTGTCGTCGACGGGGCGGGCGTCTCCGGCCAGCTTCTGCCCGGCCGAGGCCATCGGCGGGCACACAGGAGACGGTCGCGCCCGTCCCAAGGGGTGGCGGCCACCGGGGAGGTGCGGAGGTGCGGCAATGGGAGGAGGCCGGGGAAGGCAAAGGCGGGCTGCCGGCAGTGGAGCGGCCAGCTCCGGCCGTCTCCGGCCGAGCGGAGGGCACCGACGGGTTCAGGGAAGGGCGCTGGTTCCGTTTAGAGGCTCAACCGACACTGGGGAGGAACAAGATGGAGGGGAGGCCGCGGCGACGTAGGAGTACAGAGAGCTTCGGGTGGATGTGGTGCTCGGCGAAGCAAGGGCTCCGGCAAGGGGGCAAGGGGTTGGAGCAGCTCGTGGGAGTGTGGGGAACATGGTGGACATGCTGGGAGGGTGAGAGGAGGCTTGGGTTGGCCGGAACTAGGCCAAGGCCGAGGTGGCCATGGCGGTCACCGGCGAACAGAAGATGAATCCGAGAGCTGTGGTGGTCGAGGAGGAGCGAGGAGGGGCTGGTGAGGTGCGGAGGAGCTCGGGGGTCCTTAAATAGGTGCGGAGGAAGGCTCTGGACGATCGCAAGGGAGCTGGAGCAGTGTACTAATGGAGGTTAGGGGCTGGGCGTCGCAGTGGCACTGTTGTGACGGCACGCTGCCGGCGAGCCACGAAGAGGCAGCGATGCAGGGAGGTGCAGACGAGCACGGGGGCGCTCCTGGACAAGGTTGGAGGCCGAGACGAGGAGGGTGGCGACGAGCACAGCGGCCCGACCGTTCCAGAGCGCGCGCTGTGCATGACGCAGGTACGGTCACCACGCGCACTGGTGCAAGCGGCGAGCTTTGGCTTGGCCAGCCATGTCCAGTAGGCTTACCTCCGTGCCCTTAGTAGAAATGCAGAAAGAAAATGATCCAGGGGCAAAGAAGAGATTTGTAGATGGCTCCATGGTAAAACAACAACAAGGTGTTTGTAACTTCCTATGGTTAAACCATTTGGGTAACTTGGTAGAAAGTTTGTCTGGCGATGATCTTACACCAAGCTGATCTAGATCACCAAAAACAAGACTAAGAAGAGGAGTTTAGCTGACACTTGTTGTAGAAAGTGCAGAAATGACCAGAATTAGGGATCATGATGTTGCACTTACATACTTAAGTGTCATGAGCTGAATTTTGGTGGAGTTGAATCGTTTGACCATTTGGAGCCGCTGTAAAAACCTCAGGCCCTTTGGAGTTACGGAGAACTATGTAGACATGATCGAGACTCATCTCCGGTCAATAACAAATAGCGGAACCTGGATGCTCATATTGGCTCCTACATATTCTACGAAGATCTTTATCGGTCAAAGCGCATAACAACATACGTTGTTCCCTTTGTCATCGGTATGTTACTTGCCCGAGATTCGATCGTCGGTATCTCAATACCTAGTTCAATCTCGTTACCGGCAAGTATCTTTACTCGTTCCGTAATACATCATCTCGTGACTAACTCATTAGTCATTTGCTTGCAAGGCTTATTATGATGTGTATTACCGAGAGGGCCCAGAGATACCTCTCCGACACTCGGAGTGACAAATCCTATTCTTGATCTATGCCAAGACCACGAACACCTTCGGAGACACCTATAGAGCATCTTTATAATCACCCAGTTACATTGTGACGTTTGATAGCACACAAGGTGTTCCTATGGTATTCGGGAGTTGCATAATCTCATAGTCATAGGAACATGTATAAGTCATGAAGAAAGCAATAGCAGTAAAACTAAACGATCATAGTGCTAAGCTAACGGATGGGTCTTGTCCATCACATCATTCTCCTAATGATGTGACCCCGTTGATCAAATGACAACTCATGTCTATGGCTAGGAAACATAACCATCTTTGATCAATGAGCTAGTCTAGCAGAGGCATACTAGGGACACTCTGTTTTGTCTATGTATTCACACATGTACTAAGTTTCCGGTTAATACAATTCTAGCTTGAATAATAAACATTTATCATGATATAGGGAAATAAATAATAACTTTATTATTGCCTCTAGAGCATATTTCCTTCAGGAAGGTCAAGGAAGAAGAAGGAGGAGGGGGCTCTCTCCCTCTCTCTCCCGGTGGCGCCGTAACGCCGCCGGGGCCATCATCGTGACAAAGATATACACCAACAACATCGCTGCCGTCATCACCAACTCTCTCCCCTTCTATGCAGTGGTTCAACACCACTTCTCCCTGCTGTAATCTCTACTTAAACATGGTGCTCAACGCTATAAATTATTTCCCAGTGATGTATGGCTATCCTATGATGTTTGAGTAGATCCGTTTTGTCCTATGGGTTTGTTGATGATCGTGATTGGTTTGAGTTGCCTGTTTTATTATTGGTGTTGTCCTATGGCGCTCTCCATATCGAGCAAGCGTACGGGATCCCTGTTGTAGGGTTTGCAATATGTTCATGATTTGATTATGGTGGGTTGCTAGAGTGACAGAAGCTTAAACCCGAGTAAGTAGGTTGTTTGTGTATGGGAGTAAAGAGGACTTTATACCTTATAATGATATGGTTGGCTTTTACCTTAGTGATGTTTAGTAGTTACAGATGTTTGCTAGAGTTCCAATCATAAGTGCATATGATCCAAGAAGAGAAAGTATGTTAGCTTACGCCTCTCCCTCATATAAAATTGCAATAATGATTACCGGTCTAGTTATCGATTTCCTAGGGACAAATAAGTTTCTTGTGACAAAAAGCTCTCTACTAAAACTAACTTAGTTGTGTATTTATCTAAACAACCCCTAGTTTATATTTACGTGCTCTTTATTAGCTTGCAAACATATCCTAGAACACCTACAAAGTACTTCTAGTTTCACACTTGTTCTAGGTAAAGCAAACATCAAGTGTGCGTAGAGTTGTATCGGTGGTCGATAGAACTTGAGGGAATATTTGTTCTACCTTTAGTTCCTCATTGGGTTCGAAACTCTTACTTATCGAGAAAGGTTAAAACTGACCCCCTATACTTATGGATTATCATCTACTTATATGCCTCAAGTAAAATCTAGCAATAAGAACAAGAAAGATTCTTCCTCTAGTAGTAACAACAATCATGCTAAATCCAATATTATTGCTTCTACTAGTTCTCTTTAATCCACTAATGATTCTCTTAGCCAAGTTACACTTGAGCAAGAAAATAGATTATTGAAGGGAGCTATAGAGAAATGTGTTTACAAGAGTCTTGCCGGGAGTAAGCAATTTGAGGAAATTGTACGCAAGCAAGGAAGGCACCAAAAGAATCAAGGTGTTGGTTTTGAATGAAAGTTCAATACCAATGGAGTTGAGTGGGAAGAAGATCAATACCCCAATACAAAGTTTGTTCCTAAACAAGAGAAGTATGATCCAACTTCCTTCAAGGGAACACAAACTCAAGATTATCTTCCACCACAAGACCACAAGCTAAAGGGCAAGGAAAAGCTTCAAGAAGAGATTGACTCATTTGAAGAAGCTCCTAAGGCCTTGTGATACATCTCCAACATATCTATAATTTTTTATTGTTCCATGCTATTATATTATTTATCTTGGATGTTTTATATGCATTTATATGCTATTTCAGATGATTTTGGGGACTAAAATATTAACCTAGAGCCAAGTGCCAGTTTCTGTTTTTCCTTGTTTTTGAGTTTCGTAGAAAAGGAATATCAAACGGAGTCCAAACGGAACGAAACTTTACGGTGATTTTTTATGGACCAGAAGTAGCCCCTGAAGCAAAAGAGTTGGGCCAGAAGAGCCACGAGTCATCCACAAGGGTGGAGGGCGTGGCCCCCTACGACGCGCCCCTACCTTGTGGTTGACTCGTGGGTCCCCCTAACTTATTCTTACGCCAAAAATTCTTATAAATACTGTAACCCCCAGAAATAAACCTAGACCGGGAGTTCCGTCGCTGCAAACCACTGTAGCCACGGAAAACCAATCAGGACCCTATTCCGGCACCCTGCCGGAGGGGGAAACCATCATCGGTGGCCATCTTCATCATCCCAGCGCTCTCCATGATGAGGAGGGAGTAGTTCACCCTCGGGGCTGAGGGTATGTGCTGCTACTTCTCGAGCTTGCGTTATATTCCCTCGAAGAGGAAAGGGTGATGCATCACAGTAGCGTAAGTATTTCCCTCAGTTTCGAGAACCAAGGTATCAATCCAGTAGGAGATGCTACTTCTTGAGCTTGCGTAGTATTCCCTCGAAGAGGAAAGGGAGATGCAGCACAGTAGCGTAAGTATTTCCCTCAGTTTTTGAGAACCAAGGTATCAATCCAGTAGGAGACCACGCGCGAGTCCCTCGCACCTGCACAAACAAATAAGAACTTCGCTGCCAACGCGATAAGGGGTTGTCAATCCCTTTACAGTCACTTACAAAAGTGAGATCTGATAGAGATGATAGTTTATATTTTTGGTATTTTTAGTTTATAAGAACGGCAAATAAAAGCAATAAAAGTAAAGTGGATGTAGATTGATATGTTGAGAATGCACCTGTCGGTGTACTAAGGTAGGGGTACCTCAGTACCCCAACTTGTGCACGGGCAGTTGCAGCTTCCCGCGGCAGGGTTTTACCGCGTGCTCGCCGGAGACCTTCCTGCTCCCTATCAAACCATTCAAAAACAAAGTATACAAGAAAGAAGACCGAGACCCCGGCAAGAGGAGCTTGCCGGGAAGGCCGTGCCAGGCTCAAGATTACATCATTCGCACAAGGCCCTGGCAAAAGGAGCTTGCCAGGAAGACTAGAAGATTCCATCATAGAAGACCCGGCGAGGGCCCGGGGAGCGACAAGCTTCAGAGCCCGACAAGCTCCCGGGCCCGGCAAGATCAAGGCCCCGGCAAGGTGCTTGCCGGGAAGGTTGCGGTGTGTGCCCGCGCTCCAGTTCATCGGCCCACGCGTCGCCCTGGGGCCTGTCCAGGGACGCGTGGCGGATGGCTGTGCAGCCTGGTGGACACGGTGGCGCTCCACGGTGGTGGATCCATCACCGTGGCAGACGGAGACGCAATGGCGGGAGCTTTTGGGGTCGACGGCGACGGGTATTAAATGCCCTTGTCCCCCACTGTCAAAGTAGGTAGCGACCACTGTTCTGCACTGTAGCTCCACTATTCCCGCACTGTTACAACTACCACCTCTTTTACGTTTTTACCCCTTTCTCCTACGTTGACACCTGTCGGTGACCCCTTGCACTATAAAAGGAGGCCCATGCACAACGTGGAGGGGGTTCGGAACCTAGATCACTCATACGCTCGGTGTAGCTGCTTCTTCAAGCTCCCGAACTCTCCAACTCAATACACAACTAAGCAGGAGTAGGGTTTTACGCGACTACCGCGGCCCGAACCTGGGTAAAACTGCCCGCGTGCTCGTTACGATCTGCTCTTCGTGCTCCCTCCGCCCTCGTACCGCACAGACAAGGGGCTCCGGTCCCATAGGTGTTCGTGGCGGACAGTTTCCCCCGACATCTTTGGCGCGCCAGGTAGGGGGGGCGTCGAGGTTGTGCGAACCTGATCCGGCGTTCGCGCGGGCGCATTCTTCATCAACCTCTCCGAATTCGTCAACTTCACCAGCAACAGCTCCATGGCCCCGAAGAAGAAGGCTTCGGAGGTCGGAGGCCCGTCTGCGTCTCACCCGCCGCCACCAGAGCCAACGGTGGGCGGGGGAGATGCCGTCGGAAGGGTGGTCGCCGGCGAGGACACTCACGGCGCCACCAGATCCAAGAACAGGACGGACGACCGAACCTCGGTCTCCGTGGACGCGCCGCGTCCATCTCAGCACACGACAACCCAGCAGCGCCATACCACGGGAGGTGGTATCCGCTTGCTGGGGCAAGGCCAAACCGGAGGCTCGCGGGACGCCCCGGACCCCCGTCCGGGCACAAGCAAAGCGAAGGCGCCGGCGCGGGACCCCGCTCCTTCTAACGTCATTAGAAGTCCGAGCGTATCCCGCTCCTCGCACCGCTCGCCCGCGTTCCCCTCCACTCCAGCAGAAGCGCTCGCAAGAGCGCAACTGCTCCTCGACTTCCCTCCAGCGGCAGACAAGGCCGAAGACTGGAGGGCCACCATCCAGAGCCTGATAGCCTTCGCCAACAACGATTCTCCACAGCAGCCGTCGGCCTCGCGGCCGCGGCAAGCTGAGAAGACGAAGGCCGACGGCGACAAGACCGCCGGGGGTGCGACAAGCGCGCACTCCCCGCAGCGAAAGCAGAAGACGCCGCCCCGCCGGAACAACGCTGACGATGGCTCCACAGCCTCGTCGGACCCGCAGGCCCGTCGGGACCAGCGCCAGGTCCTCGACGACCGGCAACAAGAAGACGCTCGGACAAGAATCGAGCGCCGCCGAGAAGCTCGGCGACAATCAGACCAAAGAGCTGGGAACGCTGTCGACGCGCACGCGCCCGGTGAACCAGGCGACTTGCCGTACGCGGCAGGCTGCCCTGCGTTCACCCGCGAGCTGCGGCGTGTCCAGTGGCCCAGCATGAAGAATTTCAAGCCCGACATACGGGAGAAGTACGACGGCAAGACGCACCCCTCGGAGTTTCTCAGCGTCTACACCATCGCAGTGCAAGCTGCCGGGGGGCGCGACGAGAAGATCTTGGCGAACTACTTCCCGCTCGTGCTTAAGCCGAACGTCCGTTCGTGGCTTATGCACTTGCCGGAAGGTTCCATCTCTTCTTGGGCCGACCTTTGCCACCAATTTGTTGGCGCCTTCACCGGCGGCCACAAACCCCACGGCCAGGAGAGCGATCTCCACATTCTGGCCCAGAAGGAAGGAGAAACCCTGCGCAAGTACATCCAACGCTTCAGCCGTGTGCAGCACAACATCCCTGATGTCCACCCTGCCGCGGTTATCAGCGCGTTCCATCAGAACGTGCGTAACCGCCGCATGCATGAAGAAATGGCGATGACCAAGATTCGGGATGTCAGTGAGCTCTATGCTCTTGCTGACAAGTGCGCACGCGCAGAAGAGGGGAGGAGACTCCCCGGGGAGGATGCTGGCGCAGGGGGAAGCGACAGCGACGACGCCGCCCCGGCAAAGAAGAGCCGGCGGCGGAACAACAGAAGGAAGGGCAAGAAAGAGGTGCTTGCCGTCGAGAAGTCCGGCAAGGAGGCTCCCGCCAAGCAAACACAGGATGGCAGCTCCGGCAAGGAGCCTGCCCCTATAGCGGCAGCCGACAAGCAGGACGGCTCCGACAAGCAATACTGTAAGATCCACCGCACCAAGGGTCACGATCTCTCCAACTGCAAGCGCGTCGAGTACCTCGTCGAGCAGCAGAAAGCTGAGTACGAAAGGCGCGACAAGGAGAAGGCCCAAGGTGGCGGGGAAGAGACAAGCAAGAAGCGGCCGTTCAACGGCCGGGGAGGACGCCGCGGCAAGGCCAAGCAGTGGCAAGGAGATCGGCCTCCCCGGGGCCGCGACAAGGACGAGGATGACGACGAAGACATGGAGGACGAGGATAACAGCGAGCAGGAGTTCCAGAAGGCTACGGAGGTCCTGTGCGTCGACGGTGGCGCCTCTCTGCACACCTCCCACCGCCAGCTCAAGCAGTGGGTGCGTGAGGTGAATGCAGCAGAGCCGCCCGTGGAGTCGCGCAGGCTCCTCAAATGGTCCAGCACGCCCATCATTTTTGATCTTGAGGATCACCCTGACCGCACCACTGCGGTCGGGTGCTTGCCGATGCTGGTCTCACCCACCATCCGCAACCTCAAGGTCACCAAAGTGTTGGTTGACGGCGGGGCCGGGCTAAACCTGATCTCCTCTGCTGTGATCAAGAAACTCCAGATTCCAGATGGCGAGCTCGAAGAAACCGGTTCTTTCCAAGGAATCAACCCGGGAAGGAGCAAGCCCAAGGGAAAGATCATTCTGCCGGTGACCTTTTGTGGGGAGCTCAACTTCAGAACTGAGCGCATCACTTTTGACGTCGCCGATATTCCATTGACCTACAATGGAATACTTGGTCGTCCTGCCCTCGCCAAGTTCATGGCAGCTTCCCATTATGCTTACAATGTGCTCAAGATGCCGGGGCCGATAAGCGTCATCACTGTCCACGGCGACAAGAAGGATGCGCTTGTCTGCGCCGACAAGATCTACCGGGATGCGGCAGCTGCGGCCGAGAAGGATACTCTTGCCGCTGAAGCTCCCGGGGGGAAGAAGACGAAGACCAAGTCCGGCAAGTGCTCTGGGGCCCACTCCGGCAACCGCACCTCTTCGGAGTGCTGCGCTGCCGTCGAGGACGTTCCGTCGAGCTCCACCGGCAAGAGTAAGAAAGGAATGGCCGCTCCTCCGGCAACCAAGAAGGTGTCCGCCAAGGAGGACGGCACTGGTGGTACCTTCACCATCAGTGCCACACTTGACAGCAAATAGGAAAGCGCGCTCGTTGCCTTCCTGCGGGCGAATGTCGATGTGTTTGCCTGGCAACCATCTGACATCCCCGGTGTTCCCAGGAAGGTAATTGAGCACAAGCTTGCTGTCTGTCCTCATGCGCGGCCCATCAAGCAGAAAGTGAGGAAGCAAGCCGTGGAGCGCCAAGAATTCATCAACGAAGAGATCAAGAAGTTAGAAGCAGCAGGCCTAGTTAGAGGTGTGATCCATCCGACGTGGTTGGCAAATCCGGTCGTCGTGCGCAAGGCCAATGGGAAGTGGAGACTGTGTATAGACTTCACCGATGTGAATAAAGCATGTCCCAAGGATCCATTCCCTTTGCCGCGCATTGACCAGATCGTTGACTCCACTGCCGGATGTGAGCTACTCTGTTTTCTTGATGCATACTCAGGCTATCATCAGATTTTCATGGCCAAAGAGGATGAGGAGAAGACTACATTTATCACTCCATGTGGCACTTATTGCTTTATACGCATGCCTTTTGGATTGAAGAATGCAGGCTCAACCTTTGCAAGGGTAGTATACACTGCTTTTGAGCCACAGATCCACAGAAATGTAGAGGCTTACATGGATGACATCGTGGTGAAGAGCAAGAGCAAGGATACCCTGATCCAAGATTTAGAAGATACATTTCAGAACCTGCGCAGGATACAGCTCAAGTTGAACCCCGAGAAGTGCGTCTTTGGAGTCCCCTCCGGCAAGCTTCTCGGGTTCTTTGTGTCACAGAGGGGGATTGAAGCCAACCCCGACAAGATTAAAGCCATTGAGCAGATAGAGGCCCCAAGGCGCGTTAAGGATGTCAGAAGGCTTGCAGGTTGTGTGGCTGCCCTCAGTAGGTTCATTTCGAAGTCTGCAGAACGCGCCCTACCTTTCTTCAAAATCTTGAAGAAGGCAGGTCCCATGAAGTGGACTCCGGAAGCGGAGGCTGCGCTGCAGGATTTGAAACGGTACCTGTCCTCCACTCCCATACTTGTCGCACCTAGACCACAGGAAAAGTTGTTGCTATACCTAGCGGCAACCAACCAAGTGGTTAGTGCTGCGTTAGTAGCGGAGAGGGAGTCCGACGAGGAGTCAGCACCACCGGCAAGCGAATCCAGCGACAAGCAGGGGGCTGCTCCGGCAAGCTCTGGCCCCGACAAGGATAACTCTGCGCAGGAGCAGGATGAGGTGCGGAAGAAGATGGTGCAGCGCCCAGTGTATTTTGTAAGTTCCCTTCTCCAGGGGGCTAGGTCAAGGTACTCTGGTGTGCAGAAGTTGCTTTTCGGCCTCCTCATGGCCTCGAGAAAGCTGCGCCATTACTTCCAAGCCCATGAGATAACAGTAGTCACTCGCTTTCCGCTGAAGAGGATATTGCACAACCCAGAAGCAACAGGCAGAATCGTTGAGTGGGCACTGGAGCTGTCGAGCTTTGGGCTCAAATTTGAAAGTACTTCAACCATACAGAGCCGAGCTTTGGCAGAATTCATAGCTGAGTGGACCCCAACGCCCGATGAAGAACTCCAAGAAACAAGTGCACCCGTACAAGAGGCGACAAGTGAATGGGTAATGTATTTTGATGGTGCCTTCTCGCTGCAAGGCGCCGGAGCTGGCGTGGTACTCCTCGCGCCCACCGGAGAGCACCTCAAATATGTTATCCAGATGCACTTTCCCAGGGAGCAAGCGACGAACAACACTGCTGAATATGAAGGCTTGCTTGCCGGCCTCAGGATTGCGGCCGAACTTGGGATCAGGAAGCTGATTGTGCGGGGAGATTCTCAGTTGGTGGTCCGACAAGTTAACAAGAGCTATCAGAGCCCTTTGATGGAAGCTTATGTCGATGAAGTGAGGAAGCTTGAAGAACACTTTGAAGGTTTGCAGATGGAACACGTCCCGAGAGCTCAGAATGAGATTGCAGATGGCCTTTCAAAGTGTGCTTCGATGAAGTTACCTGTGGAACCAGGGACCTTCTTGCTCAAGCTGACTCAACCATCCGTTACACCATCAGTTGGGCAGTCCAAAAAGAGAAAGTTGGTCTCCGGCGACTACTTGCCGGCGGATCTTCCAGAAACCGCCGCCAAGGTCCCCAAGATCAACAACCACAACGCTGAGGAGCAGTTTGCTCCTGCAGATCCTCGGGTCTGTACAGTTGAAGCAAGCGTTCCCGACAAGCTTCGCCCCGGCAAGCTTGCCGGGGGACCTTCAGCTCCGGCGGAACCAGAGGTCCTTGCCGTAGAAGCTGAGGTTCCCGCAGCGGCCCTCGAGCCTTTAGTCCTTGCCGTTGAGCCTCAGGCTCCGGCATGGGCGCAGCAGATCGTCCGTTTTCTTCAAACTGGAGAACTTCCCGACGACCCTCAAGAAATAGAGAAGATAACCAGGCAGTCAAGTATGTACCAGTTCGTGGACAACGAGCTGTACAGAAGAAGACTCAATGGTGTCAGGTTGAAGTGCATCTCCAGGGAAGATGGACAGAAGCTGTTGGCGGAAATACACGGAGGCATATGCGGCCACCACATTGGCGCAAGGGCGCTTGCCGGGAAGGCTTTCCGGCAAGGGTTCTTTTGGCAAGAAGCCCTCCGAGATGCAACTGCACTAGTAACCAAGTGTGAAGCGTGCCAGTTCCATGCAAAGCAAATTCATCAACCAGCTCAAGCTCTCCAAACAATCCCTTTGTCCTGGCCCTTCTCGGTCTGGGGGCTCGATATCCTCGGCCCTTTCCCTCGTGCTGTCGGGGGCTTTGAGTACTTGTACGTTGCAATCGACAAGTTCACAAAGTGGCCAGAAGTGGAGCCGGTGAGAAAGGTGACAGCACAGTCAGCAGTCAGGTTCTTCAGGTCAATTGTTTGCCGTTTCGGGATCCCTAACAGGATCATCACCGACAACGGTACACAATTTACCAGTCGCACCTTCATGCAGTACGTCCAAGACCTTGGCGCCAAGGTCTGTTTCGCTTCTGTTGCTCACCCGAGGAGCAACGGTCAAGCGGAGAGGGCCAATGCTGAAGTGCTGCGCGGACTCAAGACAAGGACCTTTGACAGGCTGCGCAAGTGCGGAAGAAATTGGATAGAGGAGCTACCGGCGGCTCTTTGGTCAATCAGAACGACACCAAGTCGAGCCACCGGACAGACACCCTTTGCTCTAGTCTACGGAGCAGAGGCAGTTCTCCCCACGGAACTCGTATACGGATCTCCTCGAGTGCTCGCTTATGATGAGCTCGAGCAAGAGCAACTGCGGCAAGATGATGCATTGCTCCTTGAGGAGGAACGTCTCCAGGCTGCTGTACGAGCTGCTCGATACCAGCAAGCTTTGCGCCGCTATCATAGCCGCAAAGTCAAGGCCAGGAGTCTCGAGGAAGGCGACCTTGTTCTTCGGCGTGTTCAGTCCGCCAAGAATTCCAACAAGTTGACGCCGAAGTGGGAAGGCCCTTATCGGGTGAGACAAGTCACGAGGCCCGGCGCTGTCCGCCTCGAGACCGAAGAAGGCTTACCGGTGAGCAACTCCTGGAACATAGAGCATCTTCACAAGTTTCACCCATAAGGCGCGGTTGCCGTGATCCGCTCCGGCAACCACCTTTTGTACAAGCTTTGCCGCTGTTGCATGTAACCCTTTGTACAAAGCCGGGCGCAGACCCCGTGCATCAGTAAAGATTTGGTGTTTCGCGCTATTTGCCTTTTGCATGCTTTTCTTTGCTATTTGCATGAGTTATCTGGCATCTTGTGCAACACACTCAAGTAACCGGTAAGCATTAGCACGCCGAAAGGCCATATACTTGTTTCCCTTTCCTTTTTCCTTGCCTCTTAAGCAGAAGGAAAGTTCCTCGCGCACAAGTTTGCCGGGGGGGAAGGAAGTGGAGGAGGAACCAAGTGTTGTTCAAGAAAGAGAAGCCTTACCGGGAAGCAAACAATATACGAAAGCTAAGTTATTAGAATTTGAGCAGTTCAAATTTTTAATTTTTAGTTGTCTTCCTTGAACAATCACACTTTGTATGGAAAACCTGTGCGCAGAGGAACCTACCCGTAGCTAGCCGCACCCTTATCTTGTTTTCGAGTACGCTCAACGACTCAAGTGAGCTGCGACAAGTGTCGCGCCCTTGGTTCGTTTTCGAGTTCACTCAACAAGCCGAGTGCGTTGCGACTAGCTGTGGCAAGGTTGCTTGCCGGTAAGACCTTGGCCAGCAGGCTGCTCAGAGTCCAGCACTCAGCGCTCGCGACAAAGGGCCCTTGCCGGCAAGCTCCCTGGAAGCGTAGGGTAAAAGGCATACAAAGTCAAGGATTAAGACAAGGAAGATAACATTGCACTGATTGATCAAAATGAGATAAATATCTTACAAAGGATAACTTGTCGCGATGGACTAATGAGTTCATGACATAATGTGCAGCAGCAAAAAGAAATAAAGATAATGGAGGCCTAATCTACGCGGTCGCCCTCCTTCCTGGAGATCTTGGCCACCTTGGCAATGATGTGGGCGACCTGCTCCTTCAGAGCCTCCATGTTCGCATCGGCCGGCAAGCTGCGAAGAACGTTGGTGAGATTGATGCCCGGATTGCGGAACACGATCTTCGTCAGCACGCGCTCCAGAGTTCCCGCGCAGAGCAGACGCGTCTCCTCGGCCAGTTGCGCGGGAATCTTATTCCGCAGATCAGCAAGGGCCGGCGCGATTCCCCTGAACAAGAGGCTGAGCTTGGCGCTGTGTGGGAGGTTCGGATCCGGGGAGTAGATAAGGTGCTCCAGCTTCAACGCCAGCAGCTCCTGGTCGATGTTGGACGCGCAAAACACTAAGTCCTCGGTCCATACCTCAACAGTTTTGCGGAAGAGCTCGGCCGCTTTGTTGGCGCTGTCCACTAGGGTCCGCTCCTTGCGGAGCTCCTCCTTCAGCTTGGTCTCCCGGGCCCGGGCAGCGTCGAGTGAATCCTTCAGAGTAGAGACCTTCAACTCCAAGTCCTCGATGGAGTCCTTGGCGGCCTTCAACTCATCGCCCCTCTTAGAAAGACGCACCTGGAGTTCTGAATTGGTGTGGGCGTCCTTCTCGCGCTCCGTGATGAGCGCGGCAACCTTCTCCGCGCTCACCTTCAGCGCCTTCTCCAGCTGCACGACCTTGGCGGCGAGCTCCTTCTTGGCGGTCTCCGCGGCAACCGCGGCAGCTTTCGCCTCCTTCAGTTCCCCGCCAAGGGCCTCCTCGCGAGCGTCAAGGTCCTCCTCATGGGAGTCGAGCTGGACCTTCCGCTGGGCGAGTTCTCCTTCTCGCCGGGACAGCTCCACCCCGGCGAGCCGCTGCTGCTCTTCAGCCTCAGCCTTCTCCAACACCCATTCCTGGTATTCGCCGGCGAGCCGCTCACGCTCCTCCGCCACCTCGCGGAGGGCCGCCTGGTTGGCGGCGCTGAGCTCCGTCGCGCGCTTCTCCATCTCCGCGGCGGCCTTGGCGGCAAGGGCTTCCCGGGAAGCGAGCTTCGCCTGCCTGGCCCGGTAAAGGGCCAGGAGCTGGTGAAGTAGCTTCTCCTCCTCGGGCCCTTCACTCCCGCCGGGCGCCTCGACAATCTTCAGGCCCGCGGAGACGAGGACCTCCCCGTCAAACGCCTCGCCCTCCGCGGGAGCTCGCGACGAAGACCCCCAAGGCACTTGGATGAAGACGCCGTTGGGGGCTTCAAGATAGTAGCCCTGCTCCTTGCCGGCGGAGGGGTCGGTGGCCGGTGCAGCACTTGATGCTCCCGCCGCCTCCGGGTCGGCGGTGCGGTCGCCGTCCCCCTCCCCGGCCGCTGCGTCTGCAGCCGGAGCGGTCTCCTGCGCGGCCGGCTCGGCGGCTTCAGCCATGTCCTTGGCGACAGGGACGTCGCCGCCGCCGCCGCCCTGCGCGCCCTCCTCCTCAAGGTTAATGACTTCCGTCTCCATGGGCTCGGGGGGAGGAAGATCTAGAAGAAGAAGAAAAAGAAGTTCAAGCAAATATCCAAAAAGAAACACCGCCAAGAAGACAAAATACAAGACTTACCTTGGCGGGCATCATCAGCGGCGGGCTCCCTCGCCGGGGAGCTCTGCCTTGGCAGAGTGGCCGCCCTCGCCGGGCTGCTCGCTCTTGGCGGGGTACTCTGCCTTGGCGGAGTACCCACCCTCGGCGGAGCACTCTCCCTTGCCGGAGAGTTTGGCCTTGGCGGGGACGGCGGGGCCTGCGGCTCCTCGAGGACGGTCTCCGGGCGCTCCTGCCGCTGCGGCTCCACCTCTGCACAAGTCAAGACAAAAACATCAAGATGTTGAAACAATACAAAATCCTCAAGCGCACCCCGACGAGCGGAAGGATAGACCCCAGACTTACGCTGGGGGCTGCGCTGGGGGCTGCTCCTCGGAGCAGCGCTCGGGTCCGGCAGGCTCGGCTCCGGCACGTCCCCTGTTGCCGCGACGGCTGAGTCTTCCGCGACCTCGACCACAGGCGCCTTGGCCTTCTTCGCCACGCGCTGAACCAAGGTCCTGAAATCAAAGCAACGAACAGAATCAGCATCGACAATAATCGAGACGAAACTCGAGAAGGTGTAAGATCTTGGATTCTTACTCCTGGTCCTCCTCATCGTCCTCGCTCAAGGCGGAGAAGTCATACTCCACCTGGGACGCGTCGGCACGAGGAGCGGAAGACGAAGATTCCCTCGCGCGCTTCGTGGTCCCTGGGGCTGGGGGCTGCGAAGACCCAGCCCCTGTGGTAGCCGGCGCCCGAGGAGCGGGCGGAGCCGTTGCTCCGCTCCGAGGAGCCCCCTGTCGGCTCGACGCCGGCCTGCGAGGCGCCTCCGTCGTGGCCCGCGCGCGGGCCGCCTCTGCTGTGGCTGGTGCACCGGTCGCCCTTGGCGCGGCTTGGCTCCCCCGGGGAGCTGCCCGGCGAGCTGGTTGTTGCCGGGACGCCTGCGCCCTCTCCCCCGTCGCCGCCTTGCGGAGACGCTTCGGTGGGGACTGCCTTGGGCTTGCCGGGGGCGGGGAGCTCTCCGACGAGGAGAGGTCGTCGGCGTAGAGCTCCGTAGATCCGTCGGAGTCCTCGGCCTCCTCCTCCTCCTCCTCCCCGGCTGGCCCGCTGGGCCCAGCGCCCTGCGCTGCGGCCTCCTTTCCCTTGGCGCCTCCACTTCCTCCGGCGCCTCCGCTTCCCGCGGCGCCTCTGTTCCCTCCGGCAGCGCCGTCCCTTGCCGCGGCCTCGGCCGCAATCCCGTGGATCCCGGAGTGCCTCAGAGAGGGGACCCCGGCGAGTGCGTCGGGAGGGAGTTGCAGCAGTCTGCGGATTTCCGCCTCCTCCGCCTGGTAGGACGCGTCCGCAGCCTCCGCCTCGTCAGGCGTATACCCGAAATCTCCTGCCGCTGCGGCTGCAGCGGCCTCTTCAGCCCGAGAAGCCATGTAGGCAATCTCCTGGTCAGTGGTGTCCCGCGTGTGCTCCTTGATGTCATTCTTGTTCTTCGCCACCTCCACGAGATTGTCGTAGAAGTTGAGGACGTCGATGGGCTTGGGCGGAATCCACGTGCGGTCCACGCCGTGCGAATCGCAAGCGGGCATCATGGCCCGGAGAGGATCGCAAGCTGTGCTGTTGCAGAGGGGCACCACTTCCCGGGGAGGTCTGAACCACTCAGGGTGTGCCGGGTCATACTTGAAGAGTTCCCGGACCATCCCCTTCAGCTCCAGCGTCGTGAAGTTGAAGTTTAGCCCGGGGCGCAGCCTCATTATATCCGCCGGCCCGCCGTACTCCCAGGCCGGCCTTTTCCTATCTTGGAGAGGGGCGATGCGGCGGCGGAGGAAGTCTGCGCCTACCTCTGCGACGGACAACTTTGCCACCCGAAGACGAAGAATCCGGATGAGCGCGATGTCAAGCTTGATGTCGTCCGAGTCTAGCTCGCTCCAGTCCCTGCCGCGCACGATTGGCGTTGTGCGCGGCGCGGTGAAGGCCTGCGGCTCGTCCTCAACAACCCAGCACCACTCCGCGCGCCATTCCTCCCACTTGCCGCGGAGCTCCCCCGGCAAGTAGGACCCCTTCTTGTTCAGACGGAAAACCCAAGAAATTCCTCCGGAGAGGGGGGCGTCGGCCTCTGCTCTAGGGGTGAAGAAGTGCCTAAAAAGCGCTACATTTGGGTGTATTCCTATGAAGTTTTCGCACATGTGTGCGAAAACCGCCATTGTGAGGATGGCGTTGGGGGTGAAGTCAAGAAGATGGAGGCCGTAGGTGTGCATGATATCGCAGAAGAAATCAGAGAAAGGAGGACAAAGACCGCAGTGAAAGAAAGCTGCGAAGAAGTAGTACCCGCCATGGTAGTTGTCCTTGG
Source organism: Secale cereale (assembly GCA_902687465.1). Taxonomy (NCBI): domain Eukaryota; kingdom Viridiplantae; phylum Streptophyta; class Magnoliopsida; order Poales; family Poaceae; genus Secale; species Secale cereale. The sequence continues at coordinate 820,706,121 of LR738715.1, forward strand.
CGGCGGCCGGATATGCTCGCGTGCGGGGGTGAGCCTTGGTTTCCTTGGCCCAGAACAAGTAGTACTTGTTCCAGAGCTCCCGCGCGCCGAGCCTCGGCGGGAATACGAGGTTCTTCTTCCGATACGCGGCGAGCTTCGCCGCTTGCTCCGACTTCTCCCTCTTGGCCTTCTCCGCCTTCGCCTTGTCGGTCTTCGGGGCCATGGCGGACGCGGCGGAAGAAAAGAGACGAAGAACTCAGCGACGCCGGAGATGCAGACGGCGGCGGCGGAGGTGTGGAGGCGGAGCGCAAGAGGGATCTCTGGAGGAAGAAGAAGATGCAATGAAAGCGCAAGGAGGGGAACCGCTCCTGCTTCCTCTGCTTTTATGGGGAAATGGGAGGGTGTTTCGCCCTTTCCATTAAGAGATCGTGGGCACGTCCCATCCCACGACGCCGCAATCGACGCGTGCCGTTACGGGGGGATGCGGCGGATACGGAAGTGGATTCGGCGCGCCGCGGGCCGCGTGTGCCCGTGCACTGTTTTGGGCCTGGCCAGACAGCGCTCGGCACCGTGTGTGGCCCAGGCCCGGGGGCTCCTGTCGGTGTACTAAGGTAGGGGTACCTCAGTACCCCAACTTGTGCACGGGCAGTTGCAGCTTCCCGCGGCAGGGTTTTACCGCGTGCTCGCCGGAGACCTTCCTGCTCCCTATCAAACCATTCAAAAACAAAGTATACAAGAAAGAAGACCGAGACCCCGGCAAGAGGAGCTTGCCGGGAAGGCCGTGCCAGGCTCAAGATTACATCATTCGCACAAGGCCCTGGCAAAAGGAGCTTGCCAGGAAGACTAGAAGATTCCATCATAGAAGACCCGGCGAGGGCCCGGGGAGCGACAAGCTTCAGAGCCCGACAAGCTCCCGGGCCCGGCAAGATCAAGGCCCCGGCAAGGTGCTTGCCGGGAAGGTTGCGCTGTGTGCCCGCGCTCCAGTTCATCGGCCCACGCGTCGCCCTGGGGCCTGTCCAGGGACGCGTGGCGGATGGCTGTGCAGCCTGGTGGACACGGTGGCGCTCCACGGTGGTGGATCCATCACCGTGGCAGACGGAGACGCAATGGCGGGAGCTTTTGGGGTCGACGGCGACGGGTATTAAATGCCCTTGTCCCCCACTGTCAAAGTAGGTAGCGACCACTGTTCTGCACTGTAGCTCCACTGTTCCCGCACTGTTACAACTACCACCTCTTTTACGTTTTTACCCCTTTCTCCTACGTTGACACCTGTCGGTGACCCCTTGCACTATAAAAGGAGGCCCATGCACAACGTGGAGGGGGTTCGGAACCTAGATCACTCATACGCTCGGTGTAGCTGCTTCTTCAAGCTCCCGAACTCTCCAACTCAATACACAACTAAGCAGGAGTAGGGTTTTACGCGGCTACCGCGGCCCGAACCTGGGTAAAACTGCCCGCGTGCTCGTTACGATCTGCTCTTCGTGCTCCCTCCGCCCTCGTACCGCACAGACAAGGGGCTCCGGTCCCATAGGTGTTCGTGGCGGACAGTTTCCCCCGACAGCACCCAGGGGACATAGTTTTCTCCAGTGGCTTCTCTCATGATAGCGATATTCTACGGTGGGTAAACAAATTACTGTCGAGCAATTGATAGAAAAGCGAATAATTATGAGACTATCTAGGCATGATCATTGTATATAGGCATCACGTCCGAGACAAGTAGACAGACTCCTGCCTGCATCTACTACTATTACTCCACACATCGACCGCTATCCAGCATGCATCTAGTGTATTGAGTTCATAAGAACAGAGTAACGCCTTAAGCAAGATGACATGATGTAGAGAGATAAACTCAAGCAATATGATATAAACCCCATCTTTTTATCCTCGATGGCAACAATACAATACGTGCCTTGCTGCCCCTACTGTCACTGGGAAAGGACATCGCAAGATTGAACCCAAAGCCAAGAACTTCTCCCATTGCAAGAACTATAGATCTAGTAGGCCAAACCAAACTAATAATTCGAAGAGACTTGCAAGGATATTATGAGCACACATAAAAAGTTCAGAGAAGAACCAAATATCTTTCATAGATAACCTTGATCATAAACTCACAATTCATCGGATCTTGACAAACACACCGCAAAAAAGAGATTATATCGAATAGATCTCCTCGAAGACCGAGGAGAACTTTGTATTGTGATCCAGAGAGAGAGAGAAGAAGCCATCTAGGTACTAGCTATGGACCCGAAGGTCTGTGGTAAACTGCTCACAACTCATGGTGAGGGCGATGATGATGATGATGTAGAACTCCGTGATGGATCCCCCTCCGGTGGAGCTCCAGAACAGGCTCCAAGATGGGATCTTCACGGGAACAGAAGGCACGGCGGTGGAATTAGGGTTTTCTCTCTGTTCACAGAGTTTCTGGGATACGTAGACTTATATAGGAAGAAGGAGGGCACCGGGGGACGCTCGAGGGGGCCATGAGGCAAGGGGCGCGCCCCCACCCTCGCGGGCCAGCCCTCGATCCCCTGACATTGTTCTCAAGCTCAGTGTGCGTGATTTTCTCCAAAAATATCTTTCGCGAAGGTTTCATTCCGTTTGGACTCCGTTTGATATTCTTTTCCTGCAAAACCCTGAAACAGGCAAAAATAGCAATCTGGACTGGGCCTTTGGGTTAGTAGGTTAGTCCCAAAAATGATAGAAAAGTGAATGATAAAGCCCATTAAACATCCAAGACTTCATAAATAATAGCATGGAACAATAAAAAAATTATGGATACGTTGGAGACATATCAGGAGACCACGCGCGATTCCCTCCCACCTGCACAAACAAATAAGAACTTCGCAGCCAATGCAATAAGGGGTTGCCAATCCCTTTACGGTCACTTACTAAAGTGAGATCTGATAGATAGGATAGTTTGATATTTTTGGTATTTTTGGATATAAGAACAGAAAGTAAAAACAGCAAAGTAAAGTAGATGGTGGGTGAATAAATTAATATGTTGAGAATAGACCCGGGGGCCATAGGTTTCACTAGTGGCTTCTCTCATGATAGCAGAATTCTACGGTGGGTGAACAAATACTGTCGAGCAATTGATAGAAAAGCGAATAGTTATGAGAATATCTAGGCATGATCATTATATATAGGCATCACGTCCGTGACAAGTAGACCGAAACGATTCCGCATCTACCATTATTAATCCACACATCGACCGCTATCCAGCATGCATCTAGAGTATTAAGTTCGTAAGAACAGAGTAATGCTTTAAGCAACATGACATGATGTAGAGGGATAAACTCAAGCAATATGATATAAACCCCATCTTTTTATCCTCGATGGCAACAATACAATACGTGCCTTGCTTCCCCTGCTGTCACTGGGAAAGGACACCGCAAGATTGAACCCAAAGCCAAGCACTTCTCCCATTGCAAGAACTATAGATCTAGTAGGCCAAACCAAACCGATAATTCGAAGAGACTTGCAAGGATATTATAATAATACATAATAGAATTCAGAATAGAACCAAATATTTCTCGTAGATAATCTTGATCATAAACCCACAATTCATCGGATCTCGACAAACACACTGCAAAAAGATTACATCGAATAGATCTCCTCGAAGACCGAGGAGAACTTGGTATTGACATCCAAAAAGAGAGAAGAAGTCATCTAGCTAATAACTATGGACCCGAAGGTCTGTGGTAAACTACTCACAACTCATGGTGAGGCAATGGTGTTGATGTAGAAGCACTATGTGGAAGATCCCCCTCCGGCGAAGCTCCGGAACAGGCCCCAAGATGAGATCTCACAGGAACAGAAGGTTGCGGCGGTGGAATTAGGGTTTTCTCTGTTGCCTCGATATTTTTAGGGTACATGGGTATATATAGGAGGAAGGAGGGCACCGGGTGAGCTAGAGGGGGGCCACGAGGGTGGGGGGCGCGCCCTGTAGGAGGGGGCGCGCCCTGGACCCTCGTGGCCGCCTCCTTAGTTCCCTCGCGTGTACTCGAAGTCTTGTGTGTTGATATTGTTCAAAAATAAATCTCGCGAAACCTTGGACTCCGTTTGGCATGCCCTGTAGGAGGAGGCAATGGTTTCATTCCGTTTGGACTCCGTTTGATATTCCTTTTCTGCGAAACCTTGAAATAGGCAAAAAAACAGCAATCTGCACTCGGCCTTTGGGTTAATAGGTTAGTCCCAAAAATAATATAAAGGTGTATAATAAAGCCCATTAAACATCCAAAACATAATATATAATAGCATGGAACAATAAAAAATTATAGATACATTGGAGACGTATCAAGCATCCCCAAGCTTAATTCATGCTCGCCCTCGAGTAGGTAAATGATAAAAACAGAATTTTTGATGTGGCATGCTAACCAACATAATTCTCTTTATTGTGGCATGAATGTTCAGATCCGAAAGATTCAATACTAAAGTCTATATTGACATAAGAAATAATAATACTTCAAGCATACTAACAAAGCAATCATGTCTTCGAGCTTGCGTTGTATTCCCTCGAAGAGGAAAGGGTGATGCAGCACAGTAGCGTAAGTATTTCCCTCAGTTTTGAGAACCAAGGTATCAATCCAGTAGGAGACCACGCGTGAGTCCCTCGCACCTGCACAAACAAATAAGAACTTTGCAGCCAATGCGATAAGGGGTTGTCAATCCCTTTACGATCACTTACGAAAGTGAGATCTGATAGAAAAGATAGTTTGATATTTTTTGTATTTTTGGATATAAGAACAGAAATTAAAAAACAACAAAGTAAAGTAGATGCTAGATTAATATGTTGAGAATAGACCCGGGGCCCATAGGTTTCACTACTGGATTCTCTCATGATAGCAGAATTCTACGGTGGGTGAACAAATTACTGTCGAGCAATTGATAGAAAAGCGAATAGTTATGAGGATATCTAGGCATGATCATTATATATAGGCATCAAGTCCGTGACAAGTAGACCGAAACGATTATGCATCTACTACCATTACTCCACACATCGACCGCTATCCAGCATGCATCTAGAGTATTAAGTTCATAAGAACAGAGTAATGCTTTAAGCAAGATGACATGATGTAGAGGGATAAATTCAAGCAATATGATATAAACACCATCTTTTTATCCTCGATGGCAACAATACAATACATGCCTTGCTGCCCCTGCTGTCACTGGGAAAGGACACCGCAAGATTGAACCCAAAGCCAAGCACTTCTCCCATTGCAAGAACTATAGATCTAGTAGGCCAAACCAAACCGATAATTCGAAGATACTTGCAAGGATATTATAATCATACATAAAAGAATTCAGAAAAGAACCAACTATTTCTCGTAGATAATCTTGATCATAAACCCACAATTCATCGGATCTCAACAAACACACCGCAAAAAGATTACATCGAATAGATCTCCTCAAAGACCGAGGAGAACTTGTATTGAGATCCAAAAAGAGAGAAGAAGCCATCTAGCTAATAACTATGGACCCGAAGGTCTGTGGTAAACTACTCACAACTCATGGTGAGGCAATGGTGTTGATGTAGATGCACTCTGTGGAAGATCACCCCTCCGGCGGAGCTCCGGAACAGGCCCCAAGATGGGATCTCACGGGAACAGAAGGTTGCGGCGGTGGAATTAGGGTTTTCTCTGTTGCCTCGATGTTTTCAAGGTACATGGTTATATATAGGAGGAAGGAGGGCATCAGGGGAGCCAGAGGGGGCCCACGAGGGTGGGGGGCGCGCCCTGTAGGAGGGGGCGTGCCCTGGACCCTCGTGGCCGCCTCCTTCATTCCCTCGCGTGTACTCCAAGTCTTCTATGTTGATATTGTTCCAAAAACAACTCTCGCGAAGGTTTCATTCCATTTGGACTCCATTTGATATTCCTATTTGTGAAACCCTGAAATAGGCGAAAAATAGCAATCTGCACTGGGCCTTTGGGTTAATAGGTTAGTCCCAAAAATAATATAAAAGTGTATAATAAAGCCCATTAAACATCCAAAACATAATATATAATAGCATGGAACAATCAAAAATTATAGATACGTTGGAGACGTATCATGTACCAGTAGTTATGTGTTTGATATCTCTCACTCGTGTTCATGATTTGGCACGATCTTGATGTACCGCGAGCTTTGCTATTATAGTTTGATCTTATGATGTTTCTCCCCCTCTACCTTCTTGTAATTGATTGACTTTTCCCTTTGAAGTTATCTTATCAGATTGAGTCTTCAAGGATTTGAGAACACTTGATGTATGTCTTGCATGTGCTTATCTGTGGTGACAATGGGATATTCACGTGGTCTACTTGATGTATGTTTTGGTGATCAACTTGCGGGTTCAGTGAACTTGTGAACTTATGCATAGGTGTTAGCACACGTTTTCGTCTTGACTCTCCGGTAGAAATTTTGGGGCACTCTTTGAAGTTCTTTGTGTTGGTTTGAATAAATGAATCTGAGATTGTGTGATGCATATCATATAATCAAACCCGCGGATACTTGTGGTGACGTTGGAGTATCTAGCTGACATTAGGGTTTTGGTTGATGTGTGTCTTAAGGTGTTATTTTAGTACGAACTCTAGGGTTGTTTGTGACACTTATAGGAATAGCCCAATAGATCGATCAGAAAGAATAATTTGAGGTGGTTTCGTACCCTACAATAATCTATTTGTTTGTTCTCCGCTATTAGTGACTTTGGAGTGACTCTTTGTTGCACGTTGAGGGATTGTTATATGATCTGATTATGTTACCGTTGTTGAGAGAACTTGCACTAGTGAAAGTATGAACCCTAGGCCTTATTTCTAAGCATTGCAATACCGTTTGTGCTCACTTTTATCATTAGTTACCTTGATGTTTTTATATTTTCAGATTACAAAAACCTATTGTCGGTGTACTAAAGTAGGGGTACCTTAGTATCCCGAACTTGTGCACGGGCAGTTGCAGCGTCCCGTGGCAGGGCTTGCCGCGCGTCTGCCAAGGCCCACTGTGGTTCCTTTGGAGCCATTCAAGAACAAAGTATTCAAGTTGAAGAGACAAGGCCCCGGCAAGAGGAGCTTGCCGGGAAGGCCACTCCAGGCTCTAGACCACTTCTTTGGCACAAGACCCTGGCAAGAGGAGCTTGCCGGGAAGGCCAAACATGGCATTCATGAAACTTGCCGTGACGCGCCGCGCGTCCCGGCAAGGCCTGGCGGGCGACAAGCTCCCAGGCGCGACAAGATGGCAACCGCGGCAAGGCGCTTGCCGCGGCAAACTCCCACTAATTGCCCGCGCTCCAGCTCATCCGCCCACGCGTCGCCCTGGGACCCTTCCAGGCGCACGTGGCGGAAGGCTGTGCAGCCTGGGGTACACGGTGGCGAGCTGCGATGATGAGGCCACCGTCGTGGCGGACGGTGGCGCCCTGACGGACGCTTTTTGCACTGTTTAGGGCGACGGCGACGGGCATTTAATGCCCTTGTCCCCTGCCGTCAGAGTTAGGTATAGAGCACTATGCATACACTGTTCCAACTACCACCACTTTTACGTTTTTACCCTCACCTGTGTTGCCACCTGTCGGTGACCCCTTTGACCTATAAAAGGAGGCCCATGCGCAACGTAGAGGGGGGGTCCGAGGATCGATCACTCTCACGCTCGGTACTGCTAGCGATAAGCACTGTAGCTCTTCTCGCTCCTGAGCCAAGAACGCAATACAAACCAAGGCAGGAGTAGGGTTTTACGCATCCGTGCGGCCCGAACCTGGGTAAACTGCTCGCGTGCTTGCCTCGATCTGCTCTTCGTGCATCCTCCGCCCCCTTGCCGTACCGAAAAGGGGCTCCGGTCCCATAGGTGTTCGTGGGCGATCAGTTTCCCCGACATCTTTGGCGCGCCAGGTAGGGGGTGCGTCGAGGTTGTGTGAACCTGATCTGGCGTTCACGCGACCGAAAACTTCAGCAACTTCATCAACTTCAACGACTTCATCGACATGCCGCCGAAGAAGAAGGCTTCGAAGGCAGCAGGCCCGTCCGCGTCGATCCCACCACCGCCGGAGCCAACGGCTGGTGGGGTAGACGCTGGCGGAAGGACGGACGTCGCCGAGGAAACTCACGGCGCCACCAAATCCAAGGAAAAAACGGACGACCGAGCGCACTCCAAGACCTCGGCATCCGTGCATGCACCGCGCCCGTCTCAGGAGGCGCCGGACCGGCAGCGACGTGGTACACAAGGTACCATACGCTTGCTGGGCCAAGGTCAAGCTGGCGGTTCGCGGGACGCCCAAGGTCAACGTGCTGGCACGAGCAAGGCGCGGTCGCCGGGACGAGACGCTGCTCCTTCTAACGCTGTTAGAAGTCTGAGCATATCTCGCTCCTCGCACCGCTCGCCACCGCTCCCCGCCACTCCAGCAGAAGCTCTAGCTCGAGCCCAGCTACTCCTTGACTTCCCTCCAGCGGCAGACAAGGCCGACGACTGGAGGGCCACCGTCCAGAGCCTCATCGCCTTCGCCAACAATGACACTCCGCAGCAGCCGACGACGTCGCGGCCGCGGCAAGTTAGCCAGGCGCGGGCTGATGGCGACAAGACTGCCGGGGGTGCAACTACCGTGCACTCCCCGCCCCGAAGGCCAAAATCGCCGACTCGCAGGATCAACATCGACGACGACTCTACTGCGTCGTCGGATCCGCGAGCTCGCCGCGATCAACGCCAAGTCCTTGACGAGAGACGACAAGAGGACGCTCGAACTCGCATCGAACGTCGAAGAGAAGCGCGGCGGCAATCCGACCAGCGCACTGGGCCCGCTGTCGACGTGCACGCGCCCGGAGAACCAGGCGACTTGCCGTACGCGGCGGGTTGTCCTGCGTTCACCCGTGAGCTGCGGCAAGTCCAGTGGCCCAGCATGAAGAACTTCAAGCCCGACGTACCCGAGAAGTACGACGGCAAGACACATCCGTCGGAGTTCCTCAGCATCTACACCATCGTGGTGCAGGCTGCCGGGGGACGAGACGAGAAGATACTCGCGAACTACTTCCCGCTAGTGCTCAAGCCAAACGTCAGATCTTGGCTCATGCACTTGCCGGAGAACTCCATTTCTTCTTGGGCCGACCTGTGCCATCAGTTTGTCGGCGCCTTCACAGGCGGCCACAAGCCCCATGGTCAGGAGAGTGATCTTCATATACTCGCCCAGAAGGAAGGAGAATCCCTGCGAAAGTATATCCAAAGATTCAGCCACGTCCAGCACAACATCCCAGACGTCCACCCTGCCGCGGTTATCAGCGCGTTCCACCAGAACGTGCGTAACCGCAGGATGAGGGAGGAAATGGCGATGTGCAAGATCCGAGACGTCAGTGAGCTTTATGCCTTGGCCGACAAGTGCGCACGCGCTGAGGAGGGGAGGAGACTTCCCAGAGAGGATACAGGAGCAGGGGGAACAGATAGCGAGGACGCCGCCCCGGCAAAGAAGAACCGGCGGCGGAACAACAGGAAAAAGAAGAACGAAGAAGTACTGGTCGTCGAGCAGTCCGGCAAGGAGGCTGGCGCCAAGAAAGCCCAGGCTAGTAGCTCCGGCAAGGAGACTGTGGCAGCCGCCGACAAGCAGGACGGCTCCGACAAGCAGTACTGCAAGATCCACCGCACCAAGGGCCACGATCTCCAGAACTGCAAAAAGGTCGAATACCTCGTCGAGTAGCAGAAAGCTGAATACGAGCGACGCGACAAGGAGAAGGCCCAGGGAGATGGTGGAGAGTCCGGCAAGAAGCGGCCATTCAATGGCCGGGGAGGACGCCGCGGCAAGGCCAAGCAGCGGCAAGGAGACAGACCTCCCCGCGGCCGCGACAAGGATGAAGACGAAGACGACGACGAAGACATGGATGACGGGGATAACAGCGAGCAGGAGTTCCAGAAGGCAACAGAAGTTTTGTGCGTAGACGGTGGTGCTTCTCTGCATACTTCCCACCGCCAACTCAAGCAATGGGTGCGGGAAGTTAACGCAGCAGAACCACCCGTCGAGTCGCGCAAACTTCTGAAGTGGTCCAGCACGCCTATCATCTTCGACATCGAGGACCACCCTGATCGCACCACTGCGGTCGGGTGTTTGCCGATGTTGGTTTCACCAACCATCCGCAACCTCAAGGTCACCAAGATGTTAGTTGACGGCGGGGCCGACCTGAACCTGATCTCCTCCGCTGTGGTCCGGAAACTCCAGATCCCCGACAGCGAGCTCGAGGAAACCGGCACATTCCAAGGGATCAACCCGGGGAGGAGCAAGCCAAAGGGGAAGATCACACTACCAGTGACATTTGGCGGAGAGCTGAACTTCCGGACTGAGAGGATAACCTTCGACGTTGCCGATATTCCTTTGCCCTACAATGGAATACTCAGTCGTCCGGCTCTCGCCAAGTTCATGGCAGCGTCCCACTATGCCTACAACATGCTCAAAATGCCAGGCCAGATAAGCGTCATCTCTGTCCCCGGCGACAAGAAGGACGCCCTTATCTGTGCCGACAAGATTTACCGGGATGCAGCAGCCGCAATAGATAGCAAAACACTTGCCGCTGAAACTCCCGGGGGGAAGAACAAGACCAAGTCCGGCAAGAGCTCCGGGGCCCACTCCGGCAAACGCACCTCTTCGGAGTGCTGCGCTACCGTCGAGGACGCACCATCGAGCTCCACCGGCAAGTGCAAGAAGGCGATGGCAGCTCCACCCACAACCAAGAAGGTGTCTGCCAAGGAGGACGGCACTGGTGGTACTTTCACCATCAGTGCCACGCTCGATCCTAAATAGGAAAGCGCGCTCGTTGCTTTCCTGCGGGCGAATGTCGACGTGTTTGCATGGCAACCGTCTGACATCCCCGGTGTTCCCAGGAAAGTGATTGAGCACAAGCTTGCCGTCTGTCCTCACGCGCGGCCCGTCAAGCAGTGGAGCGCCAAGAGTTTATCGCTGAAGAAATCAAGAAGCTGGAAGCGGCAGGCCTTGTCAGAGGTGTACTCCATCCCACGTTGCTGGCCAACCCTGTTGTCGTGCGCAAAGCGAACGGGAAGTGGAGGCTTTGTATTGACTTCACCGATGTGAATTAGGCTTGTCCCAAAGATCCATTTCCCTTGCCGCGCATCGACCAGATCGTTGACTCCATGGCTGGATGCGAGTTGCTTTCATTTCTTGATGCCTATTCAGGATACCACCAGATATTTATGGCTGATGAAGATGAGGAGAAGACAGCATTCATTACTCCATGTGGCACCTACTGTTTCATGCGCATGCCCTTTGGATTGAAGAATGCTGGTTCAACATTTGCAAGAGTAGTCCATACAGCTTTTGAGCCACAGATACACAGAAATGTAGAAGCTTACATGGATGATATAGTGGTCAAGAGCAAGGACAAGGATACTCTGATACAAGATCTAGATTAAACCTTTGCGAATCTGCGCAAGATACAACTCAAGCTTAACCCCGAGAAGTGCGTGTTCGGAGTCCCCTCCGGCAAGCTTCTCGGGTTCTTTGTGTCCCAGAGGGGGATTGAAGCCAATCCCGACAAGATTAAAGCCATCGAGCAGATCGAAGCTCCGAAGCGCGTCAAGGATGTACGAAGGCTTGCCGGCTGTGTGGCTGCTCTCAGCAGGTTCATTTCTAAGTCCGCAGAACGCGCCCTGCCGTTTTTTCAAAATCTTGAAAAAGGCAGGTCCAATGAAATGGACTCCGGAAGCGGAGGCGGCGCTGCAGGACTTGAAAAGGTAACTGTCCTCCACTCCAATACTTGTCGCACCTAAGCCACAAGAGAAGTTGCTGCTGTACTTAGCAGCAACCAATCAAGTGGTTAGTGCTGCGTTGGTAGCGGAAAGGGAGGCAGATGAAGAACCAATAGCCCTGGCAAGCACATCCAGCGACAAGCAGGGGGCTTCCCCGGCAAGCTCTGGTCCCGACAAGGATGGGTCTGCGCAGATGCAAGAAGAGGTGCGGAAGAAGATGGTGCAGCGCCCAGTTTATTTTGTCAGTTCCCTCTTGCAGGGGGCTAGGTCAAGATACTCTGGGGTGCAGAAGCTGCTTTTCGGCCTCCTCATGGCCTCGAGAAAGCTGCGCCATTACTTCCAAGCACACGAGATAACAGTGGTCACTCGCTTTCCGCTGAAGAGGATACTACAAAATCCAGAAGCGACAGGCAGGATTGTCGAGTGGGCACTAGAACTGTCAAGCTTTGGCCTCAAGTTTGAAAGTACTTCAACTATCCAGAGCAGAGCATTGGCAGAGTTCATAGCAGAATGGACGCCAACGCCAGACGAAGAGATTCCAGAGACAAGCATCCCCGTCAAAGAAGCAAGCAAAGAATGGATAATGTACTTTGATGGTGCCTTCTCGCTGCAAGGCGCCGGTGCCGGCGTGCTGTTTGTCGCACCCACCGGAGAGCACCTCAAGTACGTCGTCCAAATGCACTTTCCCAAGGAGCAAGCAACGAACAATACTGCAGAGTATGAAGGTTTACTTGCCGGCCTCAGAATCGCAGCGTAACTTGGGATCAAGAAGCTTATTGTGCGGGGTGACTCGCAGTTGGTCGTCCGACAAGTGAACAAGAGCTACCAGAGTCCATTGATGGAAGCTTACGTCGACGAAGTGAGAAAGCTTGAAGAGCACTTTGAAGGCATACAGATGGAACACGTTCCAAGAGCTCAGAACGACGTCGCAGATGGCCTGTCAAAGTGTGCTGCACTAAAGCTACCTGTGGAACCGGGGATCTTTGTGCTCAAGCTAACTCAACCATCCGTGACACCATCAGCTGGACAAAGTAAGAAAAGAAAGTTGGTTTCTGGTGACTACTTGCCGGCAGAGCTTCCTGAAGCCGCCGCCAACAAGGTCCCCAAGATCAACGACAAAGTTGCTAAGGAACAGTCTGCTCCTGCAGACCCTAGGGTTCGTACAGTTGAAGCAGGCGTTCCCGACAAGTTTTGCCCCGGCAAGCTTGCCGGGGAACGTTAAGCTCCGGCCGAGCTGCAGGTTCTTGCCGTAGAAGCTGACGTTCCCGCAGCAGCACAGATGCCTTTAGTCCTTGTTGTTGAGCCTCAGGCTCCAGAATGGGCACAGCAGATTGTCCGTTTCCTTCAAATAGGAGAACTTCCCGAAGAGCCAGAAGAAGCAGAAAGAATAACCCGGCAGTCAAGTATGTATCAGTTTGTCGGCGACGAACTGTACAGAAGAAGACTCAACGGTGTCAAATTGAAGTGTATTCCCCGGGAAGATGGACAGAAGCTGTTGGCAGAGATACATGGAGGCATATGTGGTCACCACATTGGCGCGAGAGCACTTGTCGGCAAGGCGTTCCGGCAAGGTTTCTTTTGGCCAGAAGCCCTCCAGGATGCAACTACGCAAGTAACCAAGTGTGAAGCATGCCAGTTCCATTCCAAGCAGATACACCAACCAGCTCAAGCTCTCCAGACGATCCCTTTATCCTGGCCCGTTTCGGTCTAGGGGCTCGACATCCTCGGCCCCTTTCCCCGCGCAGCCGAGGGCTTTGAGTTCTTGTACGTTGCCATCGACAAGTTCACAAAGTGGCCAGAAGTGGAACCAGTGAGATAGGTGACCGCACAGTCAGCAGTCAAGTTCTTCAGATCAATCGTTTGCCGTTTCGGAATCCCTAACAGGATCATCACTGACAACGGCACATAGTTTACAAGTCGCACCTTCATGCAATACGTCCAAGACCTTGGCACCAAGGTCTGTTTCGCTTCTGTTGCTCACCCGAGGAGCAACGGTCAAGCGGAGAGGGCAAACGCTGAAGTGCTGCGCGGACTCAAGACGAGAACTTTCGACAGGCTGCACAAGTGCGGAAGAAACTGGATCGAGGAGTTGCCAGCGACTCTTTGGTCGATCAGGACGACGCCAAATCGAGCCACTGGACAGACACCCTTTGCTCTTGTCTATTGTAATGCCTAGGATGGGACTATATCTCCTACGTGTCGAGGCACGACTTAAAGATATAAGCCCATCCTAGAATGATCTCAAGTTTGGTATCTTTGCACGACTCATGTAAAAGAGGGATTAAATTGCAAAAGGAGATAGTTGGCTTACACTCGCCACTTCACACAATACATTACATAAGCAATACATCATTCAAAACATCACAACCCGACTACGGGTGAAGAACCAAAAGAAAGATACCAAAACAACATAAAGCCACAGGTCAGGATCGAATCCTAGTAGAAGAACCACTACTGATCGTCGAAACATCACAAACAAACAGCCACGATCTTCATAGGACTCCCGGGTGAAGAACTGATCCAACTCCTGCATCAAACTCGGCTGAACCTGCATCTGGTGTGGTGAAGTAACTGTGAGCCACAGAGGACTCAGCAATCCCGTTCCCGGGTAACAAGACTATTTAAGCCTTGGGTGAGGACAAGGCTGAAGAAAGAACAAGAGGTGAAGGAACAACAAGAGTCTGCAGCAGCAACTAGCACTAACTTACGTAAAAGAGAGCGAGAAGAGAAGTGCCTCGGTCGAGAGGTGATCATGAAGTGATCCTAACTAAAGCCGGTCAAACATAACCCCACCGTGTTCAACTCCCGAATCCCTATTTGGAAATTGACAGTCACGGTACACACGCTGGTAGTGTATTAAAACATTGTGTCAAGTTATCTACAACCGGATATTAACAAGCTCCCATCTGCCACATAACCGCGGGTACGGCTTTCGAAAGTTCAAACCCTGCAGGGGTGTTCCAACTTGACCCATTACAAGCCCACGATCCGCGGAGTCGCAACTCCATAGGTGGGAAGACCCGAGTATTCTTGGAATCCCGTGCTCAAGTTAAACCGAACTAAGGTAAGGCTAATCCAGCAAATCCTCCCGGCGTGTCGACACCCTGATAGTAGCCGCGCGTATATAAGTCTCAGGACACGACCGAATGGGCGATCCCATAGGTTTTTACCAAACCTCGAGTTTCCTCGAGGTGGCCCCGCGTAACCCCCGTTTCGGACCAACACTCATGTGGAGCACTGGCCCGGGGTTGTTGAATTAAAATAAAAGGGATAGCTAGTCCACATGCAAGTTTTATTAGTTATTAGGCAAATAGTACCAATGTTGGGATTTGCTGGAAAAGACTTAGCACTTAGCGGTTTATCAAGGGGGTCCCATACACCCCAACCGTGTTAGGAACGCATAATCAAGGAACATAACACCGGTTTATACGGTTCCTAACGGCATGAGTGGAACAAATCACCAAGCAAAAGGCTTAGCCTTCCACCCTTGCCAATATATAGATGATTTCATTTTAAGCATTTATATAGTGTGATATAACCCAACAAATCATCAACATGAAGCAAGCATCTTCGATCTTCACCTGCAACTAGCAATGCTATAAGAAGGGCTGAGCGAAGCGTACTTAGCCAAGCAACGGTTTGCATAGGTAGGGTGGTTAAACAGGTTCATGGTTACAAGTAGGAGGCTGACAAGAAAGACATGGGCATCGAGGCAAAGCTATAGATCGAGACTACTAGCAATAGGCAAAGATAGTAATGTTATCAGGGTTCGGTCATCTTGCCTGGAATTCCACAAAGGAGAAGAACGGATCCATGAACTAGACGGAGCAACACAGACGAGAGAATCCTCACAACTCCGGAACGAAACCGAAGCTAACAAGAGAAGCAACCGGAAAGAAGAAACAACACGGTAAACACACAAGCATTAACATGGCATACGATGCACATCCAAGTATGATGCATGTCCGGTTTAATTATGCATGGCATGGCAAAGTGCACAAACAAAACTACAAGTTAAGTGGAGCTCAATATGCAACGAGTTGCATATTGACGAAACACCACATCTTATTATTTAGTTGACTCTCGTTATTTACAAGACAAGATTAAATGTTTTTAACATGGCAAGAGGTGAAGCATAAAAATAAACTACACTATTTAGGCATTTTAAAATGAGGCCGGAAAAGAACAACAACATGTCCGGAAAATCCCCATGAGCATGTTTAGTAAATATAAACAACAACAATTCACACATATTAATGTTGTTAACATGATGCGGATGACATGATCAAGTTTATGCAAGTTAGTTAAACATTAACATGAAGAGATAAGAAGCATTTGTCACCGTGGTGGAATGAAAGGGTGCCACGGCAACGATCCGAAAATGATGCAACGGCATCATATCGGTTCCGGTAACTCGTTGAGAGTCCGGAGCAAAAGGAAGATGACGTGAGCGAGTCAAACGAGATGAAAGGTGGGGCGATCCCGTTACCGGGTTCCCACGAGTCGGTGACGAGGCAACCGAGGAACATGACAAAAGGTGAAACGGGCACGAAGCACACAAGGGAAACATTTCATACAACCACAACAAGCATCACACGGGTCATCGTCTCGGGTTATACCTTTGAAACACTCGTTTCGGGACGGTTCGAGATCGTAGAGGAAGGAGTCGTTCTCGCAATGCGTAGAGGAAGTAGTGGTTCACGGTTCCGAAGAGGAAGTAGTTGTACTCGGGCGACCGTAGCGGAAGTAGACGTTCTCGTAGATGTACAAGCGGTCTCGGCGACGGTAGACGTTCGGGCGACGGTAGACGTTCGTGGAGCTCGTTTTCCCGTAGATGTTCGGGTCGGTGTCGTGGTACTTGGGGGTTCTCGATCTCGTGACGGTAGTGGTACTTGATCCGAGTAGTCGTTCGTTCGTAGTCGTTCATGTCATCGATGTCGGGGTACTTGGTCGTATCGTCGTGTAGCCGTACTCGTCACGGTTCGTAGACGTTCGGGTTTTCCGTAGAGGAACTTGATGCATCCCCGTTCTCCGGTCTCCACTTGGCAAACGACACGGTTCCTGGACACTTGCAACAGCACACGGCAACATAACAAAACAAACAAAACAGCACAGGAGCAGAACAAAAAGGGCAGCACGGGAGCCGGGCAGAGCTTGAGGAGGTGCTGGACGGGGCTCCGCGCGGGGAAGAAGCTCCTGGCCTTGGCGCGAAGGCAGGAGGCAGAGCGGCCTTAGGAGTGGAGGGGCGACGGCTGGAGGAGCTGAAGGCGCACGGAGGCGGGGGCTGCAGGGGCTCGGCCCTGGGAACGGGCGCTGCTGCACGGGCGTAGGAGGAAGGAGAGGAGGCAGAGCCTCGGCGCGGTGGAGAAGAGGCCCTGGCGCGCCGGAGCTCGGTGCTGGAGGGGGACGGCTCGAGGGAGCTCCTGGCGAGGCGCACGGCGCGCAACAGGAGGGAGGGAGTGGGACGCTGCGGCGCGCTGTAGTACTTGGATGGGGCGCGGCTCGGGGCGGAGTGCAAGGCGACGATGGAGGACGGCTGGGGCGCACGAGGCCGAGGCCCTGGCCAAGGCGCGGGCGGAGGGAGGCGACGCGAACGGCGGAGCTGACTTGCTGCTCGACGGGGCGGGGTCGAGGCTCGCCTTGGCTCCTGGCCGCTGCTGCTAGCGATGGAGGAGCGGAGGCAGGGCGTTGTGAGGGGAAAAGAACGAGGGGGGATCGGGAGAGAGGAGAGGGACTCGAGGGACGAGGCCCCTAGCGGCGGACGAGGGAAACGGGAGGGAGAGCTGGGGTCGGCCTAGGGTTAGGGGAAGATCAGGCCAAATGGGCCAGGAGGAGAAGTGGGCCGGCTTGGCCAGCTGCGGCTGGGCGGCTGGGAGGTGCGGCTGGCTGGGCCTGGAGGCCTGGGCCAGAAGGAGGTTGCTGGAGAGGTGGCTGCTGGCCTGGAGAGAGGGAAAGGAGGAGGCCCCCTCTTCCTTTCTAACTGATTTTTAGCAGAGAAAAAAAAACAATAAAGAGAAGAAGAGAAAGAGGAGGGAGGTTAGGGAAAAGATAACACAAATGTTAATTTTTCTCGGGCTCGTAAAAATGAGCACGACCGGAGAAAAATATAAAAGGCCAGATCGGAAAATAAATCAAACATATTTGAATTTAATTCAAATGGGTTGAACTAAGACTTGATTATTGAAGTGTCCAAAAAATGTTCGAAATTTTGGAGGAACCTCGAAACAACGGAAAGAATTATTGGCAAGGTTTTTGTAGGAGAACTCGAAGTGACAAAGACATGGGGAAATATTGCAAGTGTGTTGCGGGTAATTCCAAACAATGGAATATTTATTATATAGCTCCCTACTACTATTGGGAGGCTTTTATATGTTATAAAGAGAAGTCACCTTCCCTCGATTTAAATGGACCGAAGGTCCACACAATTTATTAGGTTGAGATGCAAAATAAAAATGACATGATGGCATGATGACATGATGCAATGCAAAAATAAATAACACAAGCAGAATAAAACACACGGAAGAACCCTGAACATCTGGAATCTTCTGGAATCTTCTGGGACGTCGGTCTCGGGCGTCACAACTCTCCCACACTAACAGAGGATCTCGACCCGAGATCCTAGAGATAGCACCGGATAAAAACGGAAGAGGAAGAGGTAAAACAAAGTTGCTTCTTTGACAGACGAGTGAAACCAAAGAACCTTGAGAGGTTGAACAAGTTGAAAGAAAGAATGCAACGGAGATGAACGAAGATGAAAACACTCCATTAGAAAGAGTAACAAGGAACATTATGAGAACCTTGAAGGTTGAAAGACATGAAACAAGAGCTCATGGACGGAAAGAATATGAAACCGCAATGGTATAGCCAAGGAATAGGAATGACAGAATTTGGACAGCACTCCGTCTGAAAATGGAAGGAATTAACATGATCTTGAGGAGATGGAATGATGTTTGAAGAAAACAACAACACACAGCCTCCGGAACAATTAAAAGAATGGCACAAGGGGTAAGAAGGATTCAGACAGGACTCCGGTTAAAAGACAGGCAAAACTTGAAAAGGTGAGAGAATTAGAATGGAGGACACAACACTCCGGATAAATAGACAAGCAAGGGAGAATATGATCTTGATAAAAACGAGATGATGGTCAAAGAGAGATCATCACAATGCCTCCGGAATGAAAGAATAGCATATAAATCAACGAAAGAAATGAATGGAGAAGAATATGACAACTTCTCTCAAAATTGAATTTGAAAGAGCGTCCTTACGAAGAAGAGTTGAACGGAGTTGTTGGAAATTCAACAACGAAAGAATAAGCTTGATGTGGGCTTATGGAAAACATCTCAAAATTAAGAGGTGACAACCAGCCACTGACGGAAACATTTAACTGGATTGAGATCAACAAGGAGACGATAAACTTATCTCACCGGAATGATAAATGAAGAATTTGGGTCATTTATAAGCACCATAATATCAACAATTCTCAAGGAAAGCTTTTAAGTGCATTATAACCCAAAATAAGTCCAAGAGATAAAAATGAGGGGTTGAAAGGATCTCCTAAAGAGAAAGAAATGATGGTTTTAATATCTCATTCTTGACAACTTGTGAATCATGAAACATGAAGGAATTGTCAATAATGACATAACACCATCTCAAAGATAAGGTAGAAAGGATTGCAATTCAAATGCATGAAGAAGAATGCTTGAGCTCCAACAAGAATCTTGATGAAGACTTCGAGGATGAATTAAATGATGATGAACCACCATGAAGAACTCCGGTAGTGAAAGCATGAGAAGTGAAAGATGAAAAGAATAAGATTCAAGGCCTGCGATGAATTAGATTGAGGTTTGAAATGATATAATTGAAATAACTTGAATCTCCGGAAAACAAGATGAACAACTTAGAACCGAGAATATGATATGATGAACAAGCTCCAGACAAAAGAATTAAATCACCTTGAAGGAATAAGAATAAGAATTATGTCATGCATCTCCTTCACCAATTTAATTGATGACAAGCAAAGGATTTGGCATACTACTTATTCTCGTTGGAAAGAATTAAAGAGAGATCTCACACAAGCTCTGATAATTACTCAACGAACCACCGGTAGGATTATGAAAAGAACAAATGAATTAATACAACAACAAGGAAGAGTAAACTTGAAAGAACCACCGTAAGAATATGGAGACGAACGAAGAGACATCAATGAAGAATATTTGGAGGACGAAGTTGAAAACTGAGAACGAAGAAATATTCTGAAATGATGGCCTTCAGAGGATCACAATGGAAAGGATTCATGAAATGCTCCGGATGGGTATAAAAAGAATTCCTCACAATCGAAACAACTATGAGGATGGCATGAAGCTAGAACCACGAATCTTCAAGAGAACGGCCAAGATTTAAGAGAAACACTTCTTCGGTCTTCAAATGATGAGAATGAAGACGAGAAATGTCATGAAGAATTGTTGAGCACTCCGGAATGAAGAATTAAAAGGTTGAACCAATGATGAACAAGAATTTGAACACGATCTTGGAGAAGGCATGTGACTGATGGGGATCATTCTTACGTCACACTTGAAAGGAATTTCAGAATAACTCCGGAAAAAGAAGAGTCAGGTAAGATCCTGGGAAAAGACCTGTGGGTTAGGGCCCACTCAAAGAAAACACCGTTGGAAAAGATTGCTGAAGAGATATTGCACCGGTTGAATAAAAATGGCTTGAGTAAGATGACAATCCTCAAAATAGTTTGAACGGATTAAGAATGGAAACATGAATCTTCAGTACTCCGGATATGAATAGCAAGAGGAGAATGATTAATTGGTGCACCGGAATAAGAAAGCATTGTGAAAAGACAAAAAGGATAAGATCAACACCGAAATCTTGAATTACATCCACCAACAGAATTTGAGAACAAAAGAATGATGAACTTGAAGCTCTTGAGCATCTTCACGATAAATCACCGGATAAGAACATTGAAGGAAAAGAATGAAGAAACATCACATGAATAAAATGGATACTTGAACTGATAATTCCTTGCTCCATAAAGAAAAGGGGAGGGAGGGTGGGGAAAAACAAAGACAACTTGGGATGAGTGAAACAGACAATCGTCGGAATTCTGAACGACGTCCGTATGGAATAACTCGAAGATAAGGCACACCGGTTGAAAAAAAAGGATTAACATGAAAAACTTGATGGTCAAGAAGAATTAGCACTCCCATAAAAATATGAGAACACCGATTAGGAGGGTATGGAATCAACATTTGACATCGAATCAACTCGAATACCAGAATCAAAACAAGAACAAAGGATAGATATGCAACATGATCTTCACAATATCATCCGAACAGAGAATTGAACGGATGAATTCCGTTGGTACATCAACTTGTCGAGAAGCCACTTGAAGAACAAAATAAATAAAAAGGAACAAGGAACAGATAGAACAAATACAAGATAGAAGTTTCGTCCGACATATTCGTGCTGAAAGCTCATGGAACGTGTTACAAAAGGGTTTTGCAATCCCCGGATCAGCATAGCCAAGGACCCTTTAAGATGCAACTCCCGATCAGAACAAGTCCATAAAACCACTTCACTCAATGTAGAACCCCGAACTTCATATCGTGCATCCGTTGGAAGAATGCCTAGAAACTACTAGATGAACCCACCTATTAATTTCCGAAAGTTTCCAGTTATGCAATCAGGTGTTGGGGATACACGGGAAGCACCGCGCAAACAACTCTAAACCTACATCCAGGTGTATCCATCCTTCAACACATGACCAGTCTTTCTCGGAAACTGTTTACCTCGGACCTTCGAAACGCATCCACTATACAAGCTATGGCAATACTCTCGAACTACCTCCCCAGTACTGGGTGATGTCGGGGTTATCTTGCCACTGGCCGTATAGGAGAGATTTTCGATGTCGGCCGTCTTAAGTATTCTAGTACTGCCGCGATGGATTTGTGACGACAACACCTCGGAGCTCAACTCCCCGAAACACTGCCACAACCCCTAATGACAGGAGGCATCGAGAACAATGTTCTCGTCACAAAGACATCGAAACAATCCAAACAATACTCGCGAGATCCTAAAAAAAATTTGGTGCAATTTTTGAAAGTAGAAGAGGTAAGAGTAGACGTCAGGAGTCCTCACCAGAATGAAAAGAGATGAGAAGCAAAGAAATCCTACTCTCCGATATAAATATAGGGCTCAAAACATTTTCAAGTGTGTGCCAATGTTGGGATTTGCTGGAAAAGACTTAGCACTTAGCAGTTTATCAAGGGGGTCCCATACACCCCAACCGTGTTAGGAACGCATAATCAAGGAACATAACACCGGTTTATACGGTTCCTAACGGCATGAGTGGAACAAATCACCAAGCAAAAGGCTTAGCCTTCTACCCTTGCCAATATATAGATGATTTCATTTTAAGCATTTATATAGTGTGATATAACCCAACAAATCTTCAACATGAAGCAAGCATCTTCGATCTTCACCTGCAACTAGCAATGCTATAAGAAGGGCTGAGCGAAGCGTACTTAGCCAAGCAACGGTTTGCATAGGTAGGGTGGTTAAACAGGTTCATGGTTACAAGTAGGAGGCTGACAAGAAAGACATGGGCATCGAGGCAAAGCTATAGATCGAGACTACTAGCAATAGGCAAAGATAGTAATGTTATCAGGGTTCGTTCATCTTGCCTGGAATTCCACAAAGGAGAAGAACTGATCCATGAAGTAGACGGAGCAACACAGACGAGAGAATCCTCACAACTCCGGAACGAAACCGAAGCTAACAAGAGAAGCAATCGGAAAGAAGAAACAACACGGTAAACACACAAGCATTAACATGGCATACGATGCACATCCAAGTATGATGCATGTCCGGTTTAATTATGCATGGCATGGCAAAGTGCACAAACAAAACTACAAGTTAAGTGGAGCTCAATATGCAACGAGTTGCATATTGATGAAACACCACATCTTATTATTTAGTTGACTCTCGTTATTTACAAGACAAGATTAAATGTTTTTAACATGGCAAGAGGTGAAGCATAAAAATAAACTACACTATTTAGGCATTTTAAAATGAGGCCGGAAAAGAACAACAACATGTCCGGAAAATCCCCATGAGCATGTTTAGTAAATATAAACAACAACAATTCACACATATTAATGTTGTTAACATGATGTGGATGACATGATCAAGTTTATGCAAGTTAGTTAAACATTAACATGAAGAGATAAGAAGCATTTGTCACCGTGGTGGAATGAAAGGGTGCCATGGCAACAATCCGAAAATGATGCAACGGCATCATATCGGTTCCGGTAACTCGTTGAGAGTCCGGAGCAAAAGGAAGATGACGTGAGCGAGTCAAACGAGATGAAAGGTGGGGCGATCCCGTTACCGGGTTCCCACGAGTCGGTGACGAGGCAACCGAGGAACATGACAAAAGGTGAAACGGGCACGAAGCACACAAGGGAGACATTTCATACAACCACAACAAGCATCACACGGGTCATCGTCTCGGGTTATACCTTCGAAACACTCGTTTCGGGACGGTTCGAGATCGTAGAGGAAGGAGTCGTTCTCGCGATGCGTAGAGGAAGTAGTGGTTCACGGTTCCGAAGAGGAAGTAGTTGTACTCGGGCGACGGTAGCGGAAGTAGACGTTCTCGTAGATGTACAAGCGGTCTCGGCGACGGTAGACGTTCGGGCGACGGTAGACGTTCGCGGAGCTCGTTTTCCCGTAGATGTTCGGGTCGGTGTCGTGGTACTTGGGGGTTTTCGATCTCGCGACGGTAGTGGTACTTGATCCAAGTAGTCGTTCGTTCGTAGTCGTTCATGTCATCGATGTCGGGGTACTTGGTCGTATCGTCGTGTAGCCGTACTCGTCACGTTTCATAGACGTTCGGGTTTTCCGTAGAGGAACTTGATGCATCCCCGTTCTCCGGTCTCCACTTGGCAAACGACACGGTTCCTGGACACTTGCAACAGCACACGACAACATAACAAAACAAACAAAACAGCACAGGAGCAGAACAAAAAGGGCAGCACGGAAGCCGGGCAGATCTTGAGGAGGCGCTGGACGGGGCTCCGCGCGGGGAAGAAGCTCCTGGCCTTGGCGCGAAGGCAGGAGGCAGAGCGGCCTCAGGAGTGGAGGGGCGACGGCTGGAGGAGCTGAAGGCGCACGGAGGCGGGGGCTGCAGGGGCTCGGCCCTGGGAACGGGCGCTGCTGCACGGGCGTAGGAGGAAGGAGAGGAGGCAGAGCCTCGGCGCGGTGGAGAAGAGGCCCTGGCGCGCCGGAGCTCGGTGCTGGAGGGGGACGGCTCGAGGGAGCTCCAGGCGAGGCGCACGGCGCGCAACAGGAGGGAGGGAGTGGGACGCTGCGGCGCGCTGTAGTACTTGGATGGGGCGCGGCTCGGGGCGGAGTGCAAGGCGACGATGGAGGACGGCTGGGGCGCACGAGGCCGAGGCCCTGGCCAAGGCGCGGGCGGAGGGAGGCGACACGAACGGCGGAGCTGACTTGCTGCTCGACGGGGCGGGGTCGAGGCTCGCCTTGGCTCCTGGCCACTGCTGCTAGCGATGGAGGAGCGGAGGCAGGGCGCTGTTAGGGGAAAAGAACGAGGGGGGATCGGGAGAGAGGAGAGGGACTCGAGGGACGAGGCCCCTAGCGGCGGACGAGGGAAACGGGAGGGAGAGCTGGGGTCGGCCTAGGGTTAGGGGAAGATCAGGCCAAATGGGCCAGGAGGAGAAGTGGGCCGGCTTGGCCAGCTGCGGCTGGGCGGCTGGGAGGTGCGGCTGGCTGGGCCTGGAGGCCTGGGCCAGGAGGAGGTTGCTGGAGAGGTGGCTGCTGGCCTGGAGAGAGGGAAAGGAGGAGGCCCCCTCTTCCTTTCTAACTGATTTTTAGCAGAGAAAAAAAAACAATAAAGAGAAGAAGAGAAAGAGGAGGGAGGTTAGGGAAAAGATAACACAAATGTTAATTTTTCTCGGGCTCGTAAAAATGAGCACGACTGGAGAAAAATATAAAAGGCCAGATCGGAAAATAAATCAAACATATTTGAATTTAATTCAAATGGGTTTGAACTAAGACTTGATTATTGAAGTGTCCAAAAAATGTTCGAATTTTTGGAGGAACCTCGAAACAACGGAAAGAATTATTGGCAAGGTTTTTTGTAGGAGAACTCGAAGTGACAAAGACATGGGGAAATATTGCAAGTGTGTTGCGGGTAATTCCAAACAATGGAATATTTATTATATAGCTCCCTACTACTATTGGGAGGCTTTTATATGTTATAAAGAGAAGTCACCTTCCCTCGATTTAAATGGACCGAAGGTCCACACAATTTATTAGGTTGAGATGCAAAATAAAAATGACATGATGGCATGATGACATGATGCAATGCAAAAATAAATAACACAAGCAGAATAAAACACACGGAAGAACCCTGAACATCTGGAATCTTCTGGAATCTTCTGGGACGTCGGTCTTGGGCGTCACATCTATGGAGCAGAGGCAGTTCTCCCCACAGAACTCGTATACGGGTCGCCTCGAGTGCTCGCTTACGATGAGCTCGAGAAAGAGCAGCTGCGACAAGATGACGCACTGCTCCTTGAGGAGGACCGTTTTCAGGCTGCTGTACGAGCTGCTCGATACCAGCAAGCTTTGCGCCGCTATCATAGCCGCAAAGTTAAAGCCAGAAGTCTCGAGGAAGGCGACCTTGTTCTTCGGCGCGTTCAGTCCGCCAAGAATTCCAACAAGTTGACGCCAAAGTGGGAAGGCCCTTATCGGGTGAGACAAGTCACAAGGCCCGGCGCCGTCCGCCTTGAGACCGAAGAAGGCTTACCGGTGAGCAACTCCTGGAACATTGAGCACCTTCGCAAGTTTTACCCATAAGGCGCGGTTGCCGTGATCCGCTTCGGCAACCACCTTTTGTACAAGTCTTGCCGCTGTTGCATGTAATCCTTTGTACAAAGCCGGGCGTAGACCCCGTGCATCAGTAAATCTTATGTGCATTGCACAACTTGTCATTTCATGCCTTTTCACTTCCTTGCATATACTATCTGACATTTTGTGCAGCACCTATCCCCGGTAAGCAATAACGAGCCGCAAGACTCCATATCTCTGTTTTCTCTCCTTTCTTTTCTCTCGAGGAGAAGGAGTTTTCCTCGCGCACAAGTTTGCCGGGGGGGAGGAGATAGTGGTATGGACCGAGTGCCATTCAAGGAAGCCCTGCCTTGCCGGGAAGCAAACGACACGAAAGCTAAGTTGCCAAAGTTTGAGCAATCAAATTTTTAAATTTTAAAGTTATCTTCCCTGAACGACCGCACTTTGTATGGAAAACCTGTGCGCGGAGGAACCAACTCGTGGCTAGCCGTGCCCTTACTTTGTTTCGAGCACGCTCAACAGCTTAAGCGTGCTGCGACAAGTGTCGCGCCCTTACTTCGTTTTCGAGTTCGCTCAACAACCTAAGTGTGCTGCGACTAGCTGCGACAAGGTTTCTTGTCGGCAACGGCACTGCCAGCAGGTTGCTGAAGTTCCGCACTCAGCGCTCGTGGCAAGGGTCCCTTCGCCGGCAAGTTCCCTAAAAGCATAGGGTAAAAGCATACAATGCAAGGAAGTCAAGTAAAGGAAATAACATTGCTTTAACTACCCAAAATAAAGTTATATTACAAAATGACTTGTCGCTGTTCTAATAGACTATTGTTCATGACATGGTTGGCAGTGACAAAGGAAGCAGAAAGAAAGATAGCCTAATCTGCGCGGTCGCCCTCGACTCTCTTGATCTTGCCCACTTTGTCCACGATAGGTGCGACAAGGGCCTTGAGCGTCTCCTGGTCGGCTTCGGGCGGCAAGGTCCTAAGGACGTTGTTGAGGTTGAGTCCTGGGTTGCGGAAGACTATCTTCATCAGCACCTTCTCCAAGACGCCCGTGCAAAGCCTGCGCGCCTCATTCGCCAGCTGCGTAGGGATCTTTTCCCGGAGCTGCTGGAGGGCCGTCCCCACGCCCTGGAGGAACAAGGTAAGCTTGGCGCTGGGGTGGAGATTTTCGTCGGTGGAGTACCCGAGATACTCCGCCCCCAGCAGCTCCAGCTCCTTGTCAATGTTGGTGGCGGCAAGGACAAGACCTTCCATCCAGAGCTGGACGGTTTGCTTGAAGTTGTTTTGGGAGATGGCGGCGCTGTCCAACAACGCCTTCTCGCCCCTAAGCTCCTCCTTCAGCTTCGTCTCCCGCTCTCTGGCGCCGTCAAGCGTTGCGGTGAGGGTGGACAACTTCAGCTCCAGATCGGCGATGGAGTCCTTGGCGACGGCGAGCTCCTTGCCCTTGTCGGAGAGGCGGACCTGCAGCTCGGAGTGGCTGTGAGCGTCTTTCTCCCTCTCAAGCGCAAGTGCGGCAACCTTCTCTTCGCTCGTCTTCAAGTTGGCCTCCAGTTGCGCCACCCTCGCCTCCAAGTCCCTCTTGGCGCTCTTGGCAGCCGCAGCGGCATCCTTCGCTTCCTGCAGGGCTCCGCCGAGAGACTGTTCACGCGCGGCAAGCTCGTCCTCGTGGCTGTCGAGGTCGACCTTCCGCTGCGTCAACTCACCCTCTCGCCGGGACAACTCCTCGGCGGCGAGCCGTTGCTGCTCCTCTGGTTCAGCCTTCTCCAGAATGAAGGCCTGATGCCCCTCGGCAAGCTGCTCTCGCTCCTCCGCCAAGGATCGGAGAGCTGCTTGGTTGCTGGCTCGGAGCTCTTCGGCGCGTTTCTCCAAGTCGACACCTGCCTTGGCGGCCAGAGCCTCTCGGGACTCCAGCTTGGCCTGCCGGGCGCGGTACAAAGGCAGAAGCCTCCGCAGAAGCCGCTCCTCTTCGGGCTCGCTGCTGCTGCTTGGCGTGTCGACGAACTTCAACCCGGCGGAGGCGAGGACCTCTCCGTCGAAGACCTCTCCCTCCGCGGGCGCCCTCGACGTGGACGCCCACGGGAGCTGGATGAAGACTCCGTTGCCGGCCTCCAGGTAGGCGCCTGGCTCGGCCGCGGCAGCAGCGGGATCGGCAGCCGGCGCAGCGTCTGACGCTCCTGCGGCCTCAGGGCCGTCAGTGCGAATGCCGGTCCCCTCCTCAGCTGCCGCGCCAGCGGCCTTGGCTGCCTCTTCGACGGCGGGCTCGTCAGCACCGGCCGCCCCTTCAGTGGTTGCGGCGTCGCCGGTGTCGCCGCGCGCGTCCTCCTCAACGGCGACCTCCGTCTCCATGGGCTCGGCTGCAGACGGGTCTGACAGAAGAAAGAAAATAGTCAAGCAAATATCCAAAAGAGAGAAATTCAGAAGAAGAAAAATTCAAGGTTTTACCTGCGCGGGCCTCCTCTTCGACGGGGTTCCTTGCCGGGGAGTTCTCCCTCGGCGGCGTGGTGGTAGCTTCCGCCGGCGGAGGGCCGCTGGCGCCTTCCCTTGGCGGGGTACTCGCCCTTGGCGGGGTACTCGCCCTTGGCGGAGTACTCGCCCTTGGCGGAGTACTCGCCCTTGGCGGAGTGTCCTCCCTCGCCGGGGAGCTCCTCCTCGGCGGAGAGGTCGAGACGTGCGGCTCGTCGGGTGCGATCTCCTGGCGCTCCTGAGACTGGTGCTCTGCTGCTGCACAAGTCAACAAACCAAACATCAACAAAGATCGAAGACCCACGCGTGCCCGACAAGCGGAAGGTAGACAAGTGACTTACGCTGGGGGCTGCGCTGGGGGCTACTCTGGGGAGCAGCCGCCGGGTCCGGCAAGCTTGTCGCAGGCGCACCCCCTGCCGACGCTGCGGGCTCGTCCTCAATGACTACCACCGGGACTTTGGCCCTCTTCGCCGCCCTCTGGGCCAGAGTCCTGGAAGGAAGACAAGATCAGAATTGAATAAAAGAGATACAAGACATGGATCAATAGGAAACCAAAGAAAAACAAGAATCGCGAAGACTTACTCTTCTTCCTCCTCCTCGTCGGAGCTGAGCGCCGAGAAATCGAAGTCCGGCTCGCGCGTCCCGGCGCGAGGAGCCGGGGGAGTGGGCTCCCTTGGCCGCTTGGCGGGGGCACGGGCGGCGGTCTGAGAAGACCCCGCTCCGGTCGACGCCGTGGCACGAGGGGCGGAAGGAGCCGTGGAGCCGGCCCGGGAAGACCCCCCTCCAGTTGCCGTTGAAGCGCGAGGCACTCCCTTGGCGACCTTACTCACCGCGGTGGTGCGTGTCGGACGGCGCTGCGGCTGCTGGCCCGCCGGCCGCCCCGCCACGTCTGCGGCCTTGCGGAGGCGTCTCCTCGTTTGAGCCGGAGGACTTGCTAGTGGAGGTGAACTGCCCGAGGACGAAGAAGAGGAGTCGAGGTTCAACGAGCCACCTGAGTCTTCGGCAGGATCGCTTGATCCGACACCCTGCTTGGCATGCCCGCTCGACTCTGCGCCTTGCTCGGCGGCCTCGCTTGTCCCGGCAGGATGCCCGGCGAGCTTTCCCGCTTTGAGGAGCTCTTCCTCCTCGGCGAGACTTACCGCCTCCGCTGCATCCGCCTCCTCCAAAGTATATCCAAACTCGCCCACGGCCCTGGCTGCAGCTGCCTCCTCCAACCTGGTGGCAATATATGCCATCTCCTGGTCGGTGGTGTCGCGGGTGAGGCCCCTCTTCTCGTCGGGTTTGATTGGCAGCTCCACCAGGTTGTCGAAGAACGTCTGCGCGGCTTCGTCAGAAGGTTCCCGCCAAGTGGGGTCGATCCCGTGGGAATCACACAACGGCATCACCGCGCGGATGGCGCTGAGTGACGAGTTGTTGCACAACGGAACTACGCCCTGCGGCAACGCGAACCATTCTGGATGGGCGGAGTCGTACTTGAATAGCGCTTGGAGCATTGCGTTGAGCTCCAAAACAGTGAAATTGTAGTTGAGGCCCGGGCGCAGCCTCATGATGTCTGCCGCGTTATCAAACTCCCAAGCAGCCCTCTTCCTCTCCTGCAAGGGAGCGATGCGGCGGCGAAGAAAGTCTGCCCCGACGGCACCTACAGTGAGCCTGGCTTGCCAGAGCCGGAGGATCCTAGTGGTGGCTATCTTCAGCTTGTCGTCCTCAGGAGCCAGGTCACTCCAGTCATTGCCACGCACTACTGCGACTTGGCGCCGGGAAGTGAACTGCTGCGGGTCATCCTCCATAATCCAACACCAGTTGGCCCTCCACTCGTCCCACTTGCCGCGGAGCTCCCCCGTCAAGTAAGCCTCCTTCTTATGGAGCCTAAAGATCCAAGAGATTCCGCCGGAAAGAGGAGACCCAGACTCGACTCGAGGTATGAAGTAATGGCGGAAGAGAGCTACATTGGGGTAAACTCCGACGAAATTTTCGCACAAATGTGCGAAAATGGCCATGGTCAAGACGGCGTTTGGGGTGAAGTCAAGGAGATGAAACCCGTAGGTATTCATGATATCGCAGAAGAACTCCGAGAAGGGCGGGCAGAGCCCGCAGTAGAAGAACAGAGCGAAAAAAGGCATAGCCTCCCGGGAACATATCGCAGGCCATGGCGGGGAGTACCTTGGTGCGCGGATGCGCCTTTGTCTCCCTCGACCAGAAGAGGTAGAAGGTGTCCCTCAGCTCCTCCGCGCTGAGCCTCGGCGGGAAGACCGCCATCTTCTTCCGCATTGCTACTAGCTTCAGCGCCTTGGCGGACTTCGCGGCCTTCGCCTTGTCGCCCTTCGGGGCCATGGCGGGGACGGCGAGAGAAGTCGACGGCGCTGGAGATGCTGGCGGCGGTGGAGGAAGGGCGGAGCGCTGCTCTCTTTCAACCTTCGGGGAGGAGGGGAGCGGCGGGGGTTTCTGGAGGATGAAGAAGCAACGGGCGAATGGAAGGAACTGCCCCTGTTTCCCCTGCTTTTAAGGGGGGAGAGGGGGGCGTTCTGCATTTCCCCATTAAAGAAACAGGCCACGATATCTCCCATGACGTCGCGATTGACGCGTGCCGTTAGGGAGGGGCGCGGTGGATACGGAGTGGGATACGGCGCGCCGCGGGCCGCGTGTGCCCGTGCACTGTTTTGGGCCTGGCCCAACAGCGCTCGGCACCGTGTGTGGCCCAGGCCCGGGGGCTCCTGTCGGTGTACTAAAGTAGGGGTACCTTAGTATCCCGAACTTGTGCACGGGCAGTTGCAGCGTCCCGTGGTAGGGCTTGCCGCGCGTCCGCCAAGGCCCACTGTGGTTCCTTTGGAGCCATTCAAGAACAAAGTATTCAAGTTGAAGAGACAAGGCCCCGGCAAGAGGAGCTTGCCGGGAAGGCCACTCCAGGCTCAAGACCACTTCTTTGGCACAAGACCCTGGCAAGAGGAGCTTGCCGGGAAGGCCAAACATGGCATTTCATGAAACTTGCCGTGACACGCCGCGCGTCCCGGCAAGGCCTGGCGGGCGACAAGCTCCCAGGCGCGACAAGATGGCAACCGCGGCAAGGCGCTTGCCGCGGCAAACCGCCACTAAGTGCCCGCGCTCCAGCTCATCCGCCCATGCGTCGCCCTGGGACCCTTCCAGGCGCACGTGGCGGAAGGCTGTGCAGCCTGGGGTACACGGTGGCGAGCTGCGATGACGAGGCCACCGTCGTGGCGGACGGTGGCGTCCTGTCGGACACTTTTTGCACTGTTTAGGGCGACGGCGACGGGCATTTAATGCCCTTGTCCCCTACCGTCAGAGTTAGGTATAGAGCACTATGCATACACTGTTCCAACTACCACCACTTTTACGTTTTTACCCTCACCTGCATTGCCACCTGTCGGTGACCCCTTTGACCTATAAAAGGAGGCCCATGCGCAACGTAGAGGGGGGTCCGAGGATCGATCACTCTCACGCTCGGTACTGCTAGCGATAAGCACTGTAGCTCTTCTCGCTCCCGAGCCAAGAACGCAATACAAACCAAGGCAGGAGTAGGGTTTTACGCATCCGTGCGGCCCGAACCTGGGTAAACTGCTCGCGTGCTTGCCTCGATCAGCTCTTCATGCATCCTCCGCCCCCTTGCCGTACCGAAAAGGGGCTCCGGTCCCATAGGTGTTCGTGGGCGATCAGTTTCCCCGACACCTATATCTACCATCCATATTACACTTGTATCACTATCTCTTCGCCGAACTAGTGCACCTATACAATTTGCCATTGTATTGGGTGTGTTGGGGACACAAGAGACTCTTTGTTATTTGGTTGTAGGTTTGTTTGAGAGAGACCATCTTCACCCTACGCCTCTCGCAGATTGATAAACCTTAGGTCATCCACTTGAGGGAACATTTCTAATGTCCTACAAAACTCTGTGCTTGGAGGCCCAACACGAGTCTACAAGAAGAAGGTTGTGTAGTAGACATCAAGCTCTTTTCTGGCGCCGTTGCCGGGGAGGTGAGTGGTTGAAGGTATATCTTCAGATCTTGCAATTGAATCTTTTATTTTCTTTTTTATCACCAGTTTAGTCTATAAAATAAATCCACAAAAAAATGGAATTAAGGTTACCTCATTTGCTTCATCTTTTTAATGTCTTTCCTGAAAATGATGGAAAGGAAAATCGTGCCAAAGTTTTAGAAGAAGAAGTTAATAAAATGTTTGGCACTAAATATTTGAATGATGAGCACGATTGCAATGTTGTTAGTATGAATTCTTTGAATATCTATGATGCTAATGATATGCAAAGCCACAAGCTTGGGTATGCTATGTTTGATGAAGATGATATTTTTAGTCCCCCAAGTTTTGATGAGCAAATTTATTGTGATGAAAGCATGCCTCCTATTTATGATGATTATTGTAATGACATGTATGCTATAAATAATAATGATAACCATGAAACTTATCATCATGATTTTAATTCTCAAATTGATTATGCAAATCAAGTGTCTCATGATAGTTATTTTGTTGAATTTGCTCCTCCCACTACTATGAATGAGAAGAATTTTGCTTATGTGGAGAGTTGTAAAACTTCTATGCTTATGCATCGTGAAAAGAGTGCTTTATGTGATGGATATATTGTTGAATTCATTCATGATGCTATTGAAAATTATTATCAGAGAGGAACACATGCTTTTACATATTTCAATAATATCAAGTTTCCTCTCTATGTGTTCAAAGCTTTGAAGTCATGCTTGTTTTGCCTTCCTATGCTAGTTGATTCTTGTTCCCATAAAATGTTTGCTCACAAAATCCCTATGCATAGGAAGTGGGTTATACTTAAATGTGCTTGTCATGCAATTCATGATGCTCTTTTTGCATTTCAATTATTTACTTCTATGTGAGCATCATTGAAATCATCATGCCTAGCTAAAAAGGCGTTAAAGAAAAGCGCTTGTTGGGAGACAACCCAATACTCTTAACTACTGCTTTTGTGTGTTAACATGATTAAGCTACCGTATTAATCATGTTTTATAGATTTTGTTTCAATAAAGTTCCAAGTAAAGCCTTTGGGATAGTGTGGTTGATAGTTGACTTGATTCTGTGAGAAAACAGAAAGTTTTGCGTCTAGTGCAGAAAATTCAATAAATCACTGGAACGTGATAAGTAGCTGAAATATTTACACATGGATGATATAAAAATTGCCTACATTGTCCTAATTTTTCAGAATTTTTAGAGTTCCAGAAGTATGGTGGTTGTCCAGATTACGACAGACTTTTCTGTTTTAAACATATTCTATTTTTCATGTGTTGTTTGCTTATTTTGATGAATCCATGAGTAGTATCGGAGGGTATAAACGATGGAGAAGTTGTAATACAGTAGATATAACACCAATATGAATTTAGAATGAGTTCACAACAGTACCTAAGTGGTGATTTGCTTTTTTATACTAATGGAGCTCATAAGATTTTTTGTTGAGTTTTGTGTTGTGAAGTTTTCAAGTTTTGGTTAAGGATTTGATGGACTACGGAATAAGGAGTGGCAAAAGACTAAGCTTGGGGATGCCCAAGGCACCCCAAGGTAAAATTCAAGGATAGACAAGAGCCCAAGCTTGGCGATGCCCCGTGAAGGCATCCCCTCTTTCGTCTTCGTCTATCGGTAACTTTACTTGAGACTATATTTTTATTCACCACATGATATGTGTTTCGCTTGGAGCGTCATTTTATTTTGTTTAGATTTGCTTGCTGTTATTTAGAATAAGTTTTAGTATCTTTTGTTTCAATAAAAAAGACAAGTATAGCCTTTACCATGCTTATTTTGCAAGTATATATGTTGCTGTTTGAAAACAGAAAGTTTTCTATCATTTTCTGAATTCTTATGGGTAGTCAGAATGTGATAAATTCTTGAATTTTTTACAAAGTTAGCATAAATAAGTCCTTTGTAACGTGGTAATTTTTCAGAATTTTTAGAGCTAGGGAAGTATGAGAACAATTCCACTCTTTACACATTGTCCTGTTTAGACAGATTGCTGTTATGTTTGCATTGTTTGCATATGTTTGCATGTTTAATGATTCTTTATTAAATATGCAGAGGCAATTAGTATGCAATGTCAAATTATAATTTTAGTGATTGCTATAGTAGAGAATGTTAAGGTTTTGAGTTGATTTATACTAACTTATCTCATGAGTTCTTGTTGAGTTTTGTGTGATGAAGTTTTTGAGATTTAGGGAAACTGCAACATGAGAGGAAATAAGGAATTCAGGAGACACAAAATCTCAAGCTCGGGGATGCCAGAGGCATCCCAATATAATATTCAAGAAGTCTCAATCATCTAAGCTTGGGGATGCCCCGGTAGGCATCCCACCTTTCTTCATCAACAATTATCGATTAGTATCGGTTTAGCCTAAGTTTTTGCTTCTTCACATGATATGTGCTATCCTTGCAATGCAATTTTATTTTGGTTTGCTTGTTGTTTGAATAAAGTACTTAAGATCTGAAATTCTTAAATGAGAGAGGGTCTTCTCATAGCTAGTTAATTATTTGACTACTCATTTATCTTCACTTATATCTTTTTGGAGTAGTTTGTCAGTTGCTCTAGTGCTTCACTTATATTCTTTTGAGAGTCTATAAAAAGCATGGTAATTTTCTTGGGTTATGAATTTAGTCCTAATAAGATGCGCCTCCAAGGGAGATATAATAAGAACTTTCATATAGAGCATTGAATCTAGGAAAAGTTTGACTCCTTATAATTGTTTTGAGATGTTAAGATGGTAATATAAGAGACACGCTAGTGGTAGTTTGTGAGGTTAAATAAATAATTGTGTTATGGTTTGTGATTCCGAAGCATGCACATATGGCCTATGTAACCAAATTGGCGCGCACTGTATCTTGATTGTTTCATCTTTGCGGGAAGGTCGGGGGCGCGCGATGGTTAACTCCTACCAACCTGCCCCTTAGGGGCATGCATCGTAGTGCTTTGCTTTGAGGGCTAAATAGATTTTTCGCAATAAGTATGTGAGTTCTTTATTACTAATGTGAGTCCATGGATTATACACACTCTCACCCTTCCACCTTGCTAGGAACTCTAAGTGTCGCGCAACTTTCGCCGGTGCATAAACCCTCCTTATACCTTCCTCAAAACAGCCACCATACATACCTATTATGGCATTTCCATAGCCACTCCGAGATATATTGCCATGTAACTCCACCGTTCTGTTTATTATGACATGCTTCATCATTGTCATATTGCTTTACATTATCATGTAGTTGACATAGCATTTGTGGCAAAGCCACCGTTCATATTTTTCATACATGTCACTCTTGGTCATTGCACATCCCGGTACACCGCTGGAGGCATTCATATAGAGTCATATCTTTGTTCTAGAATCAAGTTGTAAGTAAATAAAAGTGTGATGATTATCATTATTAGAACATTGTCCCATGTGAGGTTATCAAAAATAAAAGAGGCCAATGAAGCCCAAATAAATAAAAGAGGCCAAAGAAGCCCACCAAAAAAAGGGAAAAAGAGGCCAAAGAGCCCAAAATGAAAAATAAAAACAAAGAGAAAAAATGAGAGAAAAATAGAGAAGGGGCAATGTTACTATCCTTTTCCACACTTGTGCTTCAGAGTAGCACCATGTTCTTCATGGTAGAGAGTCTCGTATGTTGTCACTTTCATATATTACTAGTGGGAATTTTTCGTTATAGAACTTGGCTTGTATACTCCAACGATGGGCTTCCTCAAATGCCCTAGGTCTTCATGAGCAAGCAAGTTGATGCACACCCACTAGTTTTTTTTTTTGAGCTTTCATACACTTATAGCTCTAGTACATCCGTTACATGGCAATCCCTACTCACTCACATTGATATCGATTGATGGACATCTCAATAGTCCATTGATTTGCCTAGTTGATGTGAGACTTTCTACCACCTTTTGTCTATTACCACCTCCATTCCACCCATAGTGCTATGTCCATGGCTTGTGCTCATATTTGCGTGAAGAGTTGAAAAAAGGCTTGAAAAGGTAGAATATGAAAGCAATTGCTTGGCTGATTCCGGGATGGGCATGTGGGGTTTTTTGTGTTAAGAAAAGGGAGCATAAGAACTATATGATTTGTAGGGATAACGTTCTTTAGCCATGTTATTTTGAAGCTTCATAGATTACTTTTGGTATGCTTGAAGTAATATTGTTTTGATATTGATAAATTTTTATTTTGGGTCTTATGGGACCTAAACATTCATGCCACAATAAAGAATATTACATTGATAATTATGTTGGGTAGCATTCCACATCAAAAATTCTATTTTTATCAATTACCTACTCGAGGACGAGCAAGAATTAAGCTTGGGGATGCTTGATATGTCTCCAATGTATCTATAATTTTTTATTATTCCATGCTATTATATTATCTATCTTGGATGTTTTATATGCATTTATATGCTATTTTATATGATTTTTGGGACTAACTTATTAACCTAGAGCCCAGTGCCAGTTTCTGTTTTTTTGCCTTGTTTTTGAGTTTCATAGAAAAGGAATATCAAACAGAGTCCAAACGGAACGAAACTGTACAGTGTTTTGTATGGACCAGGAGAAGCCCCCGAAGCAAAAGAGTTGGGCCAAAAGAGCCACGAGTCATCCACAAGGGTGGAAGGCACCCCCCTAGGGCGCGCCCCTACCTTGTGGTTGACTTGTAGGTCCCCTTGACCTGTTCTCAATGCCAAAAATTCTTATAAATACCAAAACCCCTCTGTAGCCACGAAAAACCAATCGGGAGCCCTTTCCGGCACCCTGCCGGAGGGGGAAACCATCATCGGTGGCCATATTCATCATCCTGGCGCTCTCCATGATGAGGAGGGAGTAGTTCACCTTCGGGGCTGAGGGTATGTACCAGTAGCTATGTGTTTGATCTCTCTCTCTCTCTCTCTCTCTCTCTCGTGTTCTTGATTTGGCATGATCTTGATGTACCGCGAGCTTTGCTATTATAGTTGGATCTTATGATGTTTCTCCCCCTCTACCTTCCTGTAATGGATTGAGTTTTCCCTTTGAAGTTATCTTATCGGATTGAGTCTTCAAGGATTTGAGAACACTTGATGTATGTCTTTCATGTGCTTATCTGTGGTGACAATGGGATATTCGTGTGATCTACTTGATGTATGTTTTGGTGATCAACTTGCGGGTTCAGTGACCTTGTGAACTTATTCATAGGGGTTGGCACACATTTTCGTCTTGACTCTCTGGTAGAAACTTTGGGGCACTCTTTGAAGTTCTTTGTGTTGGTTTGAATAGATGAATCTGAGATTATGTGATGCATATTGTTTAATCAAACCCGCGGATACTTGTGGTGACATTGGAGTATCTAGGTGAAATTAATCTTGTGGTTGATGTGTGTCTTAAGGTGTTATTTTAGTATGAACTCTAGGGTTGTTTGTGACACTTATAGGAATAGCCCAATAGATCGATCAGAAAGAATAACTTTGAGGTGGTTTCGTACCCTACAATAATCTCTTCGTTTGTTCTCCGCTATTGGTGACTTTGGAGTGACTCTTTGTTGCACGTTGAGGGATTGTTATGTGATCTAATTATGTTATCACTGTTGAGAGAACTTGCACTAGTGAAAGTATGAACCCTAGGCCTTGTTTCTAAGCATTGCAATACTGTTTGTGCTCACTTTTATCATTAGTTACCTTGCTGTTTTTATATTTCTGGATTACAAAAACCTATATCTACCATCCATATTACACTTGTATCACTATCTCTTCGCCGAACTAGTGCACCTATAAAATTTACCATTGTATTGGGTATGTTTTTTTTGTGACAAACAATGATAGTAGGAGAGTGTCCTACTGACTTTCCATATATCAACAAAGTTACATGGTGGGTTGGGGTTTCATGCAAGATAGTATGTGGGCCACCAAACAGCCATCAAGGCATGATCAGTACCCACCACTTTGTCAAGCACCCCTATTTCTTACACAAGTTCTATTCTATTACACAAGTGCTTGCAAAAAGTCACTGATAAACTGTTCTAGAGAGGGCTTAGCCGTGTGGGTAAGCAAACCAAAGTCTTTTTTGAATCTCTCCCGCCAAGAGATCTCCAGGAGGGGATGGCCCTGAACACTTTATTGTTGCGTTCTTTCCATATACTCCAGGCCGCCGTCAGAAAGATCTCCATAAACATGGGCCTTGCCCAACGCTGTTGCCCGGAGTGTACGATTTGTAGGCGATTCCCTCCATACGGCCATTCAAATCCCAACTTTCTCCAGCAAGCTCTGCTGAATGGGCAACAAAAGAATAGGTGTTCAACAGTTTCCTCCACCCGCCCTGAGCACAATACACATTCAACCCCATCCGAGATGGTGTAGTGCCTCCTTTTAAGCATGATTTTAGTGTTCACACGGTCAGCCAGCAGCAGCCACGCGAACACCTTTATCTTCATCGTGCACTTGCTCTTCCAAACCCAGTCGAACGCTACATCCGCCACCACTTCTCTATAGTAGTTTTCGTAGTATTTTCGGGAGGAGTATTGCCCTCCCCCCCCCACAAGCATACCCACGAATCCGTGCGATTATCTTCTGGGTCGATTTCTCTCGTAAGGTCTTGCATCTCCAGTACCTCGTCTCGAGCCAGCTGGGAGAGGGGCATATAAAACCCTTGTTGTATGTTTGTGATGGACAGGAAGTTTTTAACAGACGCGTCTTCCATCATGGTGAAGGAGAAAGCCCTCGGGTGTGAAGACTCAAGGGTTTCATCCAGCCACAAATCCTTCCAGAATAGTGCCGACGAGCCATCCCCCACCACGACCCTGGTAACCCCTCTGTACTTGTCATTTAGTTTCATCACGTCCCTCCACCAGAAGGATCCACAGACATCTGCTGCGTGCGGGACCTGATGTTCATAGTACGTGTCCCAGATCAAAGTGCACCAGGGGGTGTCTTTCTTGTTATAAAAACAGTGTAAAAATTTGAGGAGCAGTCCTTCATTTTGGACCTTGATATCCAGAACTCCTAGCCCTCCATGTTTCTTAGGTCTACACACCAGATCCCAGGAGGCCAGAGGGTTACATGTTTCCCCTTGCTCTGTCTTTTTGCGCCAGAGACATCTGCGACGAATCTTGTCCAAGTGCTCTATTAATTTGAGCGGGAATTTAAGCGTGCACATTGGATAAATCAAGAGGGAGGTGATCAGCGAATTAAGCAATGTCAGTTTACTCCCCTGATTCATCATACATAGCGAGGAGGAAAGCTTGCGTTCCGCTTTCTCCACAATCGGCATGAGCTCGTTCACCGTGGGTTTTGTTGTCCCCATGGGCAGTCCCAGGTATGTGAATGGCATCGTCCCAATAGAGCATTGCCATATCTGTGCCAATTCCGCAACCATAGATTCATCCATATTGAGTGGCACTAGAATAGATTTGCCAAAATTTATCTTGAGTCCGATCAAGTCCGCATAGTCAATTAGTATTTGTTTCATGGTGCGCACCTGAGACGGACTTGCCAGCATGACCAGGATGGTGTCGTCGGTGTATTGCACCACTGGGTAATCCATCCCAGCACGTGAGGGGATCGGAAACTCGATTAATCCACGTCGGTATGCATCATTGATAGCTGATTGTAACAGATCGGCCGCCAATACAAATATGAGGTGGGAGAGCGGGTCCCCCTGCCGTACCCCACAGCTGCAATCAAACTGTCGGCCCGGGACCCCGTTCAGAAGCACTGAGGACTTGCCTGAGCCAAAGATGTTTTCGATCCATCCAAGCCATCGATCATCAAAGCCCATGTGTTTCATTATTGTGATCATAGCAGAGTGACTGATGGTGTCGAAAGCTTTTGCAAAGTCAAGCTTTAGCAGAACTATAGGTTTCTTGGAGCTTTGGCATTGATAGATATACTCAAAAGCCCATGCTAGGCAATCTTGGATGGTACGAGTACGCAGAAAACCATATTGGTTTTGTGTATGATGTTGAGGACAATTTTCTGCAACCTATTCACGAGTACTTTGGTGATGATCTTCAGGCAACAGTTCAGAAGAGTAATCGGGCGGAAGTCATTAGCCGATTCAGGCGAATTGGTTTTCGGGATTAGGGTATGGACCCTACATTGATGCTGGTGATGTCAAGATTGCCGTGGTAGAAGTCTTCACAGAGTTTATAGAAATCCTTTTTAACAATGTTCCAGCAGGTTTTGATGAAGTGACCGTTGAAACCATCCGGGCCGGGGGCACGGTCTGCTGGCATGGATTTAACCACTCCATCTATTTCAGCGTTGGTGAAGGGGGCTGACAAGGCTTCAAGGCCATCCACCTTTTTGATGATCGAGGCTAGGTTGAATTTCATGGCAGGGGTAGAAGAGTCGCCGAGCCTCTCTTTGTAAGTACTGAACAGTACCGCCTCCTTCGATTTATGATCCTTGACCACCGAGCCATCTTGCAGTTTTAAGGAGGAGATAAAGTTTTTTCTATATCGTTCAGTGGCCAGGGCATGAAAGAGCTTCGTATTTTCTTCCCCAAACTTGATATATCTGATCGTACATCGCTCCCTCCAGTACTGATTCTGGTAGCGTAGGAGCTTGAGGAGATGGGCTTTGACAATAAGCCGGAAGTTTTTTCTGGCACCGTGAGAGGTCGCCGGTCCTCCAGCCCATCTAGCTCCTCGAGGGCCCAATTACAGTTTTGAATGAGGATCGAGAGGCGGGAAATCCCTTTGCTCCAATTTTTGAGATCATATCTCAGTCTTTTCATCTTTTTGTACACGAGGGCAGAGATGTTGTTGGCATAGCAATGTTTGTCCCAAGATGCCTGTACCACTTCAAGAAAACCCGGATGGTTAGTCCAATAATTTTCAAAACGGAATATCTTACTCTTGGGTATTGCAGTCTCAATGCTAACCACGCACGGGGTGTGGTCAGACACTGGTTTGCCGAGCGGAGTAGCAACTATATTCGGGTATGTTTCGGTCCAGTGGCACGATGAAAGGAACCAATCTAACTGCTCAAGTAGGGGATCATCTTGCATGTTACTCCAGGTGTAGGACCGCCCTTTTAGTGGGATTTCAATCAGGGCTTGAGCATGTATAATATCATTGAAGACCATTATATCATTGGCATCCCCCCTGGCTTGTTTCTGTTGCTGGATGATCGTATATAGTTGTAGTCCCCTACGAGGAGCCAGTATGTTGCGTCTGGTATTACCAGCTCGTACCACCAGTTAGTAAACAAGATTCGATCATCCCCTCTGCAAGGTCCACAGATGTTAAACAGCGTCCAGACATGAGCAGCTGCCTTTGAAGTGAAGCTTACGCCTAACGCGA
Source organism: Secale cereale (assembly GCA_902687465.1). Lineage (NCBI taxonomy): Eukaryota > Viridiplantae > Streptophyta > Magnoliopsida > Poales > Poaceae > Secale > Secale cereale. Next base: position 820,747,408 of record LR738715.1, read on the forward strand.
AGAAATCTGAAAAAACCACATGACCATCAAAAACTGAACCATTCCAGATAGTAAGCAAGCCTCCAGAGGCACCACATGAAGGAATAAAGGCAAATTTATCGAGACGACGCGGACAGAAGGTCTTAACGAAAGCATGATCAAAAGAGCTACGCTTAGTCTCCTGTAGACAAACGATATTATAACCAGAAGCTGCGATCACATTTTTAACTGCTAGAGTTTTATCGTCCGAGTTTATTCCACGGATATTGCACACCAGTACATTCCATTGCACCTGGCGGGACATGCGAACTAGGTGGTGGAGGTAGTGGCGGTGGGTTGCTCATCCTCCTGTGGCGCCATGAGTTTGGCCGGAGAGAGCTCTTCTGTTGGAATGCCGCAACGCACCGTGCCGATCGTCTGGAGCAGCGAGATGGGTGTTGGGGGTGGAACAGTGACAGACGCAGAGTTCAGCGAGGTCATTGTAATCCTGGGAGGAGCAACTTGGGTCTAACGGGGCTTGAACTTGCTTTTGTACTGACGACCTTCAGCCATGGAGGGAGCTCGGAACCCGTCGTAGCGATTATTCCTGGTACTGCGCCTGGGTGTCAGGGGTGCAGTCTCACCCGCGCCCTTCTTCTTCTTTTCGATGCGCTTCAGAACCAGAGATTCCTCGATAGGGTCGGTGGGCATATCATCAGAGCCCTGAAACTTATCATGTGGCGTCACACATATATCCACCACAGAAGGATACATCTGGCTGATCAGTGGGGCAAAAGCTTCCTCCCAACTGCGTTTATCCAGTCTGTGAAGGAAATATGCCCTAGAGGAAATAATAAAGATGTTATTTGTATTTCCTTATATCATGATAAATGTCTTTTATTCATGCTGGAATTGTATTAACCGGAAACTTGATACATGTGTGAATACATAGACAAAATAGTATGTCCCTAGTATGCCTCTACTAGACTAGCTCATTGATCAAAGATGGCTATGTTTCCTAGCCTTAAACATGAGTTGTCATTTGATCAACGGGATCACATCATTAGGAGAATGATGTGATGGACTAGACCCATCCGTTAGCATAGCACTTTGATCGTTTAGTTTTACTGCTATTGCTTTCTTCATGACTTATACATGTTCCTATGACTATGAGATTATGCAACTCCCGAATATCGTAAGAACACCTTGTATGCTATCAAACGTCACAACGTAACTGGGTGATCATAAAGATACTCTACAGGTGTCTCCGAAAGTATTCGTGGTGTTGGCATAAATCAAGATTAGGATTTGTCACTCCGAGTGTCGGAGAGGTATCTCTGGGCCCTCTCGGTAATGCACATCATAATAAGCCTTGCAAGCAAATGACTAATGAGTTAGTCACGAGATGATGTATTACGGAACGAGTAAAGAGACTTACCGGTAACGAGATTGAACTAGGTATAGAGATACCGACGATCGAATCTCGGGCAAGTAACATACCGATGACAAAAGGAACGACGTATGTTTTTATGCGGTTTGACCGAGAAAGATCTTCGTAGAATATGTAGGAGCCAATATGAGCATCTAGGTTCCGCTATTGGTTATTGACCGGAGATGAGTCTCGGTCATGTCTACATAGTTCTCGAACCCGTAGGGCCCGCACGCTTAACGTTTGATGACGATCGGTATTTTGAGTTTATGAGTTTTGATGTACCGAAGGTAGTTCGGAGTCCCGGATGAGATCACAGACATGACGAGGAGTCTCGGAATGTCCGAGACATAAAGATTGATATATTGGACGACTATATTCGGACACCGGAAGTGTTCTGGAAAGTTTCGGAATTTACCGGAGTGCCGGGGGGGTTACCGGAACCCCCCGGGGGAATGATGGGCCCTGGTGAGCCATATGGGAGAGAGAAGGCAGCAGCCAGGAGGTGGCGCGCCCCCTCCCTAGGAGGAGTCCGAATAGGACTAGGGGAGGGGGCGCGGCCCCTCTTTCCCTCTCCCTCTCCCTCTCTTTCCTTCCCCCTTTCCTTAAAGACTCCATCCGATAGGATAACTTCAAAGGTAAAACTCAATCCATTACAAGAATGTAGAGGGGGAGAAACATCATAAGATCCAACAATAATAGCAAAGCTCGCGGTACATCAAGATCATGCCAAATCAAGAACACGAGAGAGAGAGAGAGAGAGAGAGAGAGAGAGAGAGAGAGAGAGAGAGAGAGATCAAACACATAGCTAATGGTACATACCCTCAGCCCCGAGGGTGAACTACTCCCTCCTCGTCATGGAGACCGCCAGGATGATGAAGATGGCCACCGATGATGTTTTCCCCCTTCGGTAGGGTGCCGGAACAGGCTCCCGATTGGTTTTTCGTGGCTACAGAGGCTTGCGGCGGCGGAACTCCTTGTCTAGGTTTATTTTCGGGGTTTTCCCTATTTATAATAATTTTTGGCATCGGGGACAAGTCAGGGGACCCACAAGGCGCCGACTGATACGTCTCCAACGTATCTATAATTTATGAAGTATTCATTGATACGTCCAAAACGTATCTACTATTTCTGCTTGCTCCATGCCACTTTTGGGTGATATTGCTATGATATTCATACACTTCCATACACTTTTGATCATATTTCGACTAACTTACTAATCCAGTGCACCCCAGTGCCAGTTTCTGTTTTCGGCTGTTTTTGTATTTCAGGTTTTCACGTTACGAGAACTGCCAGGAAAAATCCAGAAAAATTATATAAAAAATCAGCGTTTCGGAAACAACCCTGCGTCCGAAGGACAGCCGGGGGGGCACCAGGGCTCCAGGCGCCCTGGCGGCGCCCCCCCTGGGCCGCACCTGGGGGGCGCCTGGGCCCCCCGAAGCTTCCCCGATGCCCCCCTTTGGCATATATTTAAAGCGTCCTCCGAAACCCTCAGAACAGGAACTCTTTTCGCGATCCCATCTCTGTTCCGCTGCCGCCGCCGCTTCCAAGATCGGGAGCACCAGGAGAACTCTTCCCGGCACCCTGCCGGAGGGGAGGATCACCACCGGGAGCTTCTCCACCACCATGGACGCCTCCCAGATGACTCGTGAGTAGTCTCCCTTGGACCATGAGTCCATGACCAGTAGTTATGTGATATTCTCCTCCCGTTCTTGTGCTTCACTAATTAGTCCTCGTGAGCTGCCCTACATGATCGAGGCACATATGTAATCCTTATGCTGTTGCTATGTTGAGTTTGCTGGGATCCGATGGATTATGAGATTATGTTCAGATTGATCTTGAGTAATATATTTGATTTACCTCTTTTATATTTATGTTCATAAGTAATTCTTGCATGTTCTCCGTTGTTATTTATTGCTTTGGCCAAGTAGTAGGTAGTGACTCCAAGAGGGAACGTTATGCTCGATTGTGGGTTCATGCCCCTCGATGACTAGCTTGAGTGACAGAAACATGAGTCTAGGGGATGTGCTGTTGCCACAAGGGGAAAACAACGGTGCTTGTGCCCGCGGGTGCAAGGAGTGTTTACTTTACGCAAAGTTCTTTTAATGCAGTTGTCTGTTGCATTGAGTTTACACTATGGGTGGGACTCGCAACTTAATACCAGCGAGATGTTCTGGATAGATATCTCAAGGTGGATGATTAGTAGTAGATATTGATGGATTTCAGTCTACTTACTTTGGCGTACCGCCAATGATTTGAACCTCAACCTTTCTTGCAATGTAGTCAGCATTGGTTTGCGTTCGTGGTCCTGTCAATTGCCCAGTTGTAATTTGTTTACCTCACATAGCTGTTTTATCGTCTTTTGGGAGAGAGACATCACTAGTGAACATCATGAGACTCCGGTCCATATTACCATCATTGATCACATCCGCTATTTACTTTTCGCTGTTATTTACTATTGCAAAACACTATCTATCACTACTATCATTGCTTTTAACCCTTTGTGAACTACAAGGCCGGAGGGATTGACAACCTCTCTGTACTCGTTGGGAGCAAAGTTATTTGTATTTGTGTGCAGGTCCACGTTGATTGCTAATCCGCGCCGTTAGCAGTTGACACCTACTTGTTGAACCTAGGAGTCTCTGGGGATTCGATCCTTGGCATCTTTGCTAAGGGAAAACACTTCTACATACTGCATCTTACACCTTCCACTTGGGGTAACCAACGAGGGGTTCGAGGCCCATCATGCATGCTATTATATTATCCGTCTTAGATGTTTTATATGCATTTATATGCTATTTTATATGATTTTTGGGACTAACCTATTAACCTAGAGCCCAGTGCCAGTTTCTGTTTTTTCCATGTTTTTGAGTTTTACACAAAAGGAATACCAAATGGAGTCGAATTGACGTGCCAATGTTTTATGATTTTTTATGGACCAAAAGAAGCCCCGGGAGTAAAAGAGTTGGGCCAGAAGAATCCCGAGCCATCCACAAGGGTGGAGGGCGCGCCCTACCCCCTGGGCTCGCCCTCCTATCTCGTGGACGACTCGGAGACCCCCTGGACGTGAGACCGACGCAAAAAATTCCTATAAATACAGAAACCTCCAGAAAATAATCTAGATCGGAAGTTCCGCTACCGCAAGCCTCTGTAACCTCGAGAAATCAATCTAGGCCCTCTCTAGCACCCTGCCGGAGGGGGCCATCATCACCGGAGGCCATGGAGGAGGATCCCGGAGGGGCTACCATCGCCATGAAGGCCAAGGACCAGAGGGAGAACCTCTCCCCATCTAGGGGGGAGGCCATGGAGGAGGAAGCACAAGGGGGAGAACCTCTCCTTCTCTTTCTCTGTGGCGCCAGAGTGCCATCAGGAGGGGAATCATCGCCGCGGTGATTGTCTTCATCAACATCACCATCATCATCACCATCCCCATCTCTTTTACGCGGTCCACTCTCCCGCACCCTGTTGTAATCCCTACTTGAACATGGTGCTTTATGTCACATATTATGATCCAATGATGTGTTGCCATCCTATGATGTTTTGAGTAGATATCCTCTGTCTTTGGGTTGCTTGATGGTGTACATTGGTACGAGTTGTATGTTTTATTTTTGTGCTATCCTATGGTGCCCTCCGTATCGCGCAAGCGTGAGGAATTCCCGCTGTAGGGTGTTGCAATACGTTCATGATTCGCTTATAGTGGGTTGCTTGAGTGACAGAAGCATAAACCCCGAGTAAGGGGATTGTTGCGTATGGGATAAAGGGGACTTGATGCTTTAATGCTATGATTGGGTTTTATCTTAATGATCTTTAGTAGTTGCGGATGCTTGCTAGAGTTCCAATCATAAGTGCATATGATCCAAGAAGAGAAAGTATGTTAGCTTATGCCTCTCCCTCATATGAAATTGCAATGATGACTACCGGTCTTGTTAATAATTGCCTAGGACAATTCTGCACATCGATCCATCATTATTCCACACTCGCTATTTATAATATTTAGTAATATATTCTAACTTAATGATAACATCACCTACTTTTATATTTTAGCTCTCCGATATCATGCAAAGTTATCCTCTTCATACCCACAACGTAGTTTTATTTGTCGTTTCTAGTTGGAAGCAAACGTTCGGTGTGCGTAGAGTCGTATCAGTGGCAGATAGGACTTGAGAGAATATTGATCTTACCTTTAGATCCTTGTGGGTTCGACACTCCATACTTATCACTTCCACCATTGGGAATTGCTACGATGATTCCCTGCACTTGGGGACCATCATCGACAAGGACGGGGGGCACGCCCTCCACCCTTGTGGTGGCCTCTGGACTCCTCTGGTGTATCTTTGGTACTCCGTGGGCTTCTTTTGGTCCATAAAAAATCACCGTAAATTTCCAGGTTAATTGGACTCCGTTTGATATTCCTTTTCTGCGAAACTCAAAAACAAGGAAAAAAACAGAAACTGTCACTAGGCTCTAGGTTAGTCCCAAAAATAATATAAAATAGCATATAAATGCATATAAAACATCCAAGATGGATAATATAATAGCATGGAACAATAAAAAAAATTAGATACGTTGGAGACGTATCAAGCATCCCCAAACTTAATTCCTACTCGTCCTGGAGTAGGTAAATGATAAAAACAGAATTTTTGATGTAGAATCCTACCTAATATATTTATCAGTGCAATCTTCTTTATTGTGGCATGAATGTTCAGATCCATAAGACTCAAAACAAAAGTTTATTAATATGAAAACAGTAATACTTCAAGCATACTAAAAAGCAATCTACGAAGCTTCAAAAATAACATGGCTAAAGAACGTTATCCCTACAAAATCATATAGTCTTTGATGCTGCCTCTTCTTAGCACAAAGTATAAATCATGCCCATCCCGGTGTCAGCCAAGTAATTGTATTCATACTTTTACATTCTCAAAAAAATTCAACTCTTCACGCAATACATGAGCGTGAGTCATGGACATAGGACTAGGGGTGGGATAGAAGGTGGTAATAGACAAAAGGAGGAAGAAAGTCTCACATCAACTAGGCAAATAAATGGACTATGAAAATGTCCATTAATAGATATCAATGTGAGTGAGTAGGGATATCCATGTAACGGATGCACTAGAGCTATAAGTATATGAAAGCTCAAAAGAAAACTAGTGGGTGGGCATCAACTTGCTTGCTCATGAAGACCTAGGGCATTTGAGGAAGCCCATCGTTGGAATATACAAGCCAAGTTATATAATGAAAAATTCCCACTAGTATACGAAAGTGACATCATAGGAGATTCTCTATCATGAATAACATGGTGCTACTTTGAAGCACAAGTGTGGAAAAGGATAGTAACATTGTCCCTTTTTTTTAAAGACTCCTCTTTTTTTGGGAGTCTCTTTTTTTCTTTTCTTTTTGGAGACTCTTTTGGCCTTTTTTTATTTGGCTCTTTTTGGCCTCTTGTTTTATAACCTCACATGGGAAAATGCTCTAATAATGATGATCATCACACTTTTATTTACTTACAACTCGATACTGGAACAAAGTATAACTCTATATGAATGCCTCCGGTGGTGTACCGGGATGTGCAATTATCAAGAGTGACATGTATAAAAAATATGAAGGGTGGCTTTGCCACAAATACTATGTCAACTACATGATCATGAAAAGCAATATGACAATGATGGCATGTGTCATAATAAACGGAACGGTGGAGTTATATGGCAATATATCTCGGAATGGCTATGGAAATGCCATAATAGGTAGGTATGGTGGCTGTTTTGAGGAAGGGTATAAGGTGGTTTGATGCACCGGCAAAAGTTGCGCAGTACTAGAGTGGCTAGCAATGATGGAAGGGTGAGAGCGTGTATAATCCATGGACTCAACATTAGTCATAAAGAACCCACATACTTATTGTGAAAATTTTATTAGCCCTCGAAGCAAAGTACTACCACGCATGCTCCTAGGGGGGTGGTAGGAGTTAACCATAGCGCGTCCCCGACCTTCACGCAAAGATGAACAATCAAGACAGAATGCGCTTCAATTTGGTTAAATAGTTAGGATATCATACGTGCATGCTACGGGAATCACGAACCTTAACACAATTATTTCTTTAACCTCACGAATTACCACTAGCATGACTCTAATATTACCTTCTTAATATCTCAAAACAATTGAAAGGAATCAAACTTCTTATAGATTTAGTGTTCTATATGAAAGTTTTTACTATACCCTCTTTGGATGCCTATCATATTATGACAAAATTCATAACCAAAGCAAATTACCATGTTGTTTAGAGACTCTCGGAATAATATAAGTGAATCATGCATTTCTTCAAAATAAAACCACCACCATGCTCTAAAAAGATATAAGTGAAGCACTAGAGCAAGTGAAAAACTACTCCAAAAAGATATAAGTGAAGATCAATGAGTAGTCAAATAATTAACTAGCTATGAGAAGACCCTCTCTCATTTAAGAATTTCAGATCTTAAGTATTTTATTCAAACAGAAAGCAAACAAAATAAAATTACATTGCAAGGATATCACATATCATGTGAAGAAGCAAAAACTTAGGCTCAACCGATATTAACCGATAGTTTTTTATGAAGAAAGGTGGGATGCCTACCGGGGCATCCCGAAGCTTAGATGCTTGGGACTTCTTGAAATATTATCTTGGGATGCCTTGGGCATCCCCAAGCTTGAGCTATTGTGTCTCCTTAATTCCTCTTATGTTGCGGTTTCCCTAAATCTCAAAAACTTCATCCACACAAAACTCAACAAGAACTCGTGAGATAAGTTAGTATAAATCAACTCAACACCTTATCATTCCGTACTGTAGAAAATCACTAAAATTATAGTTTAACATTGCATACTAAATGCCTCTGCATATTTAATACTCATATCCTCAAATAGAATCATTAAACATGCAAACATATGCAAACAATGCAAACATAACAGCAATCTGTCTAAACATGACAGTCTGTAAAGAGTGGAATTGTGCTCATACTTCCCTAGCTCTATTTTTATTTTTTGAAAATTACCACATCACAGAGCTTATTCATGCTCAGTGTGTACAAATTTCAAGAATTTATCATGTTCTGACTATCCAGAAGAATTCAGACAATGATAGAAAACTTTCTGTTTTCAAACAACAACATATATACTTGCAAAATAAGCATGGTAAAGGCTATACTTGACTTTTATATTGAAATAAAAGATACAAAACCTTATTCTAAATACCAGAAAGCAACTAAAAACAAAAGAAAATGATGCTCCAAGCAAAACACATATCATGTGACGAATAAAAATATAGCTCCAAGTGAGGTTACCGATAATGTTGAAGGCGAAAGAGGGGATGCCTTCCAGGGCATCCGCAAGCTAAGTTGCTTGGGTCTTCCTTGAGTATTAACTTGGGGTGCCTGGGGCATACCCAAGCTTAGTGTCTTGCCACTCCTTATTCTCCTCATATCGATGTCTCACCCAAAACCTGAAAACTTCAATCACACAAAACTTAACGGAACTTCGTGAGATGCATTAGTATAATTAAGAAAATCATTCACTTGGGTATTGTCAAAGACAAGATTCAGCATTGTTCTCAAACAATGCCTACTATAACTTATCATTTCCACAATTTATATCACTTAATATAAGCTATGGAAACAATAAAACAAGCAAACTATGCATGGACAACAGAATTTGTCAAAAACAGAACAACATGTAATGATCTGGACAACCACCATACTTATGGAACTCTAAACATTCTGAAAATTAGGACAACGTAGGCAATTTGTATATCAATCATGTGTAAAAATTTCAGCTAATTATCACGTTCCAGTGATTTATTGAATTTTCTGCAATGGACTCAAAACTTTCTGTTTTTGCACAGAATCAAATCAACTATCATCCACACTATTCCAAGGGCTTTACTTGGCACTTTATTGAAACAAAATCTATAAAACATGATTACTACAATAGCTTAATCATGTGAACACACAAAAACAGTAGGTAAACGTATTGGGTTGTCTCCCAACAAGCGCTTTTCTTTAACACCTTTTTAGCTAGGCATGATGATTTCAAATGATGCTCACATAGAAGTAAAGAATTGAAATGCAAAAAGAGCATCATGAATCACATGGCAAGAACATTTAAGTCTAACCAACTTCCTATGCATAGAGATTTTGTGAGCGAACAATTTATGGGAACAAGAATCAACTAGCATAGGAAGGCAAAACAAGAATAACTTTAAGATTTTCAACGCATAGAGGGGAAACTTGATATTATTGCAATACCTACAAGCATATGTTCCTCTCACATAGTAATTTTAAGTAGTATCATGAATGAATTAAGCAATATAGCCATCACATAAAGCATTATTTTCATGATCTACAAGCATAGAAATTTTGCTACTCTCCACAAAAGCAAATTTCTTCTCATCCATAATGGTGGGAGCAAACTCAACAAAATAACTATCATGAGATACTTGATTGACATCATGATGACAAGTTTCATGGTTACTAGTATTCTTTATAACATGGGTGTCATCACAATCATCATCATAAATAGGAGGCATGCTTTCATCATAATAAATTTGCTCATCAAAACTTGGGGGACTAAAAATATCATCTTCATCAAACATAGCATCCCCAAGCTTATGGCTTTTCATATCATTAGCATCATGGATATTCAAAAAATTCATACTAACAACATTGCAATCATGCTCATCATTCATGGCAAACATTTTATTGACTTCTTATTCTATCAATTGAGCACAATTTTCCTTTCCATCATTTTCACGAAAGACATTATAGAGATGAATAATATGTGGCAACTGATACGTCCAAAACGTATCTATAATTTCTGCTTGCTCCATGCCACTTTTGGGTGATATTTTTATGATATTCATACACTTCCATACACTTTTGATCATATTTGGACTAACTTACTAATCCAGTGCACCCCAGTGCCAGTTTCTGTTTTCGGCTGTTTTTGTATTTCAGGTTTTCACGTTTCGAGAACTGCCCAGAAAAATCCAGAAAAATTATATAAAAAATCAGCGTTTCGGGAACAACCTTGCGTCCGAAGGACAGCCGGGGGGGCCACCAGGGCTCCAGGCGCCCTGGCGGCGACCCCCCCCCCCCCTGGGCCGCGCCGGGGGGGGCGCCTGGGCCCCCCGAAGCTCCCCCGATGCCCTCCTTTGGCATATATTTAAAGGGTCCTCCGAAACCCTCTGAACAGGAACTCTTTTCGCGATCCCATCTCTGTTCCGCCGCCGCCGCCGCTTCCAAGATCGGGAGCACCAGGAGAACTCTTCCCGGCACCCTGCCGGAGGGGAGGATCACCACCGGGAGCTTCTCCACCACCATGGACGCCCCCCGGATGACTCGTGAGTAGTCTCCCTTGGACCATGAGTCCATGACCAGTAGATATGTGATGTTCTCCTCCCGTTCTTGTGCTTCACTAATTAGTCCTCGTGAGCTGCCCTACATGATCGAGGCACCTATGTAATCCTTATGCTGTTGCTATGTTGAGTTTGCTGGGATCCGATGGATTATGAGATTATGTTCAGATTGATCTTGAGTAATATATTTGATTCACCTCTTTTATATTTTTGTTCATAAGTAATTCTTGCATGTTCTCCGTTGTTATTTACTGCTTTGGCCGAGTAGGAGGTAGTGACTCCAAGAGGGAACGCTATGCTCGATTGTGGGTTCATGCCCCTCGATGACTAGCTTGAGTGACAGAAACATGAGTCTAGGGGATGTGTTGTTGCCACAAAGGGGAAAACAACGATGCTTGTGCCCGCGGGTGCAAGGATTGTTTACTTTACGCAAAGTTCTTTTAATGCAGTTGTCTGTTGCATTGAGTTTACACTATGGGTGGGACTCGCAACTTAATACCAGCGAGATGTTCTGGATAGATATCTCAAGGTGGATGATTAGTACTCCCTCCGTTCACTTTTGTAAGTCAGTTTCAGACAACTCAAAATAGCATGTTTTGCATATTGTCTGAAATGTCTTCAAGGTCTTATAAAAGTGAACAGAGGGAGTAGTAGATATTGATGGATTTCAGTCTACTTACTTTGGCATACCGCCCATGCTTTGAACCTCAACCTTTCTTGCAATGTAGTCAGCATTGGTTTGCGTTCGTGGTCCTGTCAATTGCCCAGCTGTAATTTGTTTACCTCACATAGCTGTTTTATTGTCTTTTGGGAGAGAGACATCACTAGTGAACATCATGAGACTCCGGTCCATATTACCATCATTGATCACATCCGCTATTTACTTTTCGTTATTATTTACTATTGCAAAACACTATCTATCACTACTATCATTGCTTTTAATCCTTTGTGAACTACAAGGCCGGAGGGATTGACAATCTCTCTGTACTCGTTGGGAGCAAAGTTATTTGTATCTGTGTGCAGGTCCACGTTGATTGCTACTAATCTGGCGCCGTAGCAGTTGACACCTACTTGTTGAACCTAGGAGTCTCTGGGGATTCGATCCTTGGCATCTTTGCTAAGGGAAAACACTTCTACTTACTGCATCTTACACCTTCCACTTGGGGTAACCAACGAGAGGTTCGAGGCCCATCAGCAACCTCAATTCCATTTTTTGTAGTTTTCTTTTATAAACCAAACTAGTGATAAAACAAGAAACTAAAAGATTCAATTGCAAGATCTAAAGTTATACCTTCAAGCACTCACCTACCCGACAATGGCGCCAGAAAAGAGCTTCGTTGACGGGACGTGAGTGTCGGTTACCTAGCCTCCCCGGCAACGGCGCCAGAAAAGAGCTTGATGTCTACTACACAACCTTCTTCTTGTAGACTCGTGTTGGGCCTCCAAGCGTGGAGTTTTGTAGGACACTAGCAATTTTCCCTCAAGTGGATGACCTAAGGTTTATCAATTTGTGGGAGGCATATGATGAACATGGTCTCTTTCAAACAACCGCCCAATCAAATAACAAAGAGTCTCTTGTGTCCCCAACATACCCAATACAATGGTAAATTGTATAGGTGCACAAGTTCGGCGAAGAGATGGCGATACAAGTGTAACATGGATGGTAGATATAGGTTTTTGTAATATGAAAATACAAAAACAGCAAGGTAACTAATGATAAAAATGAGCACAGACAGTATTGCAATGCTTAGAAAAAAGGCCTAGGGTTCATACTTTCACTAGTGCAAGTTCTCTCAACAATGATAACATAATTGGATCATATAACAATCCCTCAACATGCAACAAAGAGTCACTCCAGAGTCACTAATAGCGGAGAACAAACGAGGAGATTATTGTAGGGTACGAAACCACCTCAAAGTTATTCTTTCTGATCGATCTATTTGGCTATTCCTATAAGTGTCACAAACAGCCCTAGAGTTCATACTAAAATAACACCTTAAGACACATCAACCAAAAACCTAATGTCACCTAGATACTCCAATGTCACCACAAATATCTGCGGATTTGATTATACGATATGCATCACACAATATCAGATTCATCTATTCAAACTAACACAAAGAACTTCAAAGAGTGCCCAAAGTTTCTACCGGAGAATCAAGATGAAAACGTGTGCCAGCCCCTATGCATAAGTTCACAAGGTCACTAAACCCGCAAGTTGATCACCAAAACATACATCAAGTGGAACACGTGAATATCCCATTGTCACCACAAATAAGCGCATGCAAGACGTACATCAAGTGTTCTCAAATCCGTAATGACTCAATCTGATAGGATAACTTCAAAGGGAAAACTCAATCCATTACAAGAAGGTAGAGGGGGAGAAACATCATAAGATCCAACTATAATAGCAAAGCTTGTGGTACATCAAGATCGTGCCAAATCAAGAACACGAGAGAGAGAGAGAGAGAGAGAGAGAGAGAGAGAGAGAGAGAGAGAGAGAGAGAGAGAGAGATCAAACACATAGGTAATGGTACATACCCTCAACCCCGAGGGTGAACTGCTCCCTCCTTGTCATGGAGACTGTCGGGATGATGAAGATGGCCACTAGTGATGGTTTCCCCCTCAGGCAGGGTGCCAAAACGGGCTCTCGATTGGTTTTTCGTGGCTACAAAGGCTTGCGGCAGCGAAACTCCTGATCTATGTTTTTTTTTGGGGGGGGGGGTCCCTATTTATAAGAATTTTGGGCATAGGGAACAAGTCAGGGGGACCCATGAGGCACCGACAAGGACGGGGGGCGCACCCTCCACCCTTGTGGTGGCCTCGGGACTCCTGTGGTGCATCTCTAGTACTCCGTGGGCTTCTTTTGGTCCATAAAAAATCACCGTAAATTTTCAGGTCAATTGGAGTCCGTTTGATATTCCTTTTCTGTGAAATTTAAAAACAAGGAAAAAACAGAAACTGGCACTTGGCTCTAGGTTAATAGGTTAGTCCCAAAAATAATATAAAATAGCATATAAATGCATATAAAACATCCAAGATGGATAATATATAGCATGGAATAATAAAAAATTATAGATACGTTGGGGACGTATCAAAGATCAGCTCAGCCATCTGCTTGAGGCCACTCTGAGGATTGAGAAGAGCCTGGCCAGTTTGACTCAAAATCAAGAGAGTCTTGAGAGGATTGTTGAAACCAAATTCTATGGTCTTGATGTGAAGATCACTGAGATACAAACAGTTGTGGAGAAGCTTAAGGAAGATGCGGAGGACAGATATACCACTGATGATTTCCAGGGAGTCCCAAGAAGACCAAGATCTTCAGCTATGCGAGTTGTCGAGCTCGGGCCTACACTTTCAGCACCTGCAGCCACTGCCACAGTTTTTCCTCCAGTGTCAACTCCTCCACCTCCACATACTTCATCCAAAGCGTTTGCAGATGCTCTTATCTCCATGCCGTCTACGCACACCGGAGCCACCAACGGTAAGAGTTCTTTAGCAGCTCCCGGAGATTGTGCCTAGAGTGCTGTATAGCACTATGCATTTTCAAGCTTTTTGGTAACTTGTTGCCAAAGGGGGATAGAGTGTATAGATCATTAGGCTTCGGGAGAGAGAGTTTTGTTTCTCTTTGTTGGTTTTTGTTTGCTACTCGGTTCGTTTGGTTATTGCTACAATTTGCTTATGCTCGTGAGATACTTGTGTGGTTGATCATACTATGCTTAATGTGTGCGTGCATGATTGTGTATGATCATTCACTTGTTTATTTTAGTGATGAGTGCTTGTTGCTTAAATCTTATCATTTTGAGCGCTCCACCAAGATGCATGTGACATGAAAGAGTAACCCATGATCCTAATCGATTGTGCATTTGCATTCGAAAGCAAATCTTAAATAATGCACAAATTTAGGGGGACCTCTTGCTTATCACATACTTCTCAAAGTGACGATGTATTCCACTCTTATTATCAATCGTTGAAGATTTGATCTATATGTTGTCATCAATTACCAAAAAGGGGAAGATTGAAAGCGCAACTAATCCCCGGGTGGATTTGGTAAATAATAACAACATATAGCTCATTGAATTAATATCCATTCAAGTTAAATATTTCAGGAAGTTCAATAATTGGCATGGCATGGACTAGAAATGTGGACCCTTCAAAATGCTAAGGACAAAGATTAGCAAAAGCTCAAGACTCTACATTTCTATTTTAGTAATCCAAGATCACATTGAGTCTACAGGAAAGCCAATACTATTAAAAGGGGATGCGGTGTTGCTTAATGATCTGGTTGCTCAAGTGCTTAGTGATATTGCTCCAAAACCCTCAGCCACTTCCTCAAATTCCACATATGTCCAAAACCTAAAGTCAAACTCGGCCCCACCGGTTTGATCCATCCGGCACCACCGAGTTCATTTGACATAGCCAGTGCCACAAACCCTAGACAATTTGGTCACACCGATACGGATCTCGGTCTCACCGAGATGGCATTGCAAACTCTCTGTGATCCTTTCGTAACATTTCGGTCTTACCGAGAAGAGCGATCGGTCCCACAGAGTTTGCATGGTAAACTCTATGTGATCCTTTTGTAACGTTTCGGTCTCACCGAAATGAGTGATCGGTCCCACTGAGTTTGCATGGTAAACTATATGTGATCCTTTTGTAACATTTTGGTCTCACCGAAATGAGTGATCGGTCCCACCGAGTTTGCTTGACCACTTCTCTGTATTGCTATTTGCTAAAATCGGTCTCACCGAGTTCATGCAATCGGCGCCACCGAGATGAGGTCTTACCCTAGCCCTAGCACATCGGCCCCACCGAGTTGATCATGTCGGTCCCACCAAGATTCCTAACGTTCACATTTTGAACTGCTTCGGTTTGACCGAGTTCTCTATTCGGTCTGACCAAGTTTGGTCAATTGTGTGTAACGGTTGGATTTTGTGTGGAAGCTGTATATACCGCCCCCATCTCCATTTGTGAGAGAGCCATCAGAACGTGCCTACACTTCCACTCAATGTTGACGATATCGCTCATCGTTATCGTCTCGGATAGCTGTGGATTAGAGATTAATCGAAAATAGGCCGATTAATCGATTTTATCGGTCGACTATTAATCGGTCATTTTTTGCGAATCTCAGGTTCCCAACACTAAAATATGTTATGTTCAACACCAAAAACATATTGGACAGAAGTGTTACCTTAATTCCTAGCCTTTGAATCCTTGTATAATGACAACCAAAATATGAAAATAGTACATATTACGTAACAAGGTCCACAAAACGCAAATAAACATAGTTTTTGAAAAAAAATAGTGCTATGAATAGGCCCGATTTATCGGTAGATTCCTGATAAATCGCTTGCCATAGTGATAAATCGGCCCAAACGATAAATGATGAAGATAAGGCATAATCTTATCGGTCATCCCAAGAGTAACGATAAATCAGATGATAAATCGGTGAATCGGAAGATTTCTTGAACAGTGCTTCCACTACACATTTTCTTGAACAGTGCTCATGTGTTGAGACCAAGATATACCAATTAAGGATGGCAATGGGTAGGGTATGGGGAGGGTGGAGCAATACCATACCCATACCCATGTGGTCAATGGGTACGAAATACTACCCATACCCGTACCCATGGGTATGAAACTTTACCTGTACCCATACACGACGGGTACCCATACCCATTGGGTACCCAACGGGTAGATCAAACAGTACACAAGTTATTTATAGTTTTACATCCATCTATAGCATATATAGCATATTTAAGAAAAAATCGATCTCACCTCAATAACAGATATATGAGTAAGGTTCAAATTGACACTTGGTGACAACTGTATCATAGGTTCACAAGCTCACAGCACCACTTTAACATAGGTACACTTGTGAATCACGGGTAAGGTTCGCATGTTAGTATAAACGGGTAGGGTAGGGGTATGCCCATGGGTAAAACGCTATAACCGTGCCCTACCCATGACTTCATGGGTAGGGTATGGGTACTACCCATGGGTATAAAATTTTACCCATACCCTACCCATGCGAGTACGGTATCCGCGGGTACCCGTACCCATGGGTAAAATTGTCATCCTTAATACCAATCCTACCACAAGAATCTTGATCTCTAGCCTTCCCCAAGTTGCTTTCCACTCAAATCATCTTTCCACCATATCCAAATATGTGAGAGAGAGTTGAGTGTTGGGGAGACTATCACTTGAAGCACAAGAGCAAGGAGTTCATCATCAACACACCATTTATTACCTTTTGGAGAGTGGTGTCTCCTAGATTGGTTAGGTGTCACTTGGGAGCCTCCGACAAGATTGTGTAGTTGAACCAAGGAGTTTGTAAGGGCAAGGAGATTGCCTACTTTGTGAAGATCTACCCGAGTGAAGCAAGTCCTTCATGGACGATGGCCATGGTGGGATAGACAAGGTTGCTTCTTCATGGACCCTCCGTGGGTGGAGCCCTCTGTGGACTCGCGCAACCGTACCCTTCGTGGGTTGAAGTCTCCATCAACATGGATGTACGATAGCACCACCTATCGGAACCTCGCCAAAAATCTCCATGTCTCCATTGCGTTTGCACTCTCCAAACCTCTCCCTTTACCTTCATATGCAATGCTTCACTTTCCGCTGTCACATTCTTAGAATTGCATGTGTAGGTTGGTTATTTGACTTGTCCTAATTATTAAAATTTTCCAACACTTAAATTTGTGAAAAGGTTAGATTTTTATTTAGTCAAGTAGTCTAATCACCCCACCTCTAGACCTACTTTTGATCCTACAGCTTGGTTCCAAGATCTACATGGACCAAGCCTAGGAGCCCGTGTAATTTCAAATTGTGTGGTCCAAGAAGGCCAGCCACCAAGGCAAAGGAGTGTCTCGGGCTAATGCTCGAGGCTTGTGCTCTGTTGAAGGAGTCAACAAGGGCGGACGTGAAAGAAGAAGTTGGTCTGGATATCTAATGGATCGAGGGGCTCCTAGCATGGGAGGTATGTAGTCAAGTACAAAACACCCCTAAGAGTACCCCCAACGACCATCGCACAAGGTCGCTCAAGGTTCTTCAGTCCAGACAAGACAATGGCAATACGGTTGCACGTACGCAGAATCCTTCAGCAAGATGGAAATGACAAGGCGCCAACACGTGGTGGATGAAGAGGTCGTGCATCACGGCGGCACATCCGAGACGAGAGGGCGAGGTGCCGACGTGCAAGAGGATAAGAGAGGATGCCAACCACGATGTGAGAGAAGGGACGAGACCAAAACAAAATATCTTCCATGTCAAAAAAAACTTGAGGCAATGATAGACCGGGAGTTCCTATAATTAAAGAGGTGGAAATGTTTTGATTAAATGAAAAAACAATTTGTACGGTAAAATTTTCAGTCAAATCTTATTTAGAATTCCATAAGAAAAGGGAGACGCTACGCGTCGGCCGGCGGATGTATTAGAAACATCCGCCGCATGGAGCTCCGTTGGATCAGCACTCTGAGAGCCATCGGATCTGACCACCGCATGCGCGGCCATTTTCTTACTTTCTGCAACGACCGCTCAGTTTCGGAAACAGATTTCCCCGTCCGTCATACTGACACAGTTGCGCCCAGCGCAGCTGTAATGCCCAGGATGGGACTATAACTCCTACGTGTCGAGGCACGACTTAAAGGTATAAGCCCATTTTAGAATGTCTCAAGTTTGGTATCTTTGCACAACTCATGTAAAAGTAGGGATGAAATTGCAAAAGGATAGTTGGCTTACACTCGCCACGTCACACAATACATTACATAAACATAACAACATCCCAAAACATCACATCTTGTCTACGGGTGAAGATCCAAAAGAAAGATACCAAAAACATAAAGCCACAGGTCCGAATCGCCCCTAGTAGAAACCACTACTGATCGTCGAAAACGTCACACACATACGGCCCCTCTCGTCATCGAGCTCCCAGTGAAGTACTTGAACCAGCTCCTGCATCATTCTCGGCTGAACCTGCATCTGGTGTTGTAGTATCTGTGAGCCACGAGGACTCAGCAATCCCATAACCATGGGTATCAAGACTAGCAAAGCTTTAAGGGTACGGAGAAGGGTAGTGGTGAGGTTGCAGCAGCGGCTAAGCATAATATGGTGGCTAACTTACGAGTACAAGAATAAGATGAGCCTCTACGCAAACGGTCGCAAACTAGTAATGATCGCTAAAGATCCTGAACTACATACGAGTCAAACATAACCCCACCGTGTTCTCTTCTCAAAGTGAAAAGAGACAGTCACGGTTACTCACACAGTTGTGTGTTTTACTTCGGATCCTCTGTCAAGTTTTCTACAACCGGACATTAACAAATTCCAATCTGCCACATAACTGCGGGCACGGCTTTCGAAAGATCATAACCCTGCAGGGGTGTCCCAACTTAGCCCATCACAAGCTCTCACGATCAGCTGAAGTGATAAATATAATATCATCACCCCTTATCTTAGGGAAATCCGATCAGGCTCGGCATCCCGATGCACAAGACATTTCGACAATGGTAAAACAAGTCCAGCAAGACCTCCCGGCGTGCCGACACCCTGATAGTAGCCGCGCGTATCTCGTATCAGGCCACGTCCGGATGGGACAAGCTACGAGTAAAACCAGCCCTCGGGTTTCCCCAAGGTGGCCCCGCAGGTTGCCCGTTTGGGACCAACACCATCAACACTGGCCCCCCCTGCTATGTAGAAAAGAATCTCCAAGGAGCGTCCCCCTTATGCAATTTAATTAATTAATTAAGTTGTTATTATGAGCAAATTAAAACCAATGTTGGGCCTTGCTGGAGGAGTTTTATTCAAAGTCGAAGTGTCAAGGGGTCCCCATATACCCATCGTGTAAGGAACGCAAAATCAAGGAACATAATGCCGGTTTATCGGCGCCTAAGGTGGCATGAGTGGAACAAAACACCAAGCAAAAGGCCAAGCCTTCCACCCATGCCCAGTATATAGGTGTGTTAATAATAATAATAGATATTGTGATATTCAAACAACAAGTTCCCTCCTGGAACGATCTTCATCTTCACCTGCAACTAACAACGCTATATGAGGGGCTGAGCAAGCGGGTAACATAGCGAAACAATGGTTTTGCTAGGAAGGTTTCAAAGGTTAGAGGTGTCATGGCAACAAGGAGAGACTGACATAAAAGATGGGTAGCGCGACATGTAACGATAGCATCGAGACCCCTAAGCACGGCAATGGTAGTAAAGGTATCCAAGGGTATGGTCATCTTGCCTGAGATTCCGCAAGGAAGAAGAATGGGTCCATGAAGAGGACGAAGAAGAAGCCTTGAAGAAGAACCATGAGAAGTCGAACGAATCCTGACGAACGCAACGGAACAAGCACTAACAAGAAGAAGCAAGCAATACGGTAAACACACAAGCATAAACATGGCATACGATGCACATCCAAGTATGATGCATGACAGTTCTATATAGGATGCACTACAAGTCTATACAGGAAGCAAAACATGGCAAGGTAGGAAGCACAGAAAACAACACAAGTCTATATGATGCAATACATGGCAAGGTATGATGCATGAAAAGTCTATACAGGAAGCAATACATGACAAGGTAGGAAGCACAGAAAACAACACAAGAAACATGACAATATGCTCAAGCAAGTATGATGCAAGGGGTGAAGCAAAAGTAAACTAACTATTTAGACAAGTTTAAATGAGGCCGGAACAACAAACAACAATTCCAGAAATCCCCATGTGCATATTATGAATTTGGTACTGTTCTGCCTATTACACCATTTTAATGTTGTTAAACAGCAAAACAAGGGGCACCATGTTATTCTACACATATTTCTACCCCATTTACATATAAAGTTTATTAAATTTGGAGCTACGTTTATTTAGTTATGAAATAAACCATTTTAGCAAGTTATTTACACAAATTAATGAAAACAACAAGTTAAACATTTTTAACAGCGGTGAAAGTGGCATATTATGAATCTACACAAAATTCTAAGAATTTTTCATATATAAAGTTCTTGCATAAGATGCACAGTTGTGAAGTTATTATATGCATGAAGTTTAGGGTCCAAACTATAAAACTGCAGCAACTGGATAATTACAAAATCGCAGGTAGGGAAAAAAAGGAACTGGGCCGAAACTGGAGAGGCTGGGGGTTCTCACCATGGGCCATGGCCCGTCGGTGGAGACGAAACAGAGGGCTGGCGCGCTGGGCCTTGGCGCTGGAAGTGGCCCAGGGCGGGGCAGATCTGGCGATGCGGTTCTGGCAATGCTAGGCCTCCCAGGCCGGCCCGATCGAGCAAGCAGGGGCGGCCGAGGCAGGGAATCGGGTCAACGCGGGCGAGCGGGCTGCGGCGCTGGCTCCTCTCGCGGAGCAGAAGCAGGGCAGCGACGGCGGATGGAGCAGAGCTCCGGCGAGCGGCGCGAAGGGCGGCGGGATCTTGGGCGACCTGATGCGGTGGCGGGCCGGCGGAGATAGGTTCCGGCGAGGCAGGAGGCCTCGGGCTGACGTGGTTGACCGCGGAGAGGTGCGGGAGGAGGGGAAGTCGTGGTCCACCAGCGGTCAATGCGCGTGTGCGGCACGAGCGGCTGCAGCGCTCGATCGGCAGACGAGGCAGGCGAACTTGGCGCGGCGGCGGCGACCGGATCCCGGGGCGGAGCTGCGGTGGCCGGTTCCCGGCTGGAGTCCGGACGGCGGAGGGAAGAAGATGCAGAGGGACATGGCAGGGCGGCGCAGAGGCTTGACGAGGCAGAGGGCGGAGCTGCGGGTTCTCGACGTGGGTCGGGAGCTCCTCTCCCAATCGAGCGAGGAGGCGGGGACGAGGCGCACGGCCTGGCGGCTGCTACTCGGGCTCCAGGAGCGCGAGAAGGAATTCCTCTCCTACGTGTCGAGAGAGCTAGGCAGAGCAGGAGGGGGGTCGAGCGGCTGGTTGGGTGGATCTGGAACGGGAGGATCCCGAGGTGGGAGAAGACAGTGTGGCGGCGGCGGAGGAATGGGAAGGATGGGACAAGTGTCCTATATTCTAGGGTTAGATCTGATTAAATAGTTAGGTGGACTAGCTTAGGGGCAAAACGGACCCTCCGATCAAAATTGAACGGTCGAGAATAATTAGCTAGGGAGTCCAAACAGAGAACCGATGATATTTTAGGGATGTTTGGGGATGATCCGGACCCAACGGTAACAACAGCCCGGACCGGGTTCGGGGCAGTTCGGGCGCGCAGACGAGGGGGAAAAAGTGGGCTGTGTAGAATGTGTAGGCTGAGAAGAGGGAGAGAGATGGCAGCCCGGCAACAGGTTTCAGAGCACTAAAATGTTTGATGTTTAAACCGGCTATAATGCCGCTATAGGTTTATCGGTTGGGCTATCAAACAAACTCTGAATGCGACGAAATTTGACAGGCGGTCTACCTACGCTGTAATAAGACCGCACGCCAAGTTTCATCCCATTCCGAGAACATTTTTCGGCCACTTATAAAATAAATATTCGGAGGTGCCGCGGGCGCGTGCGAGTGTGTCTGGACTCAGAACGGACAACGGAGAGAACTGGGGAGCCCGAACGAATGCTAGTTTGAAAACATGCTGATGAAATGCACATGATGACAAGGCAAAGTGCAACACGCAAGCAAATGACATGGCAACGATGACGAATAACTGGCTGACACCTGGCGCATCGGTCTCGGGGCATCACAACTCTCCCGCACTAACAGAGGATCTCGACCCGAGATCCTGGAGATGGCACCGGATAAAACGGAAAAGGAAGAGGTAAGAACAAGTTGCTTCTTTGACAAACGAGTGAAACCAAAGAACCTTGAGAGGTTGAACAATCTTGAAGGAAGGAATGCAACGGAGACGAATGAAGTTAAAAGCATTCCGGTAAAATGAGGAACAAGGAACATTACGAGAACCTTATAGGTTGAAAGACATGAAACAATAGCTTATGAACCAAAAGAATAAGAAACTGCAACGGTATAGCCAAGGAATAAGGATGACAGAATTTGGACAGCACTCCGTCTGAAAAATGGAAGGAATTAACATGAGCTTGAGGAGATGATATTTGATGAAATCAACAGCACATTGCCTCCGAAACAATTGAAAGAGTGGCACGAGGGGTAAGAAAGATTTCAGGCAGCACTCCGGTTGAAAAGAGAGGCAAACTTGATAAGATGGGGGAACTTGAATGAAGAATACAACACTCCGGTTAAATGATAAGCAAGGGAAAGAACATGATCTTGATAAAACGAGATTATGGGACAAAGAGGGCAACATCACAAAGCCTCCGGAACGAAAGAATAGATGCTAGATCAATGAGAGAAATGAACGGAGAAGAAAATGATAACTTCTACCACCAATGAAATTAGAAAACATCCTTACGAAGAAGGGTAGAACGGAGTTGTTGAAAATAATCAACAATGAAAGAATAAGCTTGTTGTGGGCTTATGGAAAACATCTCAAAATTATGAGGTGACAACCAGCCACTGACGGAAACATTTAATTGGATTGAGATCAACAAAGAGACGATAAACTTAATTCACCAGAATGATAAATGAAGAACTTGGGTCATTTATAAGCACCATAATTAGCAACAATCCTTAGGGAAAGCTTTTAGGTGAAATACAACCCAAGATAACTCCAACGAAGAAAATGACGGGATTAAATATCTCATTCCTGACAACTTGTGAATCATGAAACCTGACGGGAAAATTGTCAAGAATGACATACCACCATCTCAAACCATAAGGTAGAAAGAATTGCACTGGGAAAGCATGATGAAGAATGCTTGAGCTCCAACAAGAATCTTGATGAAGACTTTGAGGATGAATTAAATCATGATCAACCATCATGAGAGCTCCGGTAATGAAAGCATGAGAAGTGAAAGATGAAAAGAATAAGATTCAAGGCCTGTGATGAATTAGATGGAGCTTTGAAATGATATAATTGAAATAACTTGCAGCTCCGGAAAACAAGATGAAGAATTTAGAACCGAGAATATGATATGATGAACAAGCTCTGAAAAACAGATTAATCACTTCGAGGAAAATAAGAATAAGATTTACTGTATGCTTATCCTTCATCAAATTAAATTGATGACAAGCAACGGATTTGGCCTACTACTTATTCTTGTTGGAAAGAATTAAGAGAGATCTCGCACAAGCTTGGGTAAATCTTCAACGAACCACCGGTAGGATTATGAAAAGAACGAGTGAATTAATACGATAACAAGAAGAGTAAACTTGAACGAACCACCGGTAATGAATTGAGACCAGGTGAAGAAAGAGAATAATCCACCGGGAAGAATAAGCACTTGAGGAAAATTTACAAGAGAACGAAGAGATCGCGAACCGATTAAAGAATACTTGACAAAGCACCGGTAGAATATGGAGACGAACGGAGAGGCATCGATGAAGAATGTTTGGAGGACAAAGTTGAAAACTGAGAACGAAGAAATATTCTGAAATGATGGCCTTCGGAGGATCACAAAGAAAAGAATTCATGAAATGCTTCGGATGGGTATGAAAATAATTCCTCACAAATGGAACAATAATGAGGATGACATGAAGCTAGAACCACGAATCTTGGAAGAACGGATAAGGATTCAAGAGGAACTCGTCTTCGGGTCTTCAAATCTGAGAAGACGATGAGATACACCCCAATGAATTGTTGAGGCACTCCGGAATGAAGAATTAAAAGGTTGAACCAACGATGGAAATAATTTGAAAGCGATCTTGGAGGATACATTTGACCGATGAGAATCCATTCTTATGTCAAACTTGAAAAGAATTTGAGAATAACTCCGGAAAAATAGAAGAGTCAGGTAAGATCCTGGGAAAAGACCTGTGGGTTAGGGCCCACTAAAGAAATCACCGTTGAAAAAGATTGCTTAAGAGATATTGCACCGGTTGAATTAAATGGCTTGAATAAGATGACAATCCTCAAAATAGTTTGAACAGATTAAGAATGGAATTATGAATCTTCTGAGTTACCTTGTACACGCCGGATATGGATAGGAGAGTTGAATGAATAAGAGAGCCTTCGGATAATAAATTCCCACATCGGAAAACATGTTAAACAAAAAGGAAGAGATATGATCATGACCGAAGCTTGAATTTATACCACCGGAGAAGAAATGAGAACAAAGAATGAAAACTTGAAACTCTTGAGCATCTTCACGATAATTCACCGGATAAGAACATTGATGGAAAAGAATGAAGAAAATCACGTGAATAAAATGGATATTTCATTTGAGAATTTCTGGTTCCATAAAGAAAAGGGTGGGAGGGTGGGGAAACCAAAGACAACTTGGGATGAATGAAACAGACAAATCGTCAGATTTCTCAACGGCGTCCGTATGGAATAACTTGAAGAGAATGCACACCGGTTGAAAAGGATTAACATGAAAATATCGATGATCAAGAAGGACTAGCACTCTCATAAAAATATGAGAACACCAATTAGGAAAGGTATGGAATCAACACTAGACATCGAAGCAACTCGAATACCAGAATCAAAACAAAAACGAAGGATAGATATGTTGCAACATTATCTTCACAATATCATTCGAACAGAGAGTTGAACGAATGAATTCCGTAGGTACATCAACTTGTCGAGAAGCCACTTGGGAGAAGAAAAGGTAAATAAAAGCAACAAGGAGCAGATAGAACACATACAAGATAGAAGCTTCGTCCCACATATTCGTGCTGAAAGCTCATGGAACGTGTTACAAAAGGGTTTTGCAATCCCCGGATCAGCATAGCCAAGGACCCTTTAAGATGCAACTCCCGATCGGAACAACGGCCGTAAAACTACTTCACTCAATGTAGAACCCCAAACTCCATATCATGCATTCGTTGGAAGAATGCCTATGAGCTACTAGATGAACCCACCTATTAATTTTCGAAAGTTTCCAGTTATGCAATCAGGTGTTGGGGATACAGGGGAAGCATCGCGCACTCAACTCTAATCCTACATCCAGCTGTATCCATCCTTCAACACATAACCAGTTATTTCCGGAAACCGTTTACCTCGGACCTTCGAAGCGCATCTACTATACAAGCTATGGCAATACTCCTGAACTACCTCCCCAGTACTGGGTGATGTCGGGGTTATCTTGCCACTAACCGCATAGGAGAGTTTTCGATGTCGGCCGTCTTAAGTATTCCAGAACTTATGCGATATATTTGTGACGACAACACCTCGGAGCTCACCTCCCCGGGACACTGCCACAACCCCTAAATGACAGGAGGCATCGAGAACAATGTTCTCGTCTCAAAGACATCGGAACAATCCAAACAATACTCGCGTGATCCTAAAAAAATTGGTGAATTTTTGAGAGTAGAAGAGACAAGAGTAATCGTCAGGAGTCCTCACCAGAGTGAAAAGAGATGAGGAGCAAAAGGAAATCCTACTCTCTGATATATATATATATATATATATATATATATATATATATATATATATATATATATATATATATATAGGAGTCAAAACATTTTCAAGTGTGTTCCTAGACTCAACCGTCAACGATTCGATCAATCAGTGGGGGCTCCTAGGTCGGAGAAGGCTCTAAATACCAACTTATAATGCCCAGGATGGGACTATACCTCCTACGTGTCGAGGCACGACTTAAAGGTATAAGCCCATTCTGGAATGATCTCAAGTTCAGTATCTTTGCACAACTCATGTAAAAGTAGGGATGAAATTGCAAAAGGATAGTTGGCTTACACTCGCCACGTCACACAATACATTACATAAGCATAACAACATCCCAAAACATCACATCCCGTCTACGGGTGAAGATCCAAAAGAAAGATACCAAAAACATAAAGCCACAGGTCCGAATCGCCCCTAGTAGAAACCACTACTGATCGTCGAAAACGTCACACACACATACGGCCCCTCTCGTCATCGAGCTCCCAGTGAAGTACTTGAACCAGCTCCTGCATCATTCTCGGCTGAACCTGCATCTGGTGTTGTAGTATCTGTGAGCCACGAGGACTCAGCAATCCCATAACCATGGGTATCCAGACTAGCAAAGCTTTAAGGGTATGGACAAGGGTAGTGGTGAGGTTGCAGCAGCGGCTAAGCATAATATGGTGGCTAACTTACGAGTACAAGAATAAGATGAGCCTCTACGCAAACGGTCGCAAACTAGTAATGATCGCTAAAGATCCTGAACTACCTACGAGTCAAACATAACCCCACCGTGTTCTCTTCTCAAAGCGAAAAGAGACAGTCACGGTTACTCACACAGTTGTGTGTTTTACTTCGGATCCTCTGTCAAGTTTTCTACAACTGGACATTAACAAATTCCAATCTGCCACATAACCGCGGGCACGGCTTTCGAAAGATCATAACCCTGCAGGGGTGTCCCAACTTAGCCCATCACAAGCTCTCACGATCAGCTGAAGTGATAAATATAATATCATCACCCCTTATCTTAGGGAAATCCGATCAGGCTCGGCATCCCGGTGCACAAGACATTTCGACAATGGTAAAACAAGTCCAGCAAGACCTCCCGGCGTGCCGACACCCTGATAGTAGCCGCGCGTATCTCGTCTCAGGCCACGTCCGGATGGGACAAGCTACGAGTAAAACCAGCCCTCGGGTTTCCCCAAGGTGGCCCCGCAGGTTGCCCGTTTGGGACCAACACCATCAGCACTGGCCCCCCCTGCTATGTAGAAAAGAATCTCCAAGGAGCGTCCCCCTTATGCAATTTAATTAATTAAAACCAATGTTGGGCCTTGCTGGAGGAGTTTTATTCAAAGTCGAAGTGTCAAGGGGTCCCCATATACCCATCGTGTAAGGAACGCAAAATCAAGGAACATAATGCCGGTTTATCGGTGCCTAAG
Source organism: Secale cereale (assembly GCA_902687465.1). NCBI lineage: Eukaryota > Viridiplantae > Streptophyta > Magnoliopsida > Poales > Poaceae > Secale > Secale cereale. The sequence continues at coordinate 820,775,001 of LR738715.1, forward strand.
GTGGCATGAGTGGAACAAAACACCAAGCAAAAGGCCAAGCCTTCCACCCATGCCCAGTATATAGGTGTGTTAATAATAATAATAGATATTGTGATATTCAAACAACAAGTTCCCTCCTGGAACGATCTTCATCTTCACCTGCAACTAACAACGCTATAAGAGGGGCTGAGCAAGCGGGTAACATAGCCAAACAATGGTTTTGCTAGGAAGGTTTCAAAGGTTAGAGGTTTCATGGCAACAAGGAGAGGCTGACATAAAAGATGGGTAGCGCGACATGTAACGATAGCATCGAGACCCCTAAGCATGGCAATGGTAGTAAAGGTATCCAAGGGTATGGTCATCTTGCCTGAGATTCCGCAAGGAAGAAGAATGGGTCTATGAAGAGGACGAAGAAGAAGCCTTGAAGAAGAACCATGAGAAGTCGAACGAATCCTCACGAACGCAACGGAACAAGCACTAACGAGAAGAAGCAAGCAATACGGTAAACACACAAGCATAAACATGGCATACAATGCACATCCAAGTATGATGCATGACAGTTCTATATAGGATGCACTACAAGTCTATACAGGAAGCAAAACATGGCAAGGTAGGAAGCACAGAAAACAACACAAGTCTATATGATGCAATACATGGAAAGGTATGATGCATGACAAGTCTATACAGGAAGCAATACATGACAAGGTAGGAAGCACATAAAAACAACACAAGAAACATGACAATATGCTCAAGCAAGTATGATGCAAGGGGTGAAGCAAAAGTAAACTAACTATTTAGACAAGTTTAAATGAGGCCGGAACAACAAACAACAATTCCGGAAATCGCCATGTGCATATTATGAATTTGGTACTGTTCTGCCTATTACACCATTTTAATGTTGTTAAACAGCAAAACAAGGGGCACCATGTTATTCTACACATTTTTCTACCCCATTTACATATAAAGTTTATTAAATTTGGAGCTACGGTTATTTAGTTATGAAATAAACCATTTTAGCAGGTTATTTACATAAATTAATGAAAACAGCAAGTTAAACATTTTTAACAGGGGTGAAAGTGGCATATTATGAATCTACACAAAATTATAAGCATTTTTCATATATAAAGTTCTTGCATAAGATGCACAGTTGTGAAGTTATTATATGCATGAAGTTTAGGGTCCAAACTGTAAAACTGCAGCAACTGGATAATTACAAAATCGCAGGTAGGGAAAAAAAGGAACTGGGCCGAAACTGGAGAGGCTGGGGGTTCTCACCATGGGCCAGGGCCCGTCGGCGGAGAGGAAACAGAGGGCTGGCGCGCTGGGCCTTGGCGCTGGAAGTGGCCCAGGGCGGGGCAGATCTGGCGATGCGGTTCTGGCGATGCTGGGCCTCCCAGGCCGGCCCGATCGAGCAAGCAGGGGCGGCCGAGGCAGGGGATCGGGTCAACGCGGGCGAGCGGGCTGCGGCGCTGGCTCCTCTCGCGGAGCAGAAGCAGGGCAGCGACGGCGGATGGAGCAGAGCTCCGGCGAGCGGCGCGAAGGGCGGCGGGATCTTGGGCGACCTGATGCGGTGGCGGGCCGGCGGAGATAGGTTCCGGCGAGGCAGGAGGCCTCGGGCTGACGTGGTTGACCGCGGCGAGGTGCGGGAGGAGGGGAAGTCGTGGTCCACCAGCGGTCAATGCGCGCGTGCGGCACGAGCGGCTGCAGTGCTCGATCGGCAGACGAGGCAGGCGAACTTGGCGAGGCGGCGGCGACCGGATCCCGGGGCGGAGCTGCGGTGGCCGGTTCCCGGCTGGAGTCCGGACGACGGAAGGAAGAAGATGCAGGGGGACATGACAGGGCGGCGCAGAGGCTTGAAGAGGCAGAGGGCAGAGCTCCGGGTTCTCGACGTGGGTCGGGAGCTCCTCTCCCGATCGAGCGAGGAGGCGGGGACGAGGCGCACGGCCTGGCGGCTGCTACTCGGGCTCCAGGAGTGCGAGAAGGAATTCCTCTCCTACGTGTCGAGAGAGCTAGGCAGAGCAGGAGGGGGATCGAGCGGCTGGTTGGGTGGATCTGGAACGGGAGGATCCCGAGGTGGGAGAAGATAGTGTGGCGGCGGCGGAGGAATGGGAAGGATGGGACAAGTGTCCTATATTCTAGGGTTAGATCTGATTAAATAGTTAGGTGGACTAGCTTAGGGGCAAAACGGACCCTCCGATCAAAATTGAACGGTCGAGAATAATTAGCTAGGGAGTCCAAACAGAGAACCGATGATATTTTAGGGATGTTTGGGGATGATCCGGACCCAACGGTAACAACAGCCCGGACCGGGTTCGGGGCAGTTCGGGCGCGCAGACGAGGGGGCAAAAGTGGTCTGTGTAGAATGTGTAGGCTGAGAAGAGGGAGAGAGATGGCAGCCCGGCAACAGGTTTCAGAGCACTGAAACGTCCGACGTTTAAACCGGCTATAATGTCGCTATAGGTTTATCGGTTGGGCTATCAAACGAACTCCGAATGCGACGAAATTTGACAGGCGGTCTACCTACGCTATAATAAGACCGCACGCCAAGTTTCATCCCATTCCGCGAACTTTTTTCGGCCACTTATAAAATAAATATTCGGAGGTGCCGCGGACGCGTGCGAGTGTGTCTGGACTCAGAACGGACAACGGAGAGAACTGGGGAGCCCGAACGAATGCTAGTTTGAAAACATGCTGATGAAATGCACATGATGACAAGGCAAAGTGCAACACGCAAGCAAATGACATGGCAACGATAACGAATAACTGGCTGACACCTGGCGCATCGGTCTCGGGGCGTCACAGCAGCGCCAACCCCCATCACCGCAAAATCGCTACCGCCAGCGCGCTGGGGAACTAGTCCTTGCCGTGCTGGCCAGAGTTGTTGCTCCTCCTCCGTCTCAGCCCCGCGAGCAGCTGCTAGCTCCAATCCAGCACGACGGGACGACCTCTCACGCCAGCGCTTCTTCGGCGTTTTCTGCAACCGGATCTATGTTTCTGAAACATGCCTCATGTTGCAATGTCTGATCACTCACGCTCTAACGTCGGGCGCTTTTTCGGCGCTGCAACTCGGGCTATGCTTCTGAAATAAGAACCTTGTTGCAGAAAAAAAACTTCATAACTGAAACATTTCTTTTCTTTTTAAAACAAAAGATATGTTGCAGAAATCTTTTGAAATAATACCCTAGTTGCAGAACAAAATACTTCACCACCGAATCGTTTTCTCTTTCTTTCTGAAACTAGTCTCGTGTTGCAGAAATTTATAGAAACAAGACCCTTATTGCAAGAAAATGACTAGTCGCGCGAGGATGATTTGTGGTCAGTGTGGCCGCTTGATCAGAATTGAATCTGACGGCTATGCAAGCGGCGGACGCTCCCACCTGCATCAACCGGCTGAAGGATAGCTTTTTCCATAAGAAAATCCGAATACCATATAGCAGCACTCATTGTTTGACTGGGATACATTCTTGGGCGCTGCTACGCGTCCGCCGGACGATGTTTACATATTATCCGTCGCCTCGATGGCCGCTGGATGCTCGAGCTGTTAGCTGTCCGATGGTGTCCGTGTCCCATGCTCACTCGTTACATCCCGCAACAAACACTCTGTTGCAGAAACAAGACTGCGTCTCCACTTCTTATTTCCCGTAACAAGCAATCTGTTGCAGAAACAAGACCACATATACATTCGTTACTTCCCGCAACAAACGCTTAGAAACAAATCTGCATGTCTACTCGTTACTACCCGCAACAAACGCACTGTTGCAGACCGCATGCCCACTCGTTACTTCCCGCAACAAACACTTTAATGCAGAAACAAGACCGCCTGCCTACTCGTCACTTCCCGCAACAAACGCTCTGTGGCAAACCGCATGCCCACTCGTTACTTTCGACAACAAACGCTCTGTTGCTAAAACAAGACCGTGCGCCCACTCGATACTTCCCGCCACAAACACTTGGTTGCAGAAACGAGAGAAATAACATGAAGTGCCACCATCGCTACATCGGCCAGAAAGAATGGGCGAAGGGATCTCTGATCCGTACCTGCTTGAGTCGTTATCGGCCACCGCCGATCCCGAGCCAGTCGTCGATGCCACCGCGTTGGATAAGTCCCAGCCGCGTCCACCGCCCTTCCAAATCCAGTCGCTCACACTCCCAGCCACACAAGCCCACGCTGCTGCGGGATGAAACCCTCCATTGTTATCCAGTTGCAGGAATGGCTGTACTGAAACAAGAGATGAGTTGCAGAAAATGGACACGCCTCCAGCGGACGCGGGATAAAATATAGATCGGACGGCCACGGAGCCGGCGGACGGGCGCGCGTGCGTGATCAGCCGGTAGAAGGTAAGCTTTTCCCTACATTCTTTGCATCCTACAAAACTCAGCTTCTTCTTTCTTTAGAAAACCATTTTTTAGAAAGAAAAAAAATAATACCCTGAGCGATGGGCCTTCAAGCCCAGCCAACGTGGTAACCCTAGCTCGGTCGCTCGCCTCAGGCAGGCCCAGGCCGCGCGCACAGAAAGACGACGAGCCGCCGCCGCAACCTCCGTCTTCGGCCGGAGGAGGAGCTGACGGCGGCATCAACTCCGTGAAGTGAACCAGGTTTGCCCCATCAGCTCATCGACCCCAACCCTGAATCTCGGAGTGACAGATCTCCGATCGACTCGCAAGTCCGTCATGTCGTCGTTCGCCGGCGTATCGGTCCTGGCCGACGGCGGGCTGTGCCCCGCCACCGAGTCGTTCGTCGACACCGACACGGACTGCGGGTACCACCTGCTGGTGGTCCAGGACTACCAGCGCACCAAGCAGGAGGCGCCCACCGGCGACAGCATCACCTCCCGCCCTTTCACCGTCGGAGGCCACGACTGGTACCTCCACTACTACCCCAACGGCGAGAACCAGAGCTGCGCCGACTACGTTTCCCTCAACGTTTCCCGCCTCTACGACGACGAGGGGGTCGACGAGGTCGTGGATGCCAAGCTCGAGTTCAGCTTCGTCGACCAGGTCGAGAAGCAGAACCCAGTGTACATCCGTGGAAGCGAGACGTGCAGCTTCCCCTTCCCCGGTTCTTCATGGGGCTGCGACAAGTTCGTCAGGAGAGACGCCCTCGAGCGATCGGCCAATCTAAGGGGTAACTGCTTCACCATCCGGTGCGACATCATGGTTGTCCGCGACACCAAGGGCGGCGGCGAGGCGCTCCTGCCTGACATACACCGGCATTTCAGTGATCTCTTTCAGACCAATTTGGGCGCTGATGTGACATTCGAGGTCGGTGGTGAGACGATCAGCGCACACAGGTGCGTGCTTGCTGCCCGATCTGAAGTCTTCAGGGCACAGCTCTTTGGCCCCATGAAGGAGGGCAGTACTACTGCTACTACTACATCCGGTGTCATACAGATCAAAGACATGGAAGCAAACATATTCAGAGCCTTGCTTAGCTTTGTCTACACAGACTCATTCCCTGCGATTGACGAGGACAGAATGGAGGAGGATGAAATGTCACACGTTGTGGAAAATGGACAAGGAGAGGAAGCTGCACAAGACAAAATGTCAGAAGCTGCGGAACAAGGACAAGAAGAGGAAGCAGTTGAGGATGAAACGCCCGTGCAATGGCTGCAGGACTTGTTTGTTGCGGCAGACAGATATGATCTCCAACGGCTCAAGTTCATCTGTGAAAAACAGCTATCTGAGCTCATAGGTGTCAGCACGGTGGCGTCCACCCTTGCCCTAGCTGAGCGGCACCACTGCCGCGGATTGAAGGAGGCGTGCATTAAGTTTATCCAAGTCCAGACTCCCTCATGTTTGCAAACAATAATGGCGACGGGTGGCTGGGAGCATATAATCGCGACTTATCCCTCTGTTTTGAACGAGCTCATTGCCGAGGTTATTGCTTTGAACCAGCAGACTCTATCACTCTTTAGTTAGATCTGAAGTGACGCTGCTATGCATATGTGAGATCCTCTAGGCTAGAGAGATTGTAGTCCATGTCTCTTGCTTTTTTTTTTATCTTGTCATATATATAATTTGCATGTAGTTGAATCAGAAAAATCCCAACATATAGGCAAATTGTCCCTTCATGGAATGGTTGGTCTGTAAATTCAAATGTTGAGTGCAAATTGATTTGGCATTGCAGCAGTGTGCAACTTTCGTAGCTAGTTGTTTTATCCTCGTATATTTATCTTCATTAGTGTGTTGTATATTGTTGCCTTCGTAGCAGTTGTCAAGAAGAAGAATGTTGATGTTTCTGGATAGGCATTTTATGAACCCTGATTTCGGTGAAAGAATTTGGAAGGTGAGATAGGTCACCAAGAATACCGGTTATGTGACAGCGATAGTGTGAAATCTTTGTCCAGTGCCTAGTAACCTTCTTCTGGGTGCCTAGTGCCTAGAATTTGGAAGGATGGTCCATTTGCAAAGTCAGATGCTGTAGCTGTGCCCTGTACCCAAAAGGATGACTCCATCTGGTGTATTTTGTAACACTGGAGATGGTTGCTATCAATTTCGGCGACGAAAAGATGGGCTAAGCTTTGAGTGCATGGACAGGGGCTATATTTTCTTTTCTGTATATACTTATATAACAAATATACTATCTTTTGTTCAAATCTCTTGAAGCTTTGCTTGTGTTAACACAGGTACGCAATTAATCGATACCATAGCTAGCTGCTCCTGTCATAAATTCCAGGGTAATGCTTATATCCTTACTGGGTATTAATTCCAAGGTAATGAGCATGTTGGTGTCTGTCTGTTTACAGGAAACCAGAGGATATGAATCATCACCCTATCAGCGTGCATGTTCGTGAGTATAACTGCTCTTGATCATTTATCCCTTCCTGCCCTATTTTCACATCTCAAATCAGACACATGGGCATAAACTTCACCACAGGAACGATGCAGATAGTTTAACGAGATCTTGTAACCACATGCTTGACCGGGTGAGGATAGGATGGAGCACGTGGTCGATCATCGACACCCGCCATGATCCGGCCAAGCAATCATCCACTTATGCAAACAAAACAAAGCGCTGCACTACAGCCAACAGCTCTCAGAACACAATGCTGGTGCGACCACCATTTCGAACATGCCTAAGATTGTTCCGCAAAATCAGAATGAAGCAGCACAGATAATATGCAACAGCCGACGCATTGTCGGCTCAATTTATGTTTGACACGCTTCACCGTACGTACAAGACATCCGTACGCAGGGAGCATAGTCAATGACTAGGCTACATTTTATGAACTAACAGGTTCCTTACCAAACAAGGGAGAAATCAGCGAAGATTTACAAAAAAAAAATGAAGGGCGCGACAGATAGCATTTGCACCAGCACACAAAAAAGGTAGGCATGGTGACGAATCCCTGGCAAAGGACCCTGCTTGAGCTTGTATCGCCTGTCAAGAATCAAAGTTCATGTGGCCGGCCTTCTCCCGATGACTTGATCGGTCTCCCTCATGGCATATGGCTTTGACCTTTCTTATCCTTCGGCAATGAGCCTACCTCAAATGTGTCTTGCTCACTTTCGGATGCATGCGGATCTGTTCCTTCTTCGATGGGGAGTGTCCTCTTGGAACCCTCAAGAGCTACACCCAGAACAATGTTATCTCCCAAGGCAGGTCTAGATTCTTTCTTAGGATTAGGAAGAGAAACTGACCCATCTCCTTGTCGCTCCGTGGCCTCGGATCCTCGAGGCTCCCCTTTACCAGCCAGAGATGGTGTTGTTGACATCACATGATCATTCTTGCCATTCTTCATCGGACCATCTTCTGACCCCGTTTTTCTCTGTTCCTTCTTGTCAGAGTTGCTTACACTAGCACTATCTGGTGAACCTGACCTCGTCTCAGCCGATGCACTTGTCTTGACTCTCTGATCTTCACGTGAGGTTGATCTAGATTTAGACTTGCCTTCACTGACCTTTGCAGAGGTGTCAATCAGCAGTGGGCGGCCCCGTACGCGATTGTATATCTCTTCTCCAAAAGGAATGTTATCAATGTCTGCATTGCCATATGATTTCTGGACCGTTCGAGTTTGGGTAGCAAGCCTTGCCCTGTGATGCCCAATTATTCTAAGAAAATCCAACATAACATCTTCCTGTTGTGTATTGGAACATCATAAACATTGTGTCAGACTTCATCTATAAACAAAATGGAAGAACTCCCAAGTGATATCTAGATGCAGATAAATAAACACACATCGTGCAAAATGGCATTCTCAGCTTCTCCTGTCAAACTTCATCTATAAACAAAACGGAAGAACTCCTACGTAGTCTTCCCTATTAATATTAGAAGGGAAATGATAAATAAAGTACCAGATAGTGAACAGATCAGGGGTTCAGAACTCATTTTGAGTAATCGCTGTTGCTATGCATGGATTCATGCAAATATCGTGTATTATATGTTTCAAATTTAAGGCTCAGGGTTGAAACACCAAGTCATGCTACTTGCCCATCTTAGTGTATTCTTCATTTGTTGATACGCAGTTGGGTTTGATTCCCTTTTTATGTTTGGTGACATGTAAAGAACTGGACTGTGTCCAAAGTGCCAAAACTTTACAAGGAGGAGCGGAACCAAACAGCATCAGCAAGGTTTGGCAATTGGCTGGCAATATTATGTGAAATAATCATGTTGCATGTCTCCATGATTTTTATCCCATTACCTAAACCACCTGCTAGCTTAAATTTTATACCAAAACAAACCCACTTTACCAAGTTTAGACACGTCACTTTATTGCAATATTTGTTTAGATTTTCTAGTGGCACACAGCTCACGACACTAGTAGAAAGCTATGCAATTTAGTGTGCATCGAGGAAAAGTAGTGCCAGCTGCAGTTTTTATACTCCAATCATTGTCAAGTTGATTGGTGTTTCAAGGCAGTTATCTGTACCGTTTGGATTTTGTTTCATGATTAGGGAAAAAGGTTCCAGGTTGTTATCACTGGTTTCCATAAGTAACTGGTCAAAATGCAGTTCTCGCCAACTGGTGATAATCAGGCTGGAAACAGGAAATGGAACCTTCGATGTAGTTCTGACATGGGCACACATACACTCAATGGATCAGAATGTTTTGTACTGCTGATTCTACTTAAACTGGGCAGCTATTTGTTACGAACACTGCAAGCTAGAAAATAATGTTCTTGACAGAACTTGTACATTTTAGCACAAACCATGCATATGCCAAACAAAATATGTGCCCATGATCTAGTGCTAGCAGAATATATAGCATCATATACAGATATGTTACCTGGACATTGAGAAACTCCTCAACATGTGAAGTCTTCACAAAGCAGGATATGAAAATCTACAGGACAACGCAACAAAATGATACCAACCTTAGATATTTAGGAGTTCAGGACTAATGTAGGACTAATGTAGAACCGAAAGTAACAGAATAGAAGATCGTGTAACTTTTAATAACTCACACAAATAGATGCATGAGCATGAAATGAAGAAACTTGACACTAGTTGAACACAAAGGCAAGAAAGTAGATGTGAAAAAAAAAAGAGGAAAAGGAACAACTACCCACTAACATTTTTTTTACTACCTGCATCCATCTTCCGTAAAACTGGACAGCTTACATGTTAGGAGTTTAAGGATTTTCATTCTGAAGTGTTGACAATGTAAAATTGATTTGACTGTGTTACTATAGTTGCAGATTCTGAGAGTCTGAATAAAATTGAATAATAGCCTATTATCACAGGGTTTCAATCAGTTCCTAGGTAAGTTCTTTTTTTTTCCAAAATAGTAGGGAGAGACCTACTGAGCATATTGTAAACAAGGTAAACAACATTAGTCCTTCAAAACGAGTGATACACTCATGATACAACCCTTCAAAACGACTGATCATGCAATACCATTTACATTAAAACATCAAATTACTTAATATAATAAATTACCATGAGAGCTTGGGTTGTTTCGTCAATTTTCTCAAAAAATACTCTTCTATGTAGCCTCTGTTGTTCTATATGATGATTTTTAGCCAAGACTTTCCTCATGTCCGCAACAATTACCTGCCAAAGGAAAACAGAGAGACCGGTTTAAGTTAGGTCCTCATATAAATAAAGAAGTAGAAAAGAGAGATGTAATGTGCAAAACTGATTCAAAGCTGTTACACTGATTTTTCCAGCATCCATATGGCTTATCGCAAGATAGGTCTTAATACGCCAGTGGCTCCTTCGAGAGTTATTTCTCACTATGGACACTGTGAACTTATGGTTAGGAATGTATATAGCTTCTTTGTCGTCACCTCTAATAACTGTTGGAGACCACATACCAACACGCTGAAAATCAAATTAGTTTAAGTGTGATGAAAAGACGAAGAATCAACAAAATTTGGTATGAGCGTGTAACTAGTATCAGTACATAAAAAAATATGTATTATGGAAGAAATAACTACATACTTAGATGACTATTGTTTAAATACATACATAAAATGAAACAAACAGAACAGCGTATCCACAGTAAATGAGATATAGTTCAAGAAGACACCGACCTCAACAACACCAGTGATCTCAACACCATCTATTTTTGCAGTGATCCATTCGTTCACAACAAATGGGCGTGAGGCGTTGAGCATAACACTCGAGATGAAGTTAGTCAAAATCTGCAATGAATTGAGATAGCTATTAGCCTATTTTAGCACTATCGCACAAGATTATACCATCAATACAAATTTTCTGTAGCACCTCACGACCAGCAAGCGTAAGCAATACTGTCCCAAAACCTCCAGCAGTTATCCACTTCTTGGTGTTGACACCCAGCAACTCCATAAAGAGAGAAACAGAAGCAATCCAAATGCCAGTATAAACAGCTTTCACAGTAAAATCCAAACCCATCTGCAAGAAACAAACTTCGATAAGTGGTACTACAACATGGAGAAAATTGAGGGAAAAAACAACGTTATAAGAAGCAAAATAAAAAATAGAGGATATCTTGATTGTACAACTGAGAAGGTTAAATTCTAATCACATTAACAGAGTTCAATTCAAGCTAACAATTACACGCTGTTGCCATCAGATTTATTTCATAAGAAATATATGCTTGGAACAAAGAGACGATGACACACCTTGAAATGATAAATTCTTCACTATCTTACTATCAT
>LR738715.1:820791038-820808728 GCA_902687465.1 Secale cereale
ACCGCCCCGCGGAGCCAGATGAGGAGGGACGAGGGCAGGAGGAGAATACCTTCGAGGTGGCGGGGAGTCCGTGCTTCGGCGGGGACAGGGCCCGCGGGGGAGGGTTCGCCGGCGGGGAGCGGTGGCGGTTTGAGAATGGAGTTTGGGTGGCGGAGGCGGAGGCGGATCACGGTTGCTACGGCTACACTTTTGACTTTTTTTTTTGTTCGCTTCTGCTGAAACTCTGCGCTTTTGACACCTGTACTTGCGCCGGGGTCCGCTCGGTTTGTGGGAACTCACGCCGTACCAATAGAAAAGCCCCGATGCAACATATTTGATGCAATATTGCTGCAAATTTATTTTCAAGGTTGTTTAAAATTTGTGGCAAAATACTTGCAATATACTCCCTCATCCCTACAACGTTGTATTGTACTCCCTCCGTCCCAAAATGTAAGAGTCAAAAAAAGTCTTACATTTTGGGACGGAGGGAGTACTAAACTTGAGACACTTATTTTGAGACGAAGGGAGTATTGTACATAGTATTATTTTTAAATGTGAAATGGAAATCAACGTATGCAATAAATTATAAGTAATTCGCAACATGGAAAAGGTGCTTTTGTAATGACACCAAAGGCATTGCCCAAATCATTAACCTTTCGTGTGTCACCCTTTTTGCCTGACTCAGATCAATATGGATGCATCTCTCGCAAACAGCCCAATAGGTCATTTGAATGGGCTCGGTGGGCACTGTGGTTTCTTGGACTCATTACCACGCGGGTAGCAGAGTTAAAAAAGAAGAGGACTGGTTCACATGAAGGTTCAGGAAGTAAATGTCCTGCTCTAGTGGAGGATTGGTCATATTGAACCAATCCTCTTCTTTATTAATCGCTCCACTGAGGAGGAAGGGAGGTTCGGGAAGTAAATGTCGGGCTCTAGTGGAGTGACTAATAAAGAAGAGGATTGGTTCGTCAATCGCCTCATGCGTGTCTAACACGTGTGCAACATGTGGTTGTTAGGATTTCTCTCTGCCTCTCGCTTCTAAGGCTACTAAGGCGCTCATCTCTTTCAAGCTTCGCCGGTGAGCCTACGGATTGATACCTCTATTTTGCATTATGTTTTTCTACTGTTATTTATTATATTTTGGAGTGCTATATCACTTTATGATGCAATTCTTATGTCTTTACTTTCTTATTTTGCAAGTTTCACATGAAGAGGGAGATTGCCGGCAGCTAGAATTCTGGACCAGAAAGGGCTACATCAGATATAGCTATTCTGTACAACTTCAAATGACCTGATAATTTACGGAGAATTATTTTGGAATATATAAAAATGTCGGAAGAAATACCAGAAGGGGACCTACCAAGAAGCGATAAGCCCCGGGGGTGCACCCTACCCGCATGGCGCGCCCCTTGAGCTTGTGGGGCCCCTCGCAGGCCTCGCGTGCCCATGTTCTGCTATATGAGGGGTTTTGATCTAGAAAAACTCAGGAGAGACTTTTCGGGACGAAGCGCCGCCATCTTGAGGCGAAACCTGCGCATGAGCACTTTTGCTCTGGTGGAGTGTTTCCGCCGGGAACACTTTCCTCCGGGAGGGAGAAATCGAAGCCATCGGCATCATCAACAAACCTCTCATTATGTGAGGACCAATCTTCATAAACATCTTCACCGGCACCATCTCATCTCAAACCCTAGTTCATCTCTTGTATTCAATCTTTGTCTCAAAACCTCAGATAACACATGTGGGTTGCTAGTAGTGTTGATTACATCTTGTAGTTGATGATAGTTGGTTTATTTGATGGAACAATATATGTTCAAATCCTTGATGATATTCAATACCCCTCTGATCTTGAACATGAATGATTTGTGATTAGTTATTTTTATACTTGAGGACATGGGAGAAGTCTTGTTATAAGTAATCATGTGAATTTGGTATTTGTTTGATATTTTGATCATATGTATGTTGTTGCTTCCTTTAGTGGTGTCATGTGAACGTCGACTACATGACACTTCATCATATTTGGGTCTAAGGGGAGGCATTGTGGAGTAATAAGTAGATGATGGGTTGCTAGAGCGACAGAAGCTTGAACCCTAATTTATGCATTATTCCATAAGGGGCTGATTTGGATCCATATATTTCATGCTATGGTTAGATTTAGGGACATTTATATTTATGCCCCTAATTTGCGCCCACTCTCAGATTTACCCCTAAAAAAATAGTGTGCTCAAATTTGCCCCTCTTCCGTTAAGTGCACTTACAGAAATGCCCTTCAGTACATTTTCCGTCCAGTCAAAGGCCTTTGACCGTTAAGTGCGCGTATAGAAAAATCTAACGGTCATAGGCCTTTGACTGGACGAAAAATGTACGGAAGGGCATTTCTATAACCACACTTAACGAAAGAGGGGCAAATTTGAGCACATGATTTTATTAGGGGTAAATGTGAGTGGGTGGTTTGAGTTAGGGACTGAAATGCAAATGGCCCTTAGATTTATCTTAATTATACTTTCATAGTTGCGGATGCTTGTGAGAGGGGGTAATCATTGATACGTCTCCAACGTATCTACAATTTTTGATTGTTCCATGCTGTTATATTATCATTCTTGGATGTTTTACAATCATTTTATAATCATTTTATATCATTTTTTGGTACTAACCTATTGACATAGTGCCAAGTGCCAGTTGTTGTTTTCTGCATGTTTTTTACATCACAGGAAATCAATATCAAACGGAGCCCAAACCCCGCGAAACTTTTTGGAGAACTTTTATGGGCCAAAAGACACCTGATGGGCCAAGGCAGGACTTGGGTTGTGCCCACCTTGGTGGCCTCCCGCACCGCCTCTTTGCTCTATATATACCACAATATTCCAGAAACCCTAGGGGAGTCGACGAAATATTCATCCAGCCATCGCAGAGTCCAAAAACACTAGATCCAATCTAGACACCATCACGGGAGGGGTTCACCACTTCCATTGGTGCCTCTCCGATGATCCGTGAGTAGTTCCTTGTAGACCTATGGGTCCGTAGTTAGTAGCTAGATAGCTTCCTCTCTCTCTCTCTCTCTCTCTCTCTCTCTCTCTCTCTCTCTCTCTCTCTCTCTTTCTCTCTCTCTCTCTGTTTTGATTATCAATACAATGGTCTCTTGGAGATCCATATGTTGTAACTCTTTTTGCGGTGTGTTTGTTGGGATCCGATGAACTTTGAGTTTATGATCAGATCTATCTTTTTATATCCATGAAAGTTATTTGAGTTTCTTTGATCTCTTGTATGCATGATCTCTTATAGCCTCGTAATTCTTCTCCCATATTTGGGGTTTGTTTGGCCAACTTTATCTATTTATCTTGCAATGGGAAGAGGTGCCCGTGGGTTCGATCTTACGGTGCTTGATCCTAGTGACAGAAAGGGAACCGACACGTATGTATCATTGCCACTAAGGATTAAACGACAAGATCCATATCTAACGCCATAGATAAACGGATCTTGTCTACATCATGTTATCATTCTTACTGCATTACTTTGTTTTTCCATGAACTTAATACACTAGATGCATGCTAGATAGCGGTCAATGTGTGGAGTAATAGTAGTAGATGTAGGCAGGAGTCGGTCTACTAATCTTGGACGTGATGCCTATGTAATGATCATTGCCTGTATATCGTCATAAACATTTGAGGTTCTATCAATTGCCCAACAGTAATTTGTTTACCCACCGTTTGCTATCTTTTTCGAGAGAAGCCACTAGTGAAACCTACGGCCCCCGGGTCTTCCTTCTCATATATTTGCCTTTGCGGTCTACTTGCCTTTGCTTTTATTTTCAGATCTACTAACCCAAAATACCTTGCTGTAATTTATCTTATTTATTATCCAATCTATCAATATTTACAACTCTATCACGTCCGTTACCCGAAAGGGATTGACCACCCCTTTTGCACGTCGAGTTGCGAGTATTTGTTATTTGTGTGTAGGTGTTGTTTACGTTGTGTTGCTTCGCTCTCCTACTGGTTCGATAACCTTGGTTTCACATCTGAGGGAAATACCTACCGCCGCTGTGCTGCATCATCCCTTCCTCTTTGGGGAAATATCGACGTAGCTTTAAGCGACATCAATCATAAGTGGGAGGCTTGTTCAACTAAGAACGGCACCCAAGCACCGGTCCACCCACATATAAAATTATCAAAGTAGCGAACATGAATCAAACAAACATGATGAAAATAACTAGATGATAATTCCCATGTGTCCTCGAGAACACTTTGCTTGTTATAAGAAACTGTTCTGGCTTGTCCTTTGCAATAAAAAGGACCGGGCCACCTTGCTGCACCTTTTTTACAATTTCTACTTGTTGTTCGTTACAAATTACCTTGCTATCAAAGTATCTGTTACCGATAATTTCAGTGCTTGCAGAGAATACTTTGCTGAAAACTACTAGTCTTTTCCTTCTGCTCTTCGTTGGGTTCGACACTCTTACTTATCGAAAGGACTACGATTGATCCCCTATACTTGTGGGTCATGAAGGATCCACCTACATGCAACTCAGCTGCTCATGCGGCCATGGCGGGTAGGGGGGGGACCCGGTGTCTCAGCTTTGGCTGGTAGTTTAGGTTCGACATTCTTTTCGTAGTAGGCGGCGCTTGATACGTCTCTAACGTATCTATAATTTTTTATTGTTCCATGCTATTATTTATGATGTTTTGGATGTTTAATGGGCTTTGTTATACACTTTTATATTATTTTTGGGACTAACCTATTAACCCAAAGGCCCGGTCCAGATTGCTGTTTTTTGCCTATTTCACGGTTTCACAGAAAAGGAATATCAAACGGAGTCCAAACGGAATGAAACTTCGGGAGAGATATTTTTGGAGCAAAATACGCACGGGAGACGTGAGAACCAAGGAGTAGGCACACGTGGCATCCACGAGGGTGGGGGCGCCCCCCCCCCCCTATATGGCGCGCCCCCTGCCTCGTGGGCCCCATGTCTGGCCCCCGGTGCCCTCCTTCTTCCACGTACCCCGAAACCATCAGAACAACAGAGAAAACCATAGTTCCACCGCCGCAACCTTCTGTTCCTGTGAGATCCCATATTGGGGCCTGTTCCGGTGCTCCGCCGGAGGGGGGATCTACCATGGAGTGCTTTTACATCATCATCATCGCCTCACCATGAGTTGTGAGTGGTTTACCACAGACCTTCGGGTCCATAACTAGTATCTAGATGGCTTCTTCTCTCTCTTTGGATCTCAATACCAAGTTATCCTCGGTCTTCGAGGAGATCTATTCGATGTAATCTCTTTTTGTGGTGTGTTTGTCGAGATCTGATGAATTTTGGGTTTATGACCAAGATTATCTTTGAGAAATATTTGGTTCTTTTCTGAACTCTTTATGTATGATTATAATATCCTTGCAAGTCTCTTCAAATTATTGGTTTGGTTTGGCCTACTAGATCTATAGTTCTTGCAATGGGAGAAGTGCTTGGCTTTGGGTTCAATCTTGCGGTGTCCTTTCCCAGTGACAGTAGGGGCAGCAAGGCACGTATTGTATTGTTGCCATCGAGGATAAAAAGATGGGGTTTATATCACTATGTTTGAGTTTAGCCCTCTACATCATGTCATCTTGCTTAAGGCGTTACTCTGTTCTTATGAACTTAATACTCTAGATGCATGCTGGATAGCGGTCGATGTGTGGAGTAATAGAAGTAGATGCAGAATCGTTTTGGTCTACTTGTCTCGGACGTGATGCCTATATATAATGATCATGCCTAGCTAGTCTCATAATTATTCACTTTTCTATCAATTGCTCGACAGTAATTTGTTTACCCGCCGTAAAATACCGCTATCATGAGAGAAGCCACTAGAGAAAACTATGGCCCCCGGGTCTATTCTCAACATATCAATCTACAATCTACTTTACTTTTCCGCTTTTACTTCCTGTACTTATATCCAAAAATACCAAAAATATCAAACTATCATCTCTATCAGATCTCACTTTCGTAAGTGACCGTAAAGGGATTCACAACCCCTTATCGCGTTGGCTGCGAAGTTCTTATTTGTTTGTGCAGGTGCGAGGGACTCGCGCGTGGTATCCTACTGGATTGATACCTTGGTTCTCAAAAACTGAGGGAAATACTTACGCTACTGTGCTGCATCACCCTTTCCTCTTCGAGGGAATACAACGCAAGCTCGAGAAGTAGCAAGAAGAATTCCTGGTGCCGTTGTCGTGGAGGCTTACGTAAAATTCATATACCAAGTACCTATCACACGCCCTTATCCTTCGCATTACATTTATTTGCCTCTCGTTTTCCTCTCCCCCACTTCACCCTTGCCGTTTTATTTGCCCTTCTTTTGCCGTGTGTTTATCGTTCGCTTGCTTCTTGTTTGCTTTCGAGTTGGATTGCTTGCTTGTTATCATGTCTAGCACACCTATCATTATCAATACTCCCGAGAGTGAGGTGCTCAATTTTAAACAAAGGGAGGAAGAAAACTTAAAAGATGCCTGGTATAGAATTTGCAATGCTCAAAATAGATCTACTAGGAAGCTTTCCACTTCCGTGCTTCTTCGCAATTTTTATGTTGGCATAACTCCGTGGATAGACGTACTTTTGATTCTTATAATGCAATGACTGAATTACCGGAGGGAATTTCTTGGGTAGCCGTACTTTTGATTCTTATAATGCAATGACTGAATTATTTGGCTCACCACCTCTTATGGTTAATGGGACCGTTTTAACTTTGGAGCATGTTATGCAAAGGCTAGAAATCATTGAAAACAAAGTTGCTACGGTAGAATTGGTAGAGAACTTGGATAGAAAGATCCACAATGAAATTACCCAATATGGATCCAAGGTAAGAGTTGTTCTGAAAAACTTTAAGGAAAAGGAACCCATAGTTAAAGAAAAATTAGATCAAGATTCCACTAGAATCGATAAACTTGAGGATATTATTACTAATGTGGGTTCTGCTCTTTCTGCTATGAAAACTACTTCAAGTCCTTCTACAACTAAATTGTATAAATTCATGTATGTACCTAAGAACAAGGGTGAAACATCTAGTAAAGGAATCGCCGATCTTAAATCTATAAGTGTTCATCCTAATTTTCTTACTTTTGCAAGAGAACCTTTTGACACGATTGAATTTCTTGATTTCTTGCCCAAGAGTTTGATTATCAATAGGGATAAAGAAGATCCTAAGAATCACAAGTGCTTAATTAAAGAATTGTCCTCCAAAGATGGCAATACGTAGATCTATCCATGTATCTTGCCTAGCTAGGGCGTAAAATGATAGCGCTTATTGGGAGGCAACCCAATTTTATATTTTTTGTTTTTGCTTCTGTTTAGGAATAAATATTGCATCTAGCTTCTGTTTAGATGTGGTTTTGTGTTTTAATTAGTGTTTGTGCTAAGTAGAACCTTTGGGAAGACTTGTGTGAAGTTTATATGATCTTGCTGTGAAAAACAGGATCATTAGCGCTCGCTAGAATGGTCACCAGATTTTACTGGGGTGTGCTATTTAGTTGATTCTTTTTGCAGATTATTAATAGACATATTCCCCACGTTTACCAATTTATTTCAATTTTTTTGGAGTTACAGAAGTATGCGAAAGTTACAGATTACTACAGACTGTTCTGTTTTTGACAGATTCTGTTTTTCGTGTGTTGTTTGCTTATTTTGATGCATCTATGAGTAGTATCGGAGGATATGAAACATAGAGAAGTTGGAATATAGTAGGTTTAACACAAATATAAACAAAGAATGAATTCATTACAGTACCTTTGAGTAGTGGTTTCTTTTCTTGTACTAACGGAGCTCACGAGATTTTTGTCTAAGTTTTGTGTTGTGAAGTTTTCAAGTTTTGAGTATTGCTTTGATGGACTATGGAACAAAGAGTGGCAAGAGCCTAAGATTGGGGATGCCCAAGGCACCCCAAGGTAAAATTCAAGGACAACCAAAAGCCTAAGCTCGGGGATGCCCCGGGACAAAGAGTGGCAAGAGTCTATTAAAACAGCATGGTAATGTGCTCTGGCTATAAAATTAGCCTTCACATGATAGACATCCATGATCAATGTAGTAAAAACTTTCATACTAAGTGCATTGAATATGATGAGAAGTTGGATGCTTGATAATTGTTTTGAGATATGAGGATAGTGATATTAGAGTCATGCTAGTAGAGTTATTATGAAATTGAGAAATACTTGTGTTAAGGTTAGTGATTTCCGTAGCATGCATGTATGGTGAACCGCTATGTGACGAAGTTAGAGCATGAGGTATTTGTAAAGTGTCAACCTTTGTGTGGAGGTCGGGGGCGCGCGATGGTTAACTCCTACCAACCTCCCCCTAGGAGCATGCGTTGATTGCTTTGTTTTGATGACTCGTAAATTTTTGCAATAAGTATATGAGTTCTTTTGACTAATGTTGAGTCCATGGATATTACGCACTCTCACCCTTCCACCATTGCTAGCCTCTCTTGTACCATGCAACTTTCGCCGGTACCATACACCCACTATATATCCTTCCTCAAAACAGCCACCATATATCTTCCTCAAAACAGCCACCATACCTACCTATCATGGCATTTCCATAGCCATTCCGAGATATATTGCCATGCAACTTTCCACCGTTCATTTCATATGACACGCTTCATATTGTCATATTGCCATGCATGATCATGTAGTTGACATCGTATTTGTGGCAAAGCCACCATGCATAATTTTTCATAAATGTCACTCTTGATTCATTGCACATCCCGGTACACCGCCGGAGGCATTCAAATAGGGTCATACTTTGTTCTAGTATCGAGTTGTAAATCAATATAAGTGTGATGATCATCATTATTAGAGCATTGTCCCAAGTGAGGAAAGGCTAAATAAAGAAAGCCCCTCCAAAAGAAAAAAAAGAAGGGAAGGCCAAAGAAAAAAGAAAGGCCCAAAAAAGGGACAATTGCTACTATCTTTTTCCACACTTGTGCTTCAAAGTAGCACCATGATCTTCATGATAGAGAGTCTCTTGTTTAGTCACTTTCATATACTAGTGGGAATTTTCATTATAGAACTTGACTTGTATATTCCAACGATGGGCTTCCTCAAATGCCCTAGGTCTTCGTGAGCAAGCAAGTTGGATGCACACCCACTTAGTTTCTTTTGTTGAGCTTTCATACATTTTTAGCTCTAGTGCATCCGTTGCATGGCAATCCCTACTGATACGTCTCAAACGTATCTACTTTTCCAAACACTTTTGATATTGTTTTGACCTCATTCTTGCATGATTTGAACTAAACTAACCCGTACTGACGCTGTTTTCAGCACAGCTGCCTGTATGGTTTTATTGTGTGCAGGAAAACGGATTTTTAGGTATCTCAGAAAAATCCACGAAAAATCACAGAAAATCCACGCACCCGAAGGAACCAGGAGCCAGAAGAGGGACCAGAGGGGGACCACGGGGGGCCCAGGCGCCCTGGTGGCACGGCCCAGCCCCTGGCCGCGCAGGGGGGTCGCCTGGGTGGGCCCCACGCCCCCTGGTGCCATACTTCGACTCGTATTTTTACCCGTGACGAGAAAACCCCAGATCAGAAGTTCTTTTCGCAGTTTTCGTCGCGGAGCCGCCGCCACCCTCTGTTCTTCTCCGGGAGGGCTAATCTGGAGGCTGAATTGGCCTCCGGAGAGGGGAGATCGTCGCCATCGTCATCATCATCACCACTCCATCATCCCTCCATGACTTCTCCGTCCATGTGTGAGTAATTCCCCTGCTGTAGGCGAAGGGGATGGTAGGGATTGGATGAGTTAGATCATGTAATAGTTTGTCAGATCGTTGGGGGCATGTTGCCTATCATCTACTATGGTGTTTATCATCTTTGCTTCAACTTGTTATTCTTAATGCTTGACACTTAGGGCCCGAGTGCCATGATTTCAGATCTGAACCATATGTGTTTGCATGAATATATTTGTGTTCTTGATCCTATCTATGAGTTGTTTGCACCTGTTACGGTTCGGAACCGGCGATCCCAAAAGTGACAGCTTGGGACACCAAAGGGGATGGTCCGTAGTTTGAGGATTACATGTATCCATTGAGTTCATTGCTTTGTTCCGGTGCTCTTTGACAGGAGCACCTTAATCTCCATAAGTTTCTTTTGGCCGCGTTCGTAGCGGGATGGTAGGACAAAAGATGTTGTGCAAGTTCTTATTGCAAGCACGCACAACTACCTACGGGATACATGCCTAATGTTTGATATTTGCCTAGATGATCATTACTTTTCCGTGTGCCGTGCCCCAAGTTAGAATCATGATATATCTTATCCATGCAGCGCCCAACCATCCATCTCCCTAGCCTACAGTGTTTTAAATCCTGCTTGTCACTAGTTGCTACTTTTGCCATTTACCTTTACTATTTACTTTTGCTGTTTACTTTTACTATCACTATCACCACTATCATATCACTGTTACCATTTATCTTTTGTTGCAAGTAAGTATATTTCAGGTGCGGTTGAATTGACAACTCAACTGCCAAAGCTTATAAATACTCTTTGGCTCCCCGTGTGTCGAATCAATAAATTGGGTTATTCTTACCCGCGAAGACTATCTCGATCCCTTACGGTTGAGGGTTATCAAGTACCGTTTTCTGGCGCCGTTGCCGGGGAGCATAGCAATATTTACAAGTCTACTTGAAGTATCCTACCTGCTGCACTTCATCCACTATGGGTAAGAAAGGAGACCCCAAGGTTCCGATCTTACTATCCACTACAAGAAGAGGTACTGTTCTGAGCACTAGTGCTACACTTGATTCACCTTCTGTTATGAGTAAGTTTGCCTCACCACCACCACATGATGCTCCTACTGAATCAATTACTATGTCCGATACTCTTGATGATGCTTCTACTACTGTTGATGATATTAGCTCACTTGGTTATGCTCTTGAAAAACAAATTGCTGCTGCTGCTAAAAAGTCTGGAATTGAAATTCCTGTTACTCGCTACCCTATTGGTGAAACTTATGATTATCCTGATTTGAGTAAACTCAAGGAGAGACTCCTTGATGATGATTACTATATGCTTGATGAAGATTTATGCAGGGAACTGACAGAGTTTTCTGGCTCTGACCCTGAAGTTATTAAGAAACTATTTGAAAAACACTCTTTGAAGAACAAAACAGTTCCTGATCCTGAATTTGCTACATCTCCTATATGCATTGATGATACTGATTATGATTTCTCTGTTGATCTTTCACTTATACCTATGGTTGAAGCTGACCCCTTTTATGGCAGAGAAAATGATGATGCTATTGCACACCTGACTAAACTCGGTGAGTTGGGTGGCCTGTTTACCACAGATGAGAAGATACAATACTTTTATATCACCAAGCTTCTTCCTTTCTCCTTGAAGGAAGGTGCTAAAGCATGGTATGATTCGCTTCCATGCGGTTCCATTAAGAGTCCTCAAGACTTAGCTCACTCTTTTGTTGATAAGTACTTTCCTGCTCACATGCAACATGCTGCTTTACAAAGAATTTATAACTTTAAACAATTGCAGGATGAGTCCCTCCCTAAAGCTTGGGGGAGGTACTGCGGTCTGATTCGGGCTAGACCAGGACATGAAGTCCCTAAGAACGAATTAATCGATATATTCTATGCTGGTTTAACTGATGAATCCAGGTCCTATTTGGACAGTTGTGCTGGTTGTGTTTTCAGGAAAAGGGCACCGGATGATGCAGAAGATTTGATGGGCAGGATTGCCAAAAATCATGAAGATTGGTCCGTCCCTGAACCACCTCCTGAAGGAAATATGCCCTAGAGGCAATAATAAAGTTGTTATTTATATTTCCTTATATCATGATAAATGTCTTTTATTCATGCTAGAATTGTATTAACTGGAAACTTAGTACATGTGTGAATACATAGACAAAACAGAGTGTCCCTAGTATGCCTCTACTAGACTAGCTCATTGATCAAAGATGGTTATGTTTCCTAACCATAGACATGAGTTGTCGTTTGATCAATGGGATCACATCATTAGGAGAATGATGTGATGGACAAGACCCATCCGTTAGCATAGCACTTTGATCGTTTAGTTTTGCTGCTATTGCTTTCTTCATGACTTATACATGTTCCTATGACTATGAGATTATGCAACTCCCGAATACCGTAGGAACACCTTGTGTGCTATCAAACGTCACAACGTAACTGGGTGATCATAAAGATGCTCTACAGGTGTCTCCGAAAGTATTCGTGGTGTTGGCATAGATCAAGATTAGGATTTGTCACTCCGAGTGTCGGAGAGGTATCTCTGGGCCCTCTCGGTAATGCACATCATAATAAGCCTTGCAAGCAAATGACTAATGAGTTAGTCACGAAATGATGTATTACGGAACGAGTAAAGAGACTTGCCGGTAACGAGATTGAACTAGGTATAGAGATACCGACGATCGAATCTCGGGCAAGTAACATACCGATGACAAAGGGAACAACGTATGTTGTTATGCGGTTCAACCGATAAAGATCTTCGTAGAATATGTAGGAGCCAATATGGGCATCCAGGTTCCGCTATTGGTTATTGACCGGAGAGGTGTCTCGGTCATGTCTACATAGTTCTCGAACCCGTAGGGTCCGCACGCTTAAACGTTTCGTTGACGATATAGTATTTAATGAGTTATGAATGTTGATGACCGAATGTTATTCGGAGTCCCGGATGTGATCACGGACATGACGAGGAACTCCGGAATGGTCCGGAGATAAAGATTAATATATGGGATAATAGTGTTTGACCTCCGGAAGGGTTCCGGAATTCACCGGAAGGGGTTCCGGATGTTTCCCGAAGTGTTTGGGTACGAGAACACTTTATTTGGGCCAAAGGGGAAAGCCCACGAGGCTTTAGGAAAGTGCAAAAGGAAGTTTTGCGGAGACCAGAGGCTAGACGCCAGGAACCCTGGCGTCTAGGGGGTAGACGCCGGGAACCCTGGCGTCTAGCCCTGGAGTCCGAGTGGGACTCTTTCCTTTCGGGCAAAACCGACTTTGAGGAGGCTTTTGCTCCAAGTTTCGACCCCAGGGCTCAACATATAAATAGAGGGGTAGGGCTAGCACCCAAGACACATCAAGATACACCAAGCCGTGTGCCGGCTACCCCGACCCTCTAGTTTATCCTTCGTCTAGTTTCTGTAGTGCTTGGCGAAGCCCTGCAGAGATTGTTCTTCATCAACAACCGTCACCACGCCGTCGTGCTGCCGGAACTCATCTACTACTTCGCCCGTCTTGCTGGATCAAGAAGGCGAGGACGTCATCGAGCTGAACGTGTGCTGAACGCGGAGGTGCCGTACGTTCGGTACTAGATCGGGACGGATCGTGAAGGTGCACGACTACATCAACCGCGTTGATAAACGCTTCCGCTTTCGGTCTACGAGGGTACGTAGACACACTCTCCCCTCTCGTTGCTATGCATCTAGTAGATAGATCTTGCGTGATCGTAGGAAATTTTTGAAAATACTACGTTCCCCAACAGTGGCATCATGAGCCAGGTCTATGCGTAGATGATATGCACGAGTAGAACACAATGAGATTGTGGACGATACTAGTCATACTGCTTACCAGCATGTCATACTTTGCTTCGGCGGTATTGTGAGATGAAGCGGCCCGGACCGACATTACGCGTACGCTTACGCGAGACTGGTTTCACCGGTACGAGCACTCGTTGCTTAAAGGTGACTGGCGGCTGTCTGTCTCTCTCACTTTAGCTGAATCAAGTGTGGCTACGCCCGGTCCTTGTGAAGGTTAAAACAGCACATACTTGACGAAACATCGTTGTGGTTTTGTATGCGTAGGTAAGAACGGTTCTTGCTAAGCCCGTAGCAGCCACGTAAAACTTGCAACAACAAAGTAGAGGACGTCTAACTTGTTTTTGCAGGGCATGTTGTGATGTGATATGGTCAAGACATGATGAGTTATACGGCTTTGTATGAGATGATCATGTTTTGTAATGTTATCGGCAACTGGCAGGAGCCATATGGTTGTCGCTTTATTGTATGAAATGCAACCGCCATGTAATTGCTTTACTTTATCACTAAGCGGTAGCGATAGTCGTAGAAGCAATAGTTGGCGAGACGACAACGATGCTACGATGGAGATCAAGGTGTCGCGCCGATGACGAAGGTGATCATGACGGTGCTTTGGAGATGGAGATCAAAAGCACAAGATGATGATGGCCATATCATGTCACATATTTTGATTGCATGTGATGTTTATCTTATTATGCTTCTTATTTTGCTTAGAACGACGGTAGCATTATAAGATGATCCCTTACTAAATTTCAAGGTATAAGTGTTCTCCCTGAGTATGCACCGTTGCGAAAGTTCGTCGTGCCGAGACACCACGTGATGATCGGGTGTGATAAGCTCTACGTTCAAATACAACGGGTGTAAGCCAGTTTTGCACACGCAGAATACTCGGGTTAAAATTGACGAGCCTAGCATATGCAGATATGGCCTCGGAACACTGGAGACCGAAAGGTCGAGCGTGAATCATATAGTAGATATGATCAACATAAGATGTTCACCATTGAAACTACTCCATCTCACGTGATGATCGGACATGGTTTAGTTGATTTGGATCACGTGATCATTTAGATGACTAGAGGGATGTCTATCTAAGTGGGAGTTCTTAAGTAATATGATTAAATTGAACTTTAATTTATCATGAACTTAGTCCTCGTAGTATTAGCATATCTATGTTGTAGATCAATAGCTCGCGATGTTGCTCCCCGTTTATTTTTTATATGTTCCTAGAGAAAGCTAAGTTGAAAGATGTTAGTAGCAATGATGCGGAATTGTTCCGTGATCTGAGGATTATCCTCATTGCTGCACAGAGAATTATGTCCTTGATGCACCGCTAGGTGACATACCTATTGCAGGAGCAGATGTAGACGTTATGAACGTTTTGACAAAAGCTCGGTATGATGACTACTTGATAGTTTAAGTGCACCATGCTTTATGGCTTAGAACCGGGGCTTCAAAAACGTTTTGAACGCCACGGAGCAAAAAAGATGTTCCAAGAGTTGAAATTAGTATTTCATACTCATGCCCGTGTCGAGAGGTATAAGACTTCTGACAATACTTTGCCTACAAGATGGAGGAGAATAGCTCAACCAGTGAGCATGTGCTCAGATTGTCTGGGTACTACAATTACTTGAATCAAGTGGGAGTTAATCTTCCAGATAAGATAGTAATTGACAAAGTTCTCTAGTCACTATCACCAAGTTAGTAGAACTTCGTGATGAACTATAATATGCAAGGGATGACGAAAGGAATTCCCGAGCTCTTCGCAATGCTGAAGTCGGCGAAGGTAGAAATCATGAAAAAGCATCAAGTGTTGATGGTTAACAAGACCACTTGTTTCAAGTAAAGGGCAAAGGGATAGAAGGGGAACTTCAAGAAGAATGACAAGCAAGTTGTCACTCCCGTGAAGAAACCCAAAGCTAAAACTCAAGCCTGAAACTAAGTGCTTCTACTGCAAAGGAAATGGTCACTGGAAGTGGAACTGCCCTAGATACTTGGCGGATAAGAAGGATGGCAAAGTGAACAAAGGTATATTTTGATATACAGATTATTGATGTGTACTTTACTAGTGTTCATAGCAACCCCAAGGTATTTGATACCGGTTCAGTTGCTAAAATTAGTAACTCGAAACGAGAATTGCAGAATGAACAGAGACTAGTTAAAGGTGAAGTGACGATGTGTGTTGGAAGTGGTTCCAAGATTGATATGATCATCATCGCACACTCCCTATACTTTCGGGATTAGTGTAAAACCTAAATAAATGTTATTTGGCATTTGCGTTGAGCATGAATATGATTTGATCATATTTGTTGCAATACGGTTATTCATTTAAAGTCATAGAATAATTGTTATTCTGTTTACATGAATAAAACCTTCGATGGTCATACACCCAATGAAAATAGTTTGTTGGATCTCGATCGTGGTGATACACATATTCATAATATTGAAGCCAAAAGATGCAAGGTTAATAATGATAGTGCAACTTATTTGTGGCACTGCCGTTTAGGTCATATTGGTGTAAAACGCATGAAGAAACTCCATAATGATGGACTTTTGGAATCACTTGATTATGAATCACTTGGTGCTTGCGAACCATGCCTCATGGGCAAGATGACTAAAACTCCGTTCTCCGGAACTGTGGAGCAAGCAACAGATTTGTTGGAAATCATACATGATGATGTATGCAGACCAATGAGTGTTGAAGCTCGCGGCGGGTATCGTTATTTTCTGACATTCACTGATGATTTGAGCAGATATGGGTATATCTACTTAATGAAGCACAAGTCTGAAACATTTGAAAAGTTCAAAGAATTTCAGAGTGAAGTGGAGAATCATCGTAACAAGAAAATAAGAGTTTCTATGATATGATCGTAGAGATAAAATATTTGAGTTATCGAGTTTGGCCTTCAGTAAAAACAATGTGAAATAGTTTCACTACTCACGCCACCTGGAACACCACAGTGTAATGGTGTGACCGAACGTCATAACCGTACTTTATTAGATATGGTGCGATCGATGATGTCTCTTACCGATCTACCACTATCGCTTTTGGGGTTATGCATTAGAGACAGCTACATTCACGTTAAATAGGGCACCATCTAAATCCGTGGAGATGACACCGTATGAACTGTGGTTTGACGATAAACCTAAGCTGTCATTTCTTTAAGTTTGGGACTGCGATGCTTATGTGAAAAAGTTTCAACATGATAAGATCGAACCCAAATCGGAGAAGTAAATCTTCATAGAATACCCAAAAAGAAAATATTGGGTACACCTTCTATCACAGATCCGAAGGCAAGATATTCGTTGCTAAGAATGGATCCTTTCTAGAAAAAGAGTTTCTCTCGAAAGAAGTGAGTGGGAGGAAAGTAGAACTTGATGAGGTAATTGTACCTTCTCTTGAATTGGAAAGTAGTACATCACAGAAACTGGTTCTAGTGATTCCTACACCAATTAGTGAGGAAGCTAATGATGATGATCATGAAACTTCAGATCAAGTTTCTGCTGAATTTCGTAGATCAACCAGAGTTTGTTCCGCACCAGAGTGGTACGGCAACCCGGTTCTGGAAGTCATGTTACTGGAACATGATGAACCTACGAACTATGAGGAAGCGATGATGAGCCCAGATTCCGCAAAATGGCTTGAGGCCATGAAATCTGAGATGGGATCCATGTATGAGAACAAAGTGTGGACTTTGGTTGACTAGCCCAATGATCGGCAAGCCATCAAAAATAAATGGATCTTCAAGAGGAAGACTGACACTGACGGTAATGTTACTGTTTACAAAGCTCGACTTGTTGCGAAAGGTTTTTGACAAGTTCAAGGAGTTGACTACGATGAGACTTTCTCACCCGTAGCGATGCTTAAGTCTGTCCGAATCATGTTAGCAATTGCCGCATTTTATGAAATCTGGCAAATGGATAACAAAACTGCATTCTTTAATGGATTTATTAAAGAAGAGTTGTATATGATGCAACCAGAAGGTTTTGTCGATCCAAAAGGTGCTAACAAAGTATGCAAGCTCCAGCGATCCATCTATGGACTGGTGCAAGCATCTCGGAGTTGGAATATACGCTTTGATGAGGTGATCAAAGCATATGGTTTTATACAGACTTTTGGAGAAGCCTGTATTTACAAGAAGTGAGTGGGAGCACTACAACCTTTCTGATAAGTATATGTGAATGACATATTGTCGATCAGAAAT
>LR738715.1:820808981-820831811 GCA_902687465.1 Secale cereale
TTTTCAAAGAAAGACCTTGGTGAAGCTGCTTACATATTGGGCATCAAGATCTATAGAGATAGATCAAGACGCTTGATAAGACTTTCGATGAGTACATACCTTGATAAGATTTTGAAGTAGTTCAAAATGGATCAGTCAAAGAAGGAGTTCTTCCCTGACTTGTAAAGTGTGAAGTTGAGTAAGACTCAAAGCCAGACCACGGCAGAAAAATATAGAGAGAATGAAAGTCATTCCCTATGCCTCAGCCATAGGTTCTATAAAGTATGCCATGCTGTGTACCAAACATGTTGTGTACCTTGCCATGAGTTTGTCAAGGGGGTACAATAGTGATCCAGGAGTAGATCACTGTACAGCGGTCAAAATTATCCTTAGTAACTGGATGACTAAGGAAATGTTTCTCGATTATGGAGGTGATAAAGAGTTCGTCGTAAAGGGTTACGTCGATGCAAGCTTTGACACTAAATCCAGATGACTCTAAGTATCAATCTGGATGCGTATTGTAAGTGGGAGCAATTAGCTAGAGTAGCTCTATGCAGAGCATTGTAGACATAGAAATTTGCAAAATACATACGGATCTGAATGTGACAGACCCGTTGACTAAACTTCTCTCACAAGCAAAACATGATCACACCTTATTACTCTTGGGTATTAATCACATAGCAATGTGAACTAGATTATTGACTCTAGTAAACCCTTTTGGGTGTTGGTCACATGGTGATGTGAACTAAGGGTGATATTCACATAAGGATGTGAACTATCGATATTAAATCACATGGCGATGTGAGCTAGATTATTGACTCTAGTGCAAGTGGGAGACTGAAGGAAATATGCCCTAGAGGCAATAATAAAGTTGTTATTTATATTTCCTTATATCATGATAAATGTCTTTTATTCATGCTAGAATTGTATTAACTGGAAACTTAGTACATGTGTGAATACATAGACAAAACAGAGTGTCCCTAGTATGCCTCTACTAGACTAGCTCATTGATCAAAGATGGTTATGTTTCCTAACCATAGACATGAGTTGTCGTTTGATCAATGGGATCACATCATTAGGAGAATGATGTGATGGACAAGACCCATCCGTTAGCATAGCACTTTGATCGTTTAGTTTTGCTGCTATTGCTTTCTTCATGACTTATACATGTTCCTATGACTATGAGATTATGCAACTCCCGAATACCGTAGGAACACCTTGTGTGCTATCAAACGTCACAACGTAACTGGGTGATCATAAAGATGCTCTACAGGTGTCTCCGAAAGTATTCGTGGTGTTGGCATAGATCAAGATTAGGATTTGTCACTCCGAGTGTCGGAGAGGTATCTCTGGGCCCTCTCGGTAATGCACATCATAATAAGCCTTGCAAGCAAATGACTAATGAGTTAGTCACGAGATGATGTATTACGGAACGAGTAAAGAGACTTACCGGTAACGAGATTGAACTAGGTATAGAGATACCGACGATCGAATCTCGGGCAAGTAACATACCGATGACAAAGGGAACAACGTATGTTGTTATGCGGTTCGACCGATAAAGATCTTCGTAGAATATGTAGGAGCCAATATGGGCATCCAGGTTCCGCTATTGGTTATTGACCGGAGAGATGTCTCGGTCATGTCTACATAGTTCTCGAACCCGTAGGGTCCGCACGCTTAACGTTTCGTTGACGATATAGTATTAAATGAGTTATGTATGTTGGTGACCGAATGTTATTCGGAGTCCCGGATGTGATCACGGACATGACGAGGAACTCCGGAATGGTCCGGAGATAAAGATTAATATATGGGATAATAGTGTTTGACCTCCGGAAGGGTTCCGGAATTCACCGGAAGGGGTTCCGGATGTTTCCCGAAGTGTTTGGGTACGAGAACACTTTATTTGGGCCAAAGGGGAAAGCCCACGAGGCTTTAGGAAAGTGCAAAAGGAAGTTTTGCGGAGACCAGAGGCTAGACGCCAGGAACCCTGGCGTCTAGGGGGTAGACGCCGGGAACCCTGGCGTCTAGCCCTGGAGTCCGAGTGGGACTCTTTCCTTTCGGGCAAAACCGACTTTGAGGAGGCTTTTGCTCCAAGTTTCGACCCCAGGGCTCAACATATAAATAGAGGGGTAGGGCTAGCACCCAAGACACATCAAGATACACCAAGCCGTGTGCCGGCTACCCCGACCCTCTAGTTTATCCTTCGTCTAGTTTCTGTAGTGCTTGGCGAAGCCCTGCAGAGATTGTTCTTCATCAACAACCGTCACCACGCCGTCGTGCTGCCGGAACTCATCTACTACTTCGCCCGTCTTGCTGGATCAAGAAGGCGAGGACGTCATCGAGCTGAACGTGTGCTGAACGCGGAGGTGCCGTACGTTCGGTACTAGATCGGGACGGATCGTGAAGGTGCACGACTACATCAACCGCGTTGATAAACGCTTCCGCTTTCGGTCTACGAGGGTACGTAGACACACTCTCCCCTCTCGTTGCTATGCATCTAGTAGATAGATCTTGCGTGATCGTAGGAAATTTTTGAAAATACTACGTTCCCCAACACCTCCACCACCAAAGAAGAGGGGCATGTTTGTTCTAAGCCCCGAAGATATGTGAGAAGCAAAGAAGTCTATTAAAGAGAAAGGTATTAAAGCTGAAGACGTGAAGAATCTACCCCCTATTGAGAAGCTGTGTGAGCCTACCACTCACCCTCCTATGGTAGAGGTACACTCTCTTTTAGATTTCAACGCAAGTGACATCCCTCATGGTAAGCCTCCTGATCAATGTTTAGATGAGTTTGATAATTTTATTATGAAACAAAATCATTTTAATGAGAGGATACAACGTCAGTTGCATGATAATTCCCTTGCTATCAAAAGTTCGCTTGATGTTCTAGGTAGAACAGTTAATGATGTTCAATGTCTTGTGAAGCATTTTCATATGGTTAAAACTCAGCTTGACCAAATTTCTAATGTGCAAAAAGATTTGCTTGCTAACAATGCCAAACAAGATACTTTGCAGGCTTTTGGGATTAAGACCCGAGGAGGAACTAGCACTCAAGATCCTCTCTATCCAGAGGGGCATCCGAAGAGAATCGAGCAAGATTCTCAAATGCAGGAAGAAGAAATTGTTGGCTCTCCAAAGAAGAAGAAGAAACATAAGGAGTCTGACAATTCTAATGATCCTATTGCAGATGAAGAGCCAACTATTGATCCCAACAGCGTATCTATCTCCGATGCTGAGACTGAAGACGGTGCTAAACCTGAAGGTAAGGATAATGAGAATGATCCGCCTGAAGTTCGAGAAGAAGAAGCACCTGACAAACGTAAGAGGTACACTAAAGAAGACTTCATCGCAAGAAAACATGGGAAGGAAAGAGAACCATGGGTGCAGAAACCCATGCCCTTTCCAGGTAAGTCCATCAAATCCAAGGAAGAAGAGCATTACAATAAGTTTTGTGAGTGGATTAAACCTCTTTTTCTTCAAATTCCTTTGACTGAAGCTATTAAGTTACCTCCTTATTCAAAATATATGAAAGATATTGTCACTAATAAAAGAAAGGTTCCTAATGAAGCAATATCTACTATGCTTGCTAACTACTCTTTCAGTGGCAAGATTCCTGAGAAGCTCGGTGATCTAGGTATACCCACCATTCCTTGCTCTATAATGAATAATTATGTCAAAACTGCTTTATGTGATCTTGGAGCGGGAGTGAGTGTTATGCCTCTCTCTCTTTACGAGAGGCTTTGTTTAGAGAAACTAATTCCTACAGATATCTCCCTTCAGATGGCTGACAAGTCAACCGCCGTCCCGATAGGTATTTGTGAGGATGTTCCCGTAGAAGTTGCTAATTGTTTGTTTCTTACTGATTTTGTTGTGCTTGACATGCCCGAGGATGGGAGCATGTCCATTATTCTTGGTAGACCTTTTCTTAACACCGCAGGTGCTATTATTGATTGCAATAAAGGGAAGGTTACCTTCCATGTGAATGATAAAGAACACACGGTATATTTTCCAAAGAAGATCGACAGGAGGCATGGCCTCAACTCTATAGAAAATATCGAGACCGTGAAGATTGGAGAATGGGATTGTCCACTACATGTGCCTCACAAATACAAAACTATCATGGTGGGGACAATGTCCATCAAGGTAAAGGTTCAGTGATTACTTCGTGAGAGGTGAGACTTTTTGCTCTATATATCGCCTGTTTGTTGGTAAGACTTGATCAACCTTACTAGTAAACATGTTTTATATAGATAAAAAGTTGAGCTTGTTATGTTTTCATTTGTTTTTAGTTTTTGTTCTACTTGCTGTACCAAGTATTTATGTTTTGAAGCTTCACAATACTACTAACTGCTTCAAGTTTTCAGAGAGTTTCGCAGCTTTTTGAACTTCGAAAAAAATTCAACAGTGAAGTTTTCAGAAAAATTCCAGAAAAATTAAAATAAAAATTTCCACGTCGGGAGAGACCCAGAGGGACCTGGGGCCAGCCAGGGGGACCCACCAGTGGCCCAGGCGGCCAGCTGGCGCGGCCCAGCCCCTGGCCGCGCCCACAGGGCGCCTGGGGCCCACATGGCCCCCCTCCAGGTATGTCTTCTTCCTCCCTCTCTCTTTTCTCCAAAAACGCGAGTTCTGCACTTGTTCTTGTGTTCTTGCTGTTCTTGGAGGCGATTCTTCGATCTCTCTCTACAGCCCATCATTTGAGCTGAGATTTTGAACAAATACTCCCTGGTATGTGACTCCTCCACCCCTCCAATTAGATTTTTGATTGGTGGCTTCATTTGTGAGTATTTAGTAGTTCTTGGTGCTGTATAGATGAGCTTGCATGCATGTGTAGGAAGTTATTTTCCAAGTTTTGATGCAAGTTTATGCCTTGGGCAAGTGAGTTGAGTAGTTTGCCTTAGCTCACCTTGTTTTAATCCTCGTTTTTGTAAATTGCTGAAAATTTCAGAAATGAGTTTGTTAGGAAGGGCAAAAGGGTGGCTTGAGAAGAGGAGGCCTGCACACTCCGATCGAGTTACTAGAGCCGCAGCTTCACCCTCGACTGCTAGGGTGAGCTATAATGAAGATCATGTGCCCCTGGAGTTGTTGGAAGACACAAGTCCAGCACGTGCAATGACGTTTTCATGTGATGAATTCCTTGAAGCTGCGGGAATTAAGGATGAGTTTTATAATCTTTGTGCTAATGCAGGTTTGACACGGCTCGTCACGTGCCATGTTACTCAATATCAAAAACTCACCTCCAGTTTTATTAACAGTTTTAGATATAATCCTGATTCAGGTGCTATTGAGTTTAAAATTTACAATGATCTTATCACCATGACTTTGGGAAGGTTTTGTGAAATAATAGTTGTGCCAAACGTTGGGAGGACGGCTAGGATGGCCACTCAGCCCTCCGAGCTGAAAACCGTCATTAACTCTCTCTGCAGCATGGGTACGAGGGATATTCATCGGTCGAAGATCTCCAGCATCTTATTTCCTCACCTCAGGTATTTTGCATATTATGTTGCTAGAGGGGTGTTAGCTCGTGACAACACGAGCAGCATTTCTGCTCCGGATATTGCTATCCTGGCAGCAGCCCTCTCAGGGAGGTCTGATTATAATCTGGGTGCCTTAATTGCTCGACGCCTTGCTATGAACGGTAACAAGGGGGACTTATATGGTGGCGTTTATGCCACACTTATCTTAGAACATCTTGGAGGCACCCCACACCCCGATGATAATCCTTTTACTTATTTAAGCTTTGATCTTGCTGATATGAAAAGGCATAAGTTTGTTACCATGGCTTCTGAGCTGGATAATCTTGTTTATATCTTACGTTTCGGAACTACCGCGGAACGCGAGATCCGTCTACCTGCACCTCTTTTGTTTGATTTTTCTCGCAGGAACGGATGGTCCTTTGATGTTGTCCAGTTCGATGAGTTCATGGTCCAGTATCAGTTTCATAACCCCATGGAGGGGGTTGTGCCCGACGAGGAGGAGCACGGTGAGTTACCACCTTTCCAGGGAGATACCGCCACCGAGTTTGGTGAAGGGTCTTCCTCTGCCTGGCGTACAGACCCTTCCTCATGGGAGACTCCGAGGAGTTCGGTATACGCGCCAGCATCCTTCTACGACCCTTGGTCTCACCACCATACCCCCGGAGCAGGAGCCTCCTGGGGGCAGTAGCTGCTACCAACCTAGGCCAAAAGCCTAAGCTTGGGGGAGTACGTGCCCCTCTCACTTTTCCATTGTATTATCCGTTTTACTCGCTTTGATCTTTTCGAAGTTTTTGCCCGTTCTTCTTTATTTCCCTCTTTGCAAAAACAACAAAAAGATTTTCTTTTTCTTTTGCTTTCGTTCAACCTTTAAAATAACCCAAAAAGATTTCCTTTTCTCTTTAGTTTGCTTTGTTTTCAGAGTTCAGCTCGAGTCCGTGATGGCATTTAATTATATTTCCTACGTCCGATCGTGCAAGTGACAAGCAGTAATGACAAAGATCGACTGAAGGGAAGCAACAAGGAAGACCGGTATGAACTCTTCTTGTTTCTACTTTTGTACATATGCCTGTACTTATGGTCTAGAGACCAGCTTGTAGCGACATAGTGCTATGTTTACAATGCTCCTCCAGTGGTTCATGCTTTCCTTGTGGCTAGTCTCGAATAACTAGAGTATATAATGTGTTATTGAAATGATCTACATGCATTGCATTGTTCATAGTTCGGTATACTAAGGTGGTATTTCCCTTTAGAGAATTTTTGGATTGACTTGGCGCATGTTTACACATGTCTAAGACTGAAAAGTCTGCTCTGCCTTGATGATCTTTGAGTTTTAGAATAGTTATATCACTTTCATGCCCGATTCAATGTTGCTTTGTCGCTCTGCATGATTATGGCCGTTATTGCTCTCTAGTTGGTCGCTTCCCAGTCTTTTGCTAAACCCCCACCTGTACTAAGCGGACTGACTGCTTGTGCATCCAAAATCCTTAAAACCTGTTATGCCATATGAGTCCACCATACCTTCCTATACATGGTATTTACCTGCCATTCCTAACGAAGACTTTAGTGTACCACCTCGAAATTAATCAAAAGCATTTCTCTTTTTGTGCGTATGTTTTAGCTCATGAGGAAGTAGTAGTTAATTCATGATCTTTTTAAGTTGGACAAGTTTCACCCCTGGATTGCATGTCTAATGTGCAAACCCTTAATACGAGAAGGAACTAGCATAGAGTGCGCCCGGCTCAAAAAGATAATATAACAAACAAACCCTCCTTCGCGCTTTGTTCATGAGAAATCAGAAAACTTTGGCAGTGATAAACAAAGGAGATTAAGAGGATGTGATCATCCTCATGCGGGAGCCGTTCCTCGAGACTTGTCCAGCTCAAGAAGTGATTGAGTTATCTGCTAGCATTCGTTGACGAAATATGCACCTCTCAGAAAAAACGTTTTTACCTCTGTTTTTAAAACCGAGAGCTCTGGTACATGTTTAGTTTTTGTTTCCGACCACGGGTTTTCAACCTTGCCAACGAAAGCCATGGTTCGAGAGTCTCCACCCTCTTTCTTCAAAGCACTAACTAGGAGAGCATAATTGTCATTCTGAGTGTAATGTGCATTGTCCCAAAGTATTACATTGTCTTCTGCATGCTTGTAATATGATTTATTCTGAAATCCTTAGTTCTAGTCTCCTTTAAAACTCTGGAGGAGTTTCTGCATTTATGTTTTGCTTCACTCATGGAGGCTAGCGAGATACCACCCTAATATGCTCAAGCTATGTGCAATGTAATCTTGTCTTGATTTTCAGTAATATATTATTTACTTTTAAGTATTTGTGACTGGTCACTTGAAAGAAGGATTGCTCCTTGCATTGTTCTCATAGTACTGTTTCAATACTTGCTAGACTCTTTTCGTAGTACATGCTTATATACATCTAATGAAGCAAAAGAGTTTGTCAAAGTTTTCTTTGTCGCGTTCAGTTCGTTGAACTGAATTGCTTGAGGACAAGCAATATGCTAAGCTTGGGGGAGTTGATACGTCTCAAACGTATCTACTTTTCCAAACACTTTTGATATTGTTTTGACCTCATTCTTGCATGATTTGAACTAAACTAACCCGTACTGACGCTGTTTTCAGCAGAGCTGTCTGTATGGTTTTATTGTGTGCAGGAAAACGGATTTTTAGGTATCTCAGAAAAATCCACGAAAAATCACAGAAAATCCACGCACCCGAAGGAACCAGGAGCCAGAAGGGGGACCAGAGGGGGACCAGGGGGGCCCAGGCGCCCTGGTGGCGCGGCCCAGCCCCTGGCCGCGCCGGGTGGTCGCCTGGGTGGGCCCCACGCCGCCTGGTGCCCTACTTCGACTCGTATTTTTACCCGTGACGAGAAAACCCCAGATCAGAAGTTCTTTTCGCAGTTTTCGTCGCGGAGCCGCCGCCACCGTCTGTTCTTCTTAGGGAGGGCTAATCTGGAGGCTGAATTGGCCTCCAGAGAGGGGAGATCGTCGCCATCGTCATCATCATCACCACTCCATCATCCCTCCATGACTTCTCCTTCCATGTGTGAGTAATTCCCCTGCTGTAGGCGAAGGGGATGGTAGGGATTGGATGAGTTAGATCATGTAATAGTTTGTCAGATCGTTGGGGGCATGTTGCCTATCATCTACTATGGTGTTTATCATCTTTGCTTCAACTTGTTATTCTTAATGCTTGACACTTAGGGCCCGAGTGCCATGATTTCAGATCTGAACCATATGTGTTTGCATGAATATATTTGTGTTCTTGATCCTATCTATGAGTTGTTTGCACCTGTTACGGTTCGGAACCGGCGATCCCAAAAGTGACAGCTTGGGACACCAAAGGGGATGGTCCATAGTTTGAGGATTACATGTATCCATTGAGTTCATTGCTTTGTTCCGGTGCTCTTTGACAGGAGCACCTTAATCTCCATAAGTTCCTTTTGGCCCCGTTCGTAGCGGGATGGTAGGACAAAAGATGTTGTGCAAGTTCTTATTGCAAGCACGCACAACTACCTACGGGATACATGCCTAATGTTTGATATTTGCCTAGATGATCATTACTTTTCCGTGTGTCGTGCCCCAAGTTAGAATCATGATATATCTCATCCATGCAGCGCCCAACCATCCATCTCCCTAGCCTACAGTGTTTTAAATCCTGCTTGTCACTAGTTGCTACTTTTGCCATTTACCTTTACTATTTACTTTTGCTGTTTACTTTTACTATCACTATCACCACTATCATATCACTGTTATCATTTATCTTTTGTTGCAAGTAAGTATATTTCAGGTGCGGTTGAATTGACAACTCAACTGTCAAAGCTTATAAATACTCTTTGGCTCCCCGTGTGTCGAATCAATAAATTGGGTTATTCTTACCCGCGAAGACTATCTCGATCCCTTACGGTTGAGGGTTATCACCTACTCACTCACATTGATATCTATTGATGGGCATCTCCATAGCCTGTTGATACGCCTAGTCGATGTGAGACTATCTCCCTCCTTTTTGTCTTCTCCACAACCACCACTTTATTCCACCCATAGTGCTATGTCCATGGCTCACGCTCATGTATTGCGTGAAAGTTGAAAGGTTTGAAAGAATAGAGTATGAAAACAAGTGCTTGGCTGAAACCGGGGTTGTGCATGATATGAGTATTTTGTGTGATGAAGAGGGAGCATAGCCAGACTATATGATTCTGTAGGGATAACTTTCTTTAGCCATAGTATTTTGAGAAGACATGATTGCTTTGTTAGTATGCTTGAAGTATTATTATTTCTTATGTCAATATAGACTTTTGTCTTGAATCTTTCAGATCTGAACATTCATGCCACAATTAAGAGAACTACATTGAAAACTATGTTGGTTAGCATTCCACATCAAAAATTCTGTTTTTATCATTAACCTACTCGAGGATGAGCAGGAATTAAGCTTGGGGATGCTTGATACGTCTCCAACATATCTATAATTTTTTATTGTTACATGCTATTATTTATGATGTTTTGGATGTTTAATGGGCTTTGTTATACACTTTTATATTATTTTTGGGACTAACCTATTAACCCAAAGGCCCAGTCCAGATTGCTGTTTTTTTGCCTATTTTAGGGTTTTATAGAAAAGGAATATCAAACGGAGTCCAAACGGAATGAAACTTCGGGAGATATATTTTTGGAGCAAAATATGCACGGGAGACTTGAGAACCACAGAGTAGGGCACACGTGGCATCCACAAGGGTGGGGCACACCCCCCCCTATAGGGCGCGCCCCCTGCCTCGTGCCCCACGTGCGCTTCATCTTCGAGACGGTATTCTGGGCTCCGTTCCTCCAAGAATTCGTCCATCGAGATGGAGTCGATAGATCTCTAGTGCAGATTATTGCCATCTCCTTGGGGCGGTGAGATTAGGGTTCCTTGTCGTGCATGCGTGCGGCAAGATTTAGTGTCAGGCGCTTTAGATTGATTCAAGGGGCCAATGGAGACGAGTGCAACTCTAGGGCGCTCGCCCTTAGGATGTAACGCCTTGGACACACCCGTCGGTGGTCGTTACTCCTGGCGGGATCTAGACTGGCCCCACAGATCAATACTAGTCTTTTCTGCGCACTTTGTCCTCACTCGTGCGCACCCGGGAGCAACTTCTCGGTCGGTCACCCATCCTGAAATTACTCCAAGCTGAGCACGCTTAACTTTGGAGTTCTTTCCGAATGGGCTCCCGGAAAAGAAGGAATTCCTTATTGATATGAGTAATCTATCATCCCTATTAAGCCAGGCTATCACATACACCCCCACTCAGAGGAACAGACGTCCTCGTCGGGCCACAGGAATGTTCCCTCTTGGCACATACGTCTGTGCATCCAGGCCTTGTAACACCCCGGACACACCCGCCGGTGGTCGTTACTCCTGGCGGGATCTAGAATGGCCCCACAGATCAATACTAGTCTTTTCTGCGCACTTTGTGCTCACTCGTGCGCACCCGGGAGCAACTTCTCGGTCGGTCACCCATCCTGAAATTACTCCAAGCTGAGCACACTTAACTTTGGAGTTCTTTCCGAATGGACTCCCAGAAAACAAGGAATTCCTTATTGATATGAGTAGTCTATCATCCCTATTAAGCCAGGATATCACATAGGAGCATGTGCACGAATACTTACTCGACTATCATCGACAACGTCAACTTGATTCCGATAGGGGAGCGGCAAAAGTGGAGCGTCGTCGGCTCGTTCTGGCTGTGGTAGTAGCCACTCGGTGGTGCAGGGTCCTTGGTGCAATTTTATAGTGTTTTGGGGTGCTATGTAATTTTTGTGAACCTTTATAATATATCTGGATCCATTTTCGAAGAAAAAAAGACTGATGAGGAAGATGGACGTTTGGAACATGGTGCAATAGAGGAACTTCACATACGTCGATAAGGTCTCCACCTATGATGTTTCCACGTAGTTCGATTGAGCCTGTGATGGAGAATCCTCTATGTGACCGATGCGAGAGTCCAACCAATCAGATGAGTAAGATGCTTTTCCGTTTCCCTCTTTTCCCAATAGGATAAAAAATCTTGCATTTTTCATATTAATATGACCGAGTCCTTAGGTTTCGACTTCTATCTCGGCCTTCCTATTTAAAAATTAAAATTAAGGTGATAGCTAACAACTTCCTTGATACTAGCTTCCAGGGATTAAGGTTGAATCTCCTATTTGAAGTACTCTAACGGTGAGGATCTATTTGACCACTCTGAACAAATGTGGTTCCATTGATTAATGGGTCATAGAAGCATTTTGCATGGTTATTGCTCGCATGACATGTATTATTGCTTGTCCGTGTGGTTGGTAGCTTGGTACTTGGGTTCCATATTACCCGCTTGTGTTGAAGTACATGTACATAAGAGTAAAATACAGAGATTCGATAAAACAAGCATATCTTAGTTTGGGCTTTTAATATGTTCGTCATGCCTCAAAATGAAAGCACAAAAAGAGGTTAATTGCATCCTTGTAGAGGGCAGCAAACTTATCATTCCCCCCTAAAATTTAACATTTGCTTATAGAGTCAAGTATTCACATATACTCCATCCATTTCAGAACATATATATGGCGTCTTTTACCAAAAAGCAAATGGAAATAGAATGTCTTTGTGATACGAAATCAAATCCAAAGTAAACACTTTTGGAACGAATCTGTTACACCATTTCATGTCACATAAAGCATGTATTACCAAAAGAATGATCATAGTTTTATCTAGGGAAAATCTTATCTTGTTGAACAAATTACGAAAAATATTTGAAAATGGAAATAATATATCTTCACTGAAAAAAAGTTAACTTCAAATGTCATAGGCTCAAAGTTTATACCATGCAAAGTGGCCACGAGACCACTTGTTCACGGCTACCCACCCCCACCCCACCCCGTGCCCCAGGGACCAGCTCTTTCTGACCGGAGCTTTTGCATAAGTGGCTGGAGATGCGCTACCTAGGGAAGGAGCGATGTGTTGGAATCAAAGGTCTTTTCAATAGTTGTTGTGTGAGATTATTTCTAAGTTGTCTGATGAAATGACAATAATTACACATACTGGAATTATGTGCCGGTAAGTCATAGTGATTAGTGAGTTCTTTCACACCGTTTTTACGGTGAATATGATTTGTTCTTAACATATCTCTAACTTTTTTAGTTTTCATGCTATAACTTTTTAAGTTTTTTGAACGATGAGTATTATTTTAGCATTTATCTGGACTAACATATTAACAAAGCGTGAGTTCAATTTGAATGTTTTTTGTTATAGGAAAATCTTATCTTCTAGACTTCAGAAAATTCGAGCAAATTCGGATGAAGTCTTTCCACTAAAAGAAAACCAATGCAGGATGGCCATCCAAGGGGAGCCCCACAAGGCCCATACACATTGTAGATGTTGGCATGTGGGCCCCACATGGATCCTCTCCTATGGGGTCTCATGTCCGTGACTTTAGAGAAAGTACAATAGTACCTAGTTAGCAGACTATAAGCAGTTCCATGTCATCAAAATCATAGCTGGAAAAGAGAGAAAGAAGGAAAAACAAGGCAATAAGTGCTTGAGCTAGCACCGGCTACATCACAAGAAACAAGACATGCAGCTGATACGTCTCCAATGTATCTATAATTTTTGATTATTCCATGCTATTATATATTCTGTTTTGGATGTTTAATGGGCATTATTTTACACTTTTATATTATTTTTGGGACTAACCTACTAACCCAAGGCCCAGTGCAAATTGCAGTTTTTTTGCCTATTTCAGTGTTTTGCAGAAAAGGATATCAAACGGAGTCCAAATGGAATGAAACCTTTGGGAGAGTTATTTTTGGAACCGTATCTACCCAGAAGACTTGGAGTACACGCGAGGGAACAAGAGAGGTGGCCACGAGGGTCCAGGGCGCGCCCCCTCCCCTGGGCGCGCCCCCACCCTCGTGGGCCCCCTCTGGCTCCCCCATTGCTCTCCTTCCTCCTATATATATACATGTACCTTGAAAACATCGAGGCAACAGAGAAAACCATAATTCCACCGCCACAACCTTCTGTTCACGTGAGATCCCATCTTGGGGCCTGTTTCGAAGCTCCACCGGAGGGGGGATCTACCACGGAGTGCTTCTACATCAACACCATAGCCTCGCCAATGAGTTGTGAGTAGTTTACCACAGACCTTCGGGTCCATAGTTATTAGCTAGATGGCTTCTTCTCTCTTTTTTGATCTCAATACAAAGTTCTCCTCGATCTTCGAGGAGATCTATTCGATGTAATCTTTTTGCGGTGTGTTTGTCGAGATCCGATGAATTGTGGGTTTATGATCAAGATTATCTATGAACAATATTTGATTCTTTTCTGAAATCTTTTATGTATGATTATAATATCCTTGCAAGTCTCTTCGAATTGTTGGTTTGGTTTGGCCTACTAGATCTATAGTTCTTGCAATGGGAGAAGTGCTTGGCTTTGGGTTCAATCTTGCGGTGTCCTTTCCTAGTGACAGCAGGGGAAGCAAGGCACATATTGTATTGTTGACATCGAGGATAAAAAGATGGGGTTTATATCATATTGCTTGAGTTTATCCCTCTACATCATGCCATCTTGCTTAAAGCATTACTCTGTTCTTATGAACTTAATACTCTAGATGCATGCTGGATAGCAGTCGATGTGTGGAGTAATAGTAGTAGATGCAGAATCGTTTCGGTCTACTTGTCACGAACGTGATGCCTATATATAATGATCATGCCTAGACATTCTCATAACTATGCGCTTTTCTATCAATTGCTCGACAGTAATTTGTTCACCCACCGTAGAATTCTGCTATCATGAGAGAAGCCACTAGTGAAACCTATGGCCCCCGGGTGTATTCTCAACATATTAATCTTCCATCTACTTTACTTT
Source organism: Secale cereale (assembly GCA_902687465.1). NCBI lineage: Eukaryota > Viridiplantae > Streptophyta > Magnoliopsida > Poales > Poaceae > Secale > Secale cereale. Next base: position 820,823,315 of record LR738715.1, read on the forward strand.
GCTTTATTTACTTTCTATTCTTATACCAAAAATATTATACTATCCTATCTATTAGATCTCACTTTTGTAAGTGACCGTGAAGGGATTGACAACCCCTTATCGTGTTGGCTACAAAGTTCTTATTTGTTTGTGCATGTGCGAGGGACTCGCGCGTGGTCTCCTACTGGATTGATACCTTGGTTCTCAAAAACTGAGGGAAATACTTACGCTACTGTACTGCATCACCCTTTCCTCTTCGAGGGAATACAACGCAAGCTCGAGAAGTAGCAAGAAGAATTTATGGCGCCGTTGCCGAGGAGATCTACGCAATAGTCATATACCAAGTACCTATCACAAACCCTTATCCCTCGCATTACATTATTTGCCTCTCGTTTTCCTCTCCCCCACTCCACCTTTGTCGTTTTATTCGCCCTTTTTCCATTCGCCTTTCTGTTTGCTTGTGTTGCTATGTGCCCTCTATTAGCTTGCATCTTCGCTTGCTAAATTATGGATCCTCATCCACTTGCTAATCTTTTTACGAGGTCCAATTATGATGAACCAGTTGCTAGTGAGCTGCATGCACTAGATTATCTTTATGAGGTTTTGCTTGAAATTCATGAGTCCGAAAATTGTGATGAAGTGTTGAAAGAAGAAGATTATAAAGTGATTCATGATAGCTCCTTGAATGAAAAGCATGATTACAATGATGTTATTATAAATTCTATTAATGTCAATTGTGCTAATGATATGCAACTTGTTGCAATGATCATGATTGGGGTGATGCTTCTTATGATCTTGAAAACTTATTTAAGCCCCATGATATATGTCAGATTGATAATAATGTTTGCAATAAGTTTCAAAAAAAATGTTTGCAATAGTATTGAGAGTGGGTTTGGAAGAGTGTCAACTTTAGATACCACATATTTGGAGGATGTTCAATCTGATGATTTTTTTGATAAAAGTGGGCTTGGAGAGGTCATGACTTTAGTTAATGATAATCCCAGTATTTTGGATGAGTGTCAACTTTGCACGCATGTGGATCATGTTGAGAATATTTTATCTGATAGTTATATTGTTGAATTTTATTACGATCCTACATGCAATTATTATGAGAGAGGAAAGTATGGTGGTAGAAATTTTCATGTTACTAAATTACCTCTTGTTATGTTGAGATTGCTATTGTTCATGTCTTCTTCCTTGCATATGGTAGTTTTTGCTTGCCTTAATAATTTATTTTCTTATAAAATGCCTATGCATTGGAAGTATGTTAGACTTGATGTGATTTTGACATGCTATATGATTCTCTTTTTGTGCTTCAAGTCTTTTCTTTCATGTGAGTATCATTGAATTCTCAAGCCTATCTTAATGGCTATAAAGAAAGAGCTTGTAGGGAGGCAACCCAATTTTATTTTCTTTGCTTTTTTCTGTTTAGGAATAAATATTGCATCTAGCTTCTGTTTAGATGTGGTTTTGTGTTTTAATTAGTGTTTGTGCCAAGTAGAACCTTTGGGAAGACTTGTGTGAAGTTTATGTGATCATGCTGTAAAAAACAGAAACTTTAGCACTCACGAGATTGGCTGTAATTTTTTACTGGAGAGTGATATTTAGTTGATTCTTTTTGCAGATGATTAATAGACAAATTCCTCACGTTTACAATTTATTTCAATTTTTTTGGAGTTACAGAAGTATTCGAATGTTACAGATTACTACAGACTGTTCTGTTTTTGACAGATTCTGTTTTTCGTGTGTTGTTTGCTTATTTTGATGAATCTATGAGTAGTATCCGGGGGTATTGTCATGGTTTTGTCACAACAGATGTCCTAACGAAAGGACTTAGTCGTGAGGCCATTGCTACGGGTTAGCTTAAAGGGGTTAAAGCGGACAAGGACACAGGGAGTTTATACTAGTTCAGCCCCTTCGATGAAGGTAAAAGCCTACATCTAGTTTGGTGTAATATTGCTAGGGTTTCGACGACCAGGGAGCGAATCCGCTTTACCTGTGTCTCGAGCTGTTGTTCTCTGCCTTGAACCGTCGCCGGGTCATCCCTTTATATACACGAGGTGACGCCCGGTCCGTTTTACAGAATCCCGAGGCCGGCTCATAAACGTGTCTGGCTCGGTCTCTATCCGTCCTATCTTACATCACAAGTTTACACACAGTATGGCGGTTTACAAATCATGGGCCCTAACACTTGGGCTCTAAGCCTCCTAGGCTAAAGCATCTTGCTCCATGCTCTGCCGGGCTTTAGTAAACGTAATACTAATAAACATAAACCGGCCCTCCTGGGCGGTTTATCCTGGTAGTAATATCCCTCACATTAGGCCCCAGATTGATTAACGTCTTGTGAAGATTTCCCTTCTGCAGCTTCAAGTTCTTCATAAACCGGCGTGATGTCATCTTCCCGGATCGCATTAAATTGCGTGATGTCATCTGCGCATTTAATACTTGTACCTGGTTTTTATCTTTTATCCATTAAAGATTCCGAAAATCGAGGCGATAGTATCGTCCTATATCCACCTTTTTTGGCTCCTCGATTCCCGCGCCTACCATTTTATCCTTCGGCTTATAAATAGGGCAGGGGGTATCTCCTTTTCCCCCCTTGCTCCCTTGCCTTCTCCTTCCTCGCGCCTGTTCATACCCGAGCTCCGCCGCCGCCGTCAAGCTCTGTGTCTTCGTCATGCTTGGCCGCTGCATCAACCTGACTGGACCAGAAAACTCCGGCGCGCCTCCGCATTTGTTTGCTCTGGCAAGTTTCCTTCTTATCCCGCACGTAGATCTCGTTAGGGTTTCCTTCCTCATATGAACCTGCGGGCAGACATTGTTCTTCATAGTTCTTCGCCATAGCCCGATAGTTTTAGCGTAGATCTGACTTTCCTGTCTGATAGCTATAGGAGTAACTCAGTTTCTTCATAATACCTTCATCTTTCCCAATATTACTAGTTAGATTGCATCTTCTAGAACCTTCATCGCATCTGTTTCACATAAACTGAATATGTCTGAATTTCCAGCATACGGTAGATCCATATTTTCCTTACCGTCTGTGCGAAAACTGTTTCTTCATGACTTCAGATCTGTATCTCATACACTCTTGTCGGCGGTTTAGCTGTTTCGGACACTATAAACCGGTAGATATCATTGTTTTACTGTTCCAGACATCATAATCCAGTATATACTATTAGGCCCCTTCCTAAACCGCCGTTAAATAAGTACCTTTAGAAATGCTGCCGGTTTAAACTTGCCTAGATCATAAACTGGCATTTCATTATTTTTTCAGACTTCCTTTCAAAAAATGGCCACTCAAGCCAAGCAGTTTACCTCGTGCAACTGGGTCCAATCCCGGGTTACTGAGGAGGACTTAGAGAAACTGGCCGAAATTGGCGCTTTAGGCCCAAAAAATGTCCTTCACTGGAGGGTCCCCGAATCAGAGTGTCCTCCGGAGCCCAAAGAGGGAGAAGTTGTCGTTTTTCTTCATCACTTAGCCCGGGGATTCAATCCTCCCGGGTCGAAGTTCTTCCGCGATGTGCTAGCCAATTTCCAACTTCACCCGCAAGATATTGGTCCCAACTCTGTGTCAAACATTTGCAACTTCCAAGTCTTTTGTGAGGCTTATCTGCAAGAGGAGCAGTCAGTTGAGTTGTTCCGGGATTTCTTTCATTTAAACCGTCGCACAAAATTTCATGACAGTCCAAACACTGAACTCGGCGGGATGTCTATTCAGAAAAGAAAGGATGTTAGTTTTCCTCATGCCAGTCTCCACAGCCATCCAAAAGAATGGAATCAGACTTGGTTCTACTGCTTAGATACTTCCCCCGCCGAAGAGAATCCATTGCCGGGTTATCGCCCCCACCGTCTTCCGGAGAATCATCCCTTTCCACAGCAACTAAGTGCCCAGGAACGAGCTCAGTACGCTCCTCAGCTCTCAAAGCTCAGGGCTTTTACGTCCAATGGTTTGACAGGGGTTGACTTTGTCCGCTGCTAGATTTCTTGGAGTATTCTCCCGCTAAGCCGGCGTTCCGGTTTAATGTGTGAATATACTGGGAATCCCAAAGATCCTTTGCGCCATACAGAGGCGGTGTTATCAGAAAATGAGATCACCGACTCCGTCAAGAAACTGCTGAATGAGCCTATAGAAGTTTGCAGTCAAACCAGATTGGCTCCCTTCTGTGCACTTAATAAAGCACCATCGGTAAAAAATTCTTTTCATATTGCTTTGCTTTGTTTTAATCCGTCCGCAGTGCTCATCTTGAAGTGTCTTTATTCTCTTCGATAGGGCAATGATCCATTCTGGAAGAAGAAGGCCCAGGATAAACCGGCGAAGGTGCCTCGCCAAAAAACCAAGGCTATTAAGAAGGCCGTAAAAAAGAAAACCACTGGTGCGTCTGGATCTAATCCGAAAGATGATGAACCGGCCTCCGAGGTACTACTTGATTCCTTTGACCTTTCTTTTAGCTGCGTTTTATTAACAATGACTGTACCAAGGGACGCACTGAAGGCAGTAAAGCGGACGATGTTGAGGTAATTACTCTTTCTTCCGGTTCAGAACCTCTGCCAACACCAAAAATTCGTCGAGCAAGCCGGAAAGTACAGTTTTCTCATCCTTTCGCTTACTTGGAGCCAAACTTTCTTTTGAAGAAACAGCAACACGAAGCCCGCCGCACCACGCGGCACAGTGGCCACGCCATTGAGTCCACCGGATTAACACACACTCCGGCTCGGAGGCGTCGTTCTGAGGTTTTACACTCTCCAGGCGTTTTTATCCTAAGGCAGGTCTTATTCGACAACCTCTTAATCCGTATGATCCGAATTATCAGGAAACTCCTCATTCATCTTCTGGTGAATCAACAGCCACACAGATTCCTCCCCTCAAGACTATTCCTGGGTAAGTTTTTTCGCGTGGCCTGTTTAACTTTTGTCTTTGACTCTTCTGATTTTCACCTATTTTTAACTTTCTGCAGTAAACCCAGGCCTAGCAAGAAGGCCAAATTGAATAAACCGGTAGATGACGACACGATTCTTGAACCGGCAAAGGATCCTGAACCTGCTGAAGATCCTATTGACACTTTGCATGACGATCCTATTCCCACGGATCATGAAGTCTTTGTTGACCAAGGGAGTGATCCAATGGATCATGATCCTGAACCGGCCAATCTTGCCCAAGCCAGCACTGCTCCTGCTAGTCCGGCTAAGCAAACGGCTGCTCCAACTGAAGATATTGAAATCACTGGGATTGGCTATACTACTCCTGGTGAGCCTGTCGCTTTATCCAAGCATACTGCCAAGGATGAAGTTCCCAGCAAGGAAAAAGGAAAATGGAGTACTGATTTATCCAGTTATGCTTAGCTCAGCACCCAAGAACTCCATTCCGGCTATCTAAACCGGCTATACACCAGCCGTGATCATGAAGTCGGCTTGGTAAATATGATGAAGGAGCGCTACGAGGTAACCTTTGCTGTTTTCTAACTTGCACTCTATTCCTGTTTGTTTCTCGTAGCCTGTCTGTTCTCCATTGTAGCCCCCAAGTGCTGGTTTAGCCTTTTAAGGTGAACCGGGACTTTGAGTAGATCCAGTAGATAGTTTGTTTTGCACATGTGTAGCCCCCAAGGGCCGGTTTACTCCTTTGGGATGAACGAGGACTTCAACTTGCATTCTGTTCTGAACAATGTCACATTAGCCCCCAAGTGCCAAGTGTATAACTTGTTATATGCTTGGGACTTGACTGAAAAAGGCATGTTTAACTGCAAATACACATTAGCCCCCAAGTGTCAAGTGCATAACTTGTTATGTGCTTGGGACTTGACTGAGAAAATGTCTCATGAACATATAATGTGCTTTCCTCTTGGCAGACTGACTTAAACCGGAAAACTTCTGAAGTGACCGAGCTCCAGGACTTTGAAGTTCCAAGAAACTGCTACTATCAAAGTCAAAGACGAGCTGGCCCTTGCTTTAGCAAACATAGAAAAGCTGAAGCAAGACTTTGAAAAGGAATGGTCGGATTGGGATGCTGAGAAAGCTATCTAGTAGAAGAGGGCCATTGATGCAGAGGCTGCTCTTAATCCAGTGACAGAAGAATTGTCCGGATTAAAGCAGCAGATTAATGCCATGACAACTGCTATTTTTGGTAAGTGTTGTTATCATAGCCCTGAATATCGCAGTCCTGCACTTTTCTGGTTTAACTTATACTTTTTGATGCAGGAAAATGCATTTCTCATCTTGGCAATGACATGCAGAGAAAGTTGAAGGCCGCGTACACTCTGGTGGAGCAGCTGTATTCCGGTGCCCAGAGGATTGTCTGTGCTTCCTCACACAATAAACCGGTTCCCACAACAATCCAGGGTACTTTGGAAAAACTATGCATTCTGCCTGCCCGGCTCGTAGAACTGAAGAAGTCGTCTGCAAGGGCGGGTGCTCTGATGGCTTTAACTCGAGCGAAAGCTTGGGTGCCTGATTTTGATCCGACAGAGGTGATGGGTGGCTACCCAAGCATGAAGGAAGATGGATCAGCAATCTCAAATGATGACTTACGTGCGTTAACAAAAGAAATGCAGCCTCTGGCCAGCAAACTGTCTGATGAGGCTAATTTCTCTCGTTGTCATCCGGCATATAGCGCTGAGAACGTGCGGGCCGAGCTTCCGGCTTATGAGATTGAAAATCTTATTCCGCCCGTCCGTAAGCACACTTTTGCTCCTGAAATTGATCCGTCTGAACTTGTGAATGATGAAGTTTATTTTCGAGCACTGACCAAGATTGATTGGACAACCACTGACTTCCAGCAGCTGGAAAAGACCGTCGAAGAACCGGAGCGAGCTGATCCACAACCTTCACATCAGGCTGACGCAGAATCCTAAGCCGATGCCGGTTTAAACTCTATGGCCCAGTACTTTATGAAAAAACTGATATTCGTCTGGGCTCTCCAGTGCCTTGTAATAGGATAGTTGAAACACTTTATGTTATCACGCACTGTCCTTTGTATGAGATTGCTTCAGTTGGCATCTTCATAATTATTTCTTGCTTATAATGCCTTTGACGGTTTATTCCACCTGCTTATGCACAAAACTACGTTTAAAGTGTCCTGGCGGTTTATCGCCGGACGGGTCATAATACCCAAACACATGGTCTAAGTTTATAACCTCAACTGTGTATAAAATATGAAGTATGTATCATACCTGTGATTAAGTGTGTCACAATTAACCTTAATCAATAGTCGATAGCAAAGACAAGGATCAAAGATGCAAGTATTGATGACTCCCTTGATCATTTGCCGGTTCATGATGGGACCGAACCGGGTTATGATAAACTCCGGTTTAAATGTAGGCAGTACTAGTGTTTGTATAATCAAACCAGACTAAGGCTCTGTAAACGCAGGTGTAGTAGCAGCTTATAATCATCCACTCCCTGAACCAATGAACTTGGATGAACACCAATGACCTTGAAGATATTTTTTTTTATAAAAAATCAAAAAGAATTTTTTGGGTAAATAAGACAGTGTAGTCGAGGCTTTTTACGAGTTGCGAGGCTCCAAATTCGAGGCTTTTTATGAGCTGCCAGGCTACTGTCATTAACCATTTTACAAAGCCTGTTAAGATGGTCCTCAAGCCTTAACCAAATAATCAATGTTAATGTTACCAAGTTCAGGGCCTGTAAAGATTAACTTGTGTAAACACTCGATGATCGTCAATTTAACATTACCAAGTTCAGGGTCTATAAAGATTGACTTGTGTATACGTTCGACAGGTCGTACCAGGTTTACCTGGACGGAGTGACTTACTTAATGCAGGCAGGCTAATCCGGGGTTTTAGGTGTATACACCAGGCTTCCAAGCCATGGCTCGATAGCCTACTACAAGGGTTGTCAACTCATTGATGCTATGCATCAGGAGCCCCCAGATAGCATTTGAGCTATGCTCGTCGGGGCCTATGTTTGAGTTGTGCTAGGCATCAAAACTCTCTGTTGCCCCTCATCATCATGTGGGGATTGCCGAAGCAACAAGAGCTATGCTCTTATGATGGCCTTGACGGGACCGCCGGTTTAAGAGGCCATAGGAACTCCCTTGCACACAGAAGCCCCCGTGTGACAAACTCTTATGGAAAAAAGACGGCTGATACCCCGCTTTATTGGGGGCGCCGGTTTATTATATTGATCATGTTGGGGAACGTAGCAGAATTCAAAAAAAAATCTACGCTTCACCAAGATCAATCTAAGGAGTCATCTAGCAACGAGCATAAAGGAGTGCATCTACATACCCTTTGTAGATCGCGTGCGGAAGCGTTCGAAGGAACGTGGATGATGGAGTCGTATTCTTCGTGATCCTCGTCACCGATGATCCCAGCGCCGAACGGACGGCACCTCCGCGTTCAACACACGTATGGTACAGCGACGTCTCCTCCTTTTTGATCCAGCAAGGGGGGAGGAGAGGAGAGGTTGACGGAGATCCAGCAGCACGACGGCGTGGTGGTGGATGCAACGGGAAAATCTGCAGGGCTTCGCCGATGCCTTGCGGGAGGAGTTGGAGGTGTGACGG
>LR738715.1:820832403-820889814 GCA_902687465.1 Secale cereale
TGTGTGTAACGGTTGGATTTTGTGTGGAGGCTATTTATACCCCTCCACCCCCTCTTCATTCGTAGAGAGAGCCATCAGAAAGAACTACCACTCCTACCTTACATTTCTGAGAAGAGAACTACCTACCCTTGTGTTGAGATCAAGTTGCTCCACTCCCACCATATGAAGCTTGATCTCTAGCCTTCCCAAGTTGCTTTCCACTCAATCCTTTCTTCCACCACAGCCAAATCAGTGAGGAGAGTTGAGTGTTGGGGAGATTATCATTTGAAGCACAAGAGCAAGGAGTTCATCATCATCTACAACATCTATTACCTTTTGGAGGGTGGTGCCTCCTAGATTGGTTAGGTGTCGCTTGGGAGCCTCCGTCGTCGAGATGTGGAGTTGAACCAAGAAGTTTGTAAGGGCAAGGAGATCGCCTACTTCGTGAAGATCTACCCCGAGTTAGGCTAGCCCTCCGTGGGCGTAGGCCATGATGGAATAGACAAGGTTGCTTCTTCGTGGACCCTTTGTGGGTGGAGCCCTCCGTGGACTCTCGCAGCCGTTACCCTCCGTGGGTTGAAGTCTCCATCAACGTGGATGTATGATAGCGCCACCTATCGGAACCACGGGAAAAATCATCGCGTCTCCAAAATTGCGTTTGCTCTTCTCCACCTCTCTTCACTACATGTGCAATTTACTTTCCGCTGCCTATACTCTAGAATTGCATGTGTAGGGTGATGCTTGACTTGATCAAAATTGTGAATCTGCCAAAAACTGTTCTTTGTCAAAAGGCAGAATTTTTATATTTACAAGTAGTCTAATCACCCCCCCTCTAGACATACTTTCGATCCTACAAGTGGTATCAGAGCTTTGGTCTCCATTGTATTGGTTTCCATTTGCATTGGACTCCATAAGCTTGGTTTCACAACCTAGGAGAGTATGGCGTCTAGTGAGGGTAATTTTCGTAGAGGTCCTTACTTTGATGGTACAAATTTTGCTAGTTGGAAGCATAAAATGAAAATGCATATTCTTGGTCATAACCCAGCCGCATGGGGCATTATTTGTGTTGGTATGCAAGGTGAATTCTTCGAGGAAGGAAAAGTTCCGGATCGCGAAGCTACACCTGAAGAATTGCGGATGTTGCAAAACAATGCTCAAGCTTGTGACATTCTCTTCAATGCCTTGTGTCCCGAGGAGTTCAACAAAATCAGCCGTCTTGAAAATGCAAAAGAGATTTGGGATACTTTGGTTGAAATGCACGAAGGTACCGAGTCCGTGAAGGAATCAAAGCTAGATATTCTTCAAGGTCAACTTGACAAGTTCAAGATGAAGGATGGTGAAGGAGTCGCTGAAATGTACTCTAGGCTTGCTCTCATCACAAATGAGATTGCCGGCTTAGGAAGCGAAGAAATGACCGACCGATTCATCATCAAGAAGATTCTCAGAGCTTTGGATGGAAAGTATGACACCGTGTGCACTTTGATCCAAATGATGCCAAACTACAAGACTCTCAAGCCAACCGAAGTCATTGGAAGAATTGTTGCTCATGAGATGACACTTAAGGATAAGGAAGAGCTTCACAACAAGTCGAGTGGTGCTTACAAAGCTACAAGTGATGCTCCCACAACCTCAAGTGACAAGTTAGTTTCCAATGAAGAGATAAGCCTAATGGTTAAGAACTTCAACAAATACTACAAGAATAGAGGCAAAGAGAGAAGCTCAAAGTCTAGATCATATGATGAAAAGAGATCTTCTAGTCGTGATCGAAACTGCTACAATTGTGGAAGACCCGGACACTACTCAAATGAGTGTACGGCTCCCCACAAGAGAAGAGAAGAATCTCCAAGAAGAAGAAGTTCAAGAGATGAGTCACCTCGGAAAGAGAGAAGGAGTAGAGATGATCGTTATGAACGAAGACCCTCTCGGAGAAGCAAGGATTCGGAGAGGAAAGACAAGTCATCAAGGAGCTACACAAGAAGAAAAAATCAAGCTCATGTAGGTGAATGGGTCTCCAGCTCCGACTCCGACAATCAATCCGATGGAAGCTATCACTCCGACTCCGACTACAGTCAAGATGAAGGTGTTGCCGGTCTTGCTCTCGTATCCTCCAACTCCAACTCCTACGACTTATTTGATTCACCAAATGAGGGAATTGGAAGATGCTTCATGGCTAAAGGCCCCAAGGTATCACACCCTGAATTCATTGACTTCAATAGTGATGAGGATGACTTGCTTGGTGAAGATGAGCTCTTGCATGGTAAATCCAGTGAGCCTAGTAACGATGAACATGCTAGTAGTCTTTATAGTCGAGAAGAGTCGAATGACAATGCTATGAAGGAGATTGAGCGTCTAACTAAAGAACTAAACACTCTTAAGTTAGCTCATGAAACAACTCAAGAAGATCATAGAGAGCTCCTAAGATCTCATGAGAAGCTACGCTTCGAGAAGCTCACTCTAGAGCAAGAACATGAGTTTCTAAAAGCAATCAATGACGATCTTCGAAAGAAGAGTTCTTCATATCTTGCCAAACGACTTCTCTTGTCTAATTTCTTGCCACCCATTAAGACTAAGCATGACAAGCATAAGAAAAATTCTTCCTCTAGCAGTAACAATAACCATGCTAAATCCAATGTTGTTGCTTCTAGTAGTTCTCTTGATTCCACTAACAATGTTTCAAGCCAAGTTACACTTGAGCAAGAGAATAGCTTATTGAAAGGGATCATAGAGAAAGGTGTCTACAAGAGCCTTGCCAGAAGCAAGAACTTTGAGGAAATTGTTCGCAAGCCAGGAAGGCACCGGAAGAATCAAGGAATTGGTTTTGAGCGAAAGTTCAACGCCGAAGGTGTTGAGTGGGAAGAAGGTCAATATCCTACTCCATAGTTTGTTCCTCAAAAGGAGAAGTATGATCCTACTTCTTCCAATGTGGAACAAGCTCAAGATGACCTTCCACCACAAGACCACAAGCTAAAAGCCAAGGACAAGCTTCAAGAGGAGATTGATGCATTCGTTGAAGCACCTCAAGCCATGGTCAAGTGGGTTCCCAAGGAAACGTCAAGTTCTACTTCGTCAAACTCAACTACAACCCCAAGGATTCCCATCAAGATGATGTGGATCCCGAAGAAGAAGAACTAGAAAGTTCTTGAGGGTGACTCCGCCAACATACTTCACTCACATTCTTTTTGGCAAAAAAAAACTTGTGCAATCAACTTCCATATCGTGCACTAGTTCATGGAGTCACAAACCCTCTTGTTGGTAAGTCAAGGGACAAGGTAATCATTGCTTTCATGGACATCATCTATTGTGAACGTCAATCTATGTCCATGGATATCCGTGTTTGTTCCTTGTAGGACTAACCCATGTAGGTATTGAAAGTGCCCGAATCCAAAGGATAGCTCCCAACTCTTGATGATCTCCATCAACATTGAGCATCCACATCTTCAACATCTACATGAAGTCTTCTACGACAACCCAAGGTTAGTTTGACCCTTTAAAAGGGGTTCTCACATCTAGGGGGAGCTTTGCTCTAAAAAAATTGAGCTAAAGCATCTTCAAATGATGTGAACACATCAATGCTTTATGTAAAAGTGGTAACCCCACTTGTGCTTAAACGATGAGTATGACCTATGATCAAATGTTCTCATTTGGCTCCTAAGTCAATATACTCATATAAAGATGACCTAGTCATCGACAAATTGTGTGTTAGTTGCTAGAGTTTTTTTTTTGGTTGTGCATGTTTGACACATATTTCATTTGCTATCTTATTGTGTGAGCATGTTGGATGCATGATTTTATCCATTCGAGGACATCCATTTGTTGTTTTGGTCGTTTTGATTTTTCTGACCAAATGGATGGACAAGAATGCCTAAGTACCTCCCCTAGCTATCTATGCTTTCTTGTCTCAAATTCTATTCATGCTTACATCACAAACTTTGAACAAGTCATTTTCGGACCCTCCGGGTGAGGAGCACTCGGAGCCACCGATCCGTCAAGGGCTAATCTACAAAACCTTCTAATTGATTTTGGTCAGACCAACTCACTCAAACTCAGTCGAACCGAAAGCATTTAGACTGATCTAGGTTTTCATCTCGGTGAAACCGAGTTGTGATTTTCGGCGTGACCGAAGTGCATAACTGCCTAGCAGTTATCCATCTCGGTGCCACCGAGTTTTACAACTCGGTCCCACCGACAGCAAAGGGGTATATATTCCAAGGGCCGCGCGCGTTGATTCCTCCTTCAAACATTTCGCCCCCACATCCCTTGCTGCCGTCGCCTTGGTCTCCGAATCGTCGCCGTCGTCGCCTGTGCGCCCTCGCCGCAGGTCTCCGTCGCCGTCAACGGCAATCTCCTCCGCGCCGTTGCCGCCGTAGAAAAACTCCACCAAGTTAGGGTGAGTTTTGATCCCACTCGTGCTCCCATCTCCGATTCAATGCACGTTTGGATTGCCTAGTATCTTGCCACGATTGAAATCCTCCTGTACACCAGATTGGTTCGTTTGAACTAGATTCGAGTAAAAGTTTTAGGGTTAGGTTTCCACGGAACACATCTCGGTGAGACCGATTTTATATTTTCGGTATGACCGATTTGGCCTATGACCATTGCACTGCACCCTTCGGTCCAACCGAGTTGTGCAAAATTGGTGTGACCGAAATGTAGATTTTGTGAAACCCTAGTGTTTTCGGCAGGACCGAAACCCACTTCGGTCAAACCGAAAGTGGTGTGCCAAGCTCCTGTTTAACACTTCGGATTCACCGAAACTTAAACTCGGTCTGACCGAAATGTCTTCTGTGAAAACTTAATACTAGAATTTGAACTCATTTTTTTTGCAAAAACTTCTGCAGTTTGTGATGACTCTTCTTCTCTGCCTATACCTTATCTATTCACAGGTTGTCAGCCATGTCAGATACCAGTGACAGTGAGAACAGGTCAGAGACACCCATTGCAGACATTCCAGAGGCAGACACTAGTCCTGATCCTAGTAGCTCATCTGATGATGGTGAGAGGAGTACACCAAGTGGCATGCCTCCTGCAGCCACCAGAGCTAGAAAGGAGAGGAATTCAGATGATGAGGATTCAGATTTTGTTGTTGAGGAAGAGGTGACATCAAAGCCTAAAAGGAAGGTTGTTGCCAAAGAGCAACAAGGTCAACAATCTAAGAAGGGCACCAGCAAAGTCAAGCAGTCAACTGTTGCTAAGAAGCTGAATTTGGGAGAGGCAGCTGCAAGCAAAGTGAAGAAAACCACCAAGAGAAAGAGGGTAGTGCATGTGTCAGAAGCTCGAGCAGATATGTATATTGATTCTCATGCAGATGCAGCAGTAGAGGATGAGGATGAGGAAGCACCCCAGCCTCCTCCTCAGAAGCCAAAGCTCATGGGTGATGCCATTAAGGCTGGAGCCACATCAAAGCCCAAGAAATCTGCTCCAGCTAAGGCAGCTCCAGCAAAGCTTGCTGCCAAGCCCAAGAGGACCATCAGAAACATTCCAGCGTCTGAAAAGAACAAGGATGATGTGCCACCAGCTGAGTCTGACGATGAAGGACAAGTTTTGCTGAAACTTCGTCCAAAACTGCCACTCCATAATGATGCTCATCCTCAAGCTGAGGATATGAAGGCAAGGAAAGATAGAGGTCTCAGGCTATGGAGACAAACTGACCCATATGCCGTGAGGAGAAGAACTGCTGTAGATCCCAGATTTCACACCAGAGAGCAGCAGGACTTCTATGAGACCGTGCTGATGGACAAGAGGCCCATAGTCGCAGACACCAGATATGTTGCCTGGAAGTACATTGACAGCGAAGAGCACAGAGATTTCTTTCCACATGTGCATGAAAGTTTCACTACATGTGGAGTTGCAGATTTTGTAGGTCAGAAATTGACCAGTTGGAACGATGAGATGATAATGCAATTTTATGCCACAGCTCACTTCTACCCTGATGGAAAGATTACGTGGATGACTGAAGGTCAAAGGTTTTCTTCTTCTGTTGAAGAATGGGCAGAAATTCTGAATGCTCCAGTGCAATGAGAAGATGATATTGATGTATATGGGATTCCAAAGAAGAATCATGAATCCATGAAAAACATGTACAAAGAGGTTCCAGCAGAGGATTTGGAAATCTGGAAGCTCGGCTCAGTCTACCATCTCCAGGCAGGCTTACCATTTTGAGGCATACCTTGATGCCCAAATCTGGAGATCATCGCATGATCAGAGGATACTCTATCAACATGCTGCATATACTTGATGAGAAAGCACCTTTCAAGGTGATGGACTTGATGGTAGAGACCATTAAAAGGACTGCAGCTGACCAGAAAAGGTCATGTGGATTTGCCCCGCAGATTCAGATGCTTATCAATGCCAAGTTTGGCACGGGCACATTCTTGTTGGATAGAAAACATTTACCGTTGCAGCCAGAGCATGAAGACAATGTTGTTGTGATGGATGAGGAGGATCCGACATCTGTTGAAGGTCAAGCCAAGATCGCAGCTGCTAAGAAAGCCAAAGCTGACAAAGCAGCAGCAGCAACAGCTAAACCAAAGAGTTTCGGAGAGCAAATTCTTGAAGCTACTCAAAGGATTGAACAACGCCTGGCCAGCATTGAACAGTCTCAGGAGAGCTTAGAGAGGATTGTTGACGAGAAGATCCACGCTCTGGACGTGAAGCTGACTGAAGTACAAGTGACCGTCAACAAGCTCGAGGCAGACATTGAGGAAGCAAAGTAGGACAAGGCAGAGCTTATGCGTGAGTCCAGGATTCTCATCGACAGACTGCTCCGGTTCCCAAAGGATCCCGATCAGCTGCTATTCCAGTGACTGACACCAGGACTACAGCTTCAGCACCTCCCACAGTTCCAGTAGTTACTCCAGCTCCAGCTCCAGTGTCCACTCCTCCAGCACAGACATCAGCTGAAGTCTTCGCCGATGCTATCATATCCACTCCGACATCAACCCAGACGGGAGCCGCCAGCAGAGTCCACAGTGACGCTTAGCTCTATGTTTTTTCGAACTTTTTGGTAACTTGTTGCCAAAGGGGGAGAAATTGTATAGATCATAGGGCTTCGAGAGAGAGAGTGTTGTTGTCTTTGCGCTTTTGCTCTTTCGTTCTTTTGCGGTTTCTTGGTCGTACTATGCTTTAATGTGTGCTTAATGCTTATCATATGCCATTCCTATCTCGTATGACTATTTACTCATGTCTTGGTGATTGGGTGCATGCTGTTCATTCTTATCATTTTGTGCGCTCCATCAAGATGTATGTGACATGGAAGAGTGACCCATGATCCTAATCGATTGTGCATTTGCATTCAAACACAAATCTTAAATAATGCACAAATTTAGGGGGAGCTCTTGCTTATCACATACTTCTCAAAGCGACGATATTATTCATTGATTATATCCTTTGTCGAAGCTTTGATCTATATGTTGTCATCAATTACCAAAAAGGGGGAGATTGAAAGTGCAACTAATCCCCGGGTGGTTTTGGTAATTAATAACAACATATATATCATTGAACTAATAGTTACTTGAGAATCATTTCAGAGAAGTTCAGTGATATGGGTATGGCAAGGACTGAAGAAGCGGACCCCTCAAAATGCTAAGGCAAGCATTGGCAAAAGCTCAAGACTCCATTTTTGGTTTAGTGATCCAAGATCACATTGAGTCCATAGGAAAAGCCAATACTATTAAAAGGGGATGAGGTTATGATGATGATCTGGTTGCTCAAGTGCTTAGTGATACATCTCCTAAACTATCAGCAACTTTCACTGCCATATACACTCATAAGTAATCTCGGTCCCACCGATATTCCAAACTCAGTCACACCGAGATGAACCACCTCAGCCATAAGCCAAACCCTAGTAAACTCGGATTTTCCGATTCTGAACTCGGTCTCACCGAAACATGAGTTGCCAAGGTTCTGTAACCTTCTGTCATCAAATCGGTGTCACCGAGATGATGTAGTCGGTCCCACCGAAACTGGCATGCTCTTGTCATTGCACGAATCAGACAAACCGAGATTATATATTCGGTCCCACCGAAACCCCAACGTTCACATTATTTGAACTATCGGTCTCACCGAGTTGTCCACTTCGGTCCCACCGAGATTGCTCAAATGTGTGTAACGGTTGGATTTTGTGTGGAGGCTATTTATACCCCTCCACCCCCTCTTCATTCGTAGAGAGAGCCATCAGAAAGAACTAACACTCCTACCTTACATTTCTGAGAAGAGAACTACCTACCCTTGTGTTGAGATCAAGTTGCTCCACTCCCACCATATGAAGCTTGATCTCTAGCCTTCCCAAGTTGCTTTCCACTCAATCCTTTCTTCCACCACAGCCAAATCAGTGAGGAGAGTTGAGTGTTGGGGAGATTATCATTTGAAGCACAAGAGCAAGGAGTTCATCATCATCTACAACATCTATTACCTTTTGGAGGGTGGTGCCTCCTAGATTGGTTAGGTGTCGCTTGGGAGCCTCCGTCGTCGAGATGTGGAGTTGAACCAAGAAGTTTGTAAGGGCAAGGAGATCGCCTACTTCGTGAAGATCTACCCCGAGTTAGGCTAGCTCTCCGTGGGCGTAGGCCATGATGGAATAGACAAGGTTGCTTCTTCGTGGACCCTTCGTGGGTGGAGCCCTCCGTGGACTCTCGCAGCCGTTACCCTCCGTGGGTTGAAGTCTCCATCAACGTGGATGTACGATAGCGCCACCTATCGGAACCACGGGAAAAATCACCGCGTCTCCAAAATTGCGTTTGCTCTTCTCCACCTCTCTTCACTACATGTGCAATTTACTTTCCGCTGCCTATACTCTAGAATTGCATGTGTAGGGTGATGCTTGACTTGATCAAAATTGTGAATCTGCCAAAAACTGTTCTTTGTCAAAAGGCAGAATTTTTATATTTACAAGTAGTCTAATCACCCCCCTCTAGACATACTTTCGATCCTACACTTGGGGGGCGCCAGCCCTAGGAGATCCAATCTCCTAAGGGGGCGGCGGCCAGGGGGGAGAACTTGCCCCCCAAGGCTTAGGGGGCGCCCCCACCCCCTAGGGTTTCAACCCTAGGCGCATGGAGGGGGGCCCATGTGGGTGCGCCAGCCCACTAGGGGCTGGCCCCCTTCCCCTTGCGGCCCACGGGGCCCTCCGGGATGGGTGGCCCCACCCGGTGGACCCCAGGGACCCTTCCGGTGGTCCCAGGACACTCTCGGTGACCCCCGGAACTCTCCCGATGGTCGAAACTGGACTTCCTATATATCATTCTTCACCTACGGACCATTCCGGAACTCCTTGTGACGTCCGGGATCTCATACGAGACTCCGAACAACATTCGGGTTTCCATGTGCATGTATCTCTACAACCCTAGCGTCACCGAACCTTAAGTGTGTAGACCCTACGGGTTCGGGAGACACGCAACATGACCGAGACGATTCTCCGGTCAATAACCAACAGTGGGATCTGGATACCCATGTTGGTTCCCACGTGTTCCTCAATGATCTCATCGGATGAACCACTGTGTCAAGGATTCACTCAATCCCGTATGTTATTCCCTTTGTCTATCGGTACGGTACTTGCCCGAGATTCGATCGTCGGTATGCCCGATACCATGTTCAATCTCGTCATGGCAAGTCTCTTTACTCGTTCCGTAATCCATCATCCCGTGACTAACTCCTTAGTCACTTTGAGCTCATTATGATGATGTTTTACTGAGTGGGCCCAGAGATACCTCTCCGTCATACTGAGTGACAATATCCCAGTCTCGGTTCGTGCCAACTCAACAGACACTTTCAGAGATACCCGTTGCGTACCTTTATAGCCACCCAGTTACCTTGTGACGTTTGGCACACCCAAAGTATTCCTACGGTATCCGGGAGTTGCACAACCTCATGGTCTAAGGAATAAATACTTGACACTGGAAAAGCTTAAGCATTACAAACTATACGATCTCGTGCTAGGCTTAGGATTGGGTCTTGTCCATCACATCATTCTCCTAATGATGTGATCCCGTTATCAATGACATCCTATGTCCATGGTCAGGAAACCGTGACCATCTGTTGATCAACGAGCTAGTAACTAGAGGCTTACCAGGGACACGTTGTGGTCTATGTATTCACACATGTATCGCTGTTTCCGTACAATACAATTCAAGCATGAATAACAGAAAATTATCATGAACAAGGAAATATAATAATAATCCTTTTATTATTGCCTCTAGGGCATATTTCCAACAGTCTCCCACATGCACTAGAGTCAATAATCTAGTTACATTGTGATGAATCGAACACCCATAGAGTTCTGGTGTTGATCATGTTTTGCCCGTGGAAGAGGTTTAGTCAACGGGTCTGCCACATTCAGATCCGTATGCACTTTACAAATATCTATGTCTCCATCTTGAACATAATTCCGGATGGAGTTGAAACGGCGCTTGATGTGCTTGGTCTTCTTGTGAAACCTGGGCTCCTTGGCAATGGCAATAGCTCCAGTGTTGTCACTAAAGAGAGTCATCGGGCTGACGCGCTTGGAATGACTCCTAGGTCGGTGATGAACTCCTTCATCCAGACTCCTTCTTGCGCTGCTTCGCAAGCAGCTATGTACTCCGCTTCACATGTAGAATGTGCCACGACGCTCTGCTTGCAACTGCACCAGCTGACTGCTCCACCATTCAAAATATAGACGTATCCGGTTTGTGACTTGGAGTCATCCAGATCTGTGTCGAAGCTAGCATCGACGTAACCCTTTACGACGAGCTCTTCGTCACCTCCATAAACGAGAAACATGTCCTTAGTCCTCTTCAGGTACTTTATAGGATGTTCTTGACCGCTATCCAGTGTTCCATACCGGGATCACTTTTGTACCTCCCTACCAAACTTATGGCAAGGTTCACATCAGGTCTGGTACACAGCATGGCATACATGATAGAACCTATGGTTGAGGCATAGGGAATGACACTCATCTTTTCTCTATCTTCTGCCGTGGTCGGGGACTGAGCCGTGCTCAATCTCATACCTTGCAAAACAAGCAAGAACCCCTTCTTGGACTGATCCATATTGAACTACTTCAATATCTTGTCAAGGTATGTGCTTTGTGAAAGACCAATGAGGCGTCTTGATCTATCTCTATAGATTTTGATGCCTAATATGTAAGCAGCTTCTCCAAGGTCCTTCATTGAAAAACTCTTATTCAAATAGGACTTTATGCTCTCCAAGAATTCTATATCATTTCCCATCAGCAATATGTCATCCACATATAATATGAGAAATGCTACAGAGCTCCCACTCACTTTCTTGTAGATACAGGCTTCTCCCCAAGTCTGTATAAAGCCAAATGCTTTGATCACATCATTAAAGCGAATATTCCAACTCCGAGAAGCTTGCACCAGCCCGTAGATCGAGCGCTGGAGCTTGCATACCTTGTTAGCATTCTCTGGATCGACAAAACCTTTCGGCTGCATCATATACAATTCTTCCTTGAGGAAACCATTAAGGAATGCCGTTTTGACGTCCATTTGCCATATCTCATAATCATAGAATGCGGCAATTGCTAACATGATTCGGACTGATTTCAGCATCGCTACAGGAGAGAAAGTCTTGTCGTAGTCAATCCCTTGAACTTGTCCATAACCCTTAGCGACAAGCCGAGCCTTATAGATGGTTACATTACCATCCGCGTCTGTCTTCTTCTTAAATATCCATTTATTTTCTACGGCGTGCCTATCATCGGGCAAGTCCACCAAAGTCCATACTTTGTGTTCATACATGGATTCTATCTCGGATTTCATGGCCCCAAGCCATTTGTTGGAATCCGGGCCCGCCATTGCTTCTTCATAGTTCGAAGGTTCACCGTTGTCTAACAACATGATTTCCATGACAGGGTTGCCGTACCACTCTGGTGCGGAACGTGTCCTTGTGGACCTTTCGAAGTTCAGTAATAACTTGATCTGTATCTTCATGATCATCATCATTAACTTCCTCCCTTGTCGGTGCAGGCACCTCAGGAACAATTTCCTGCGCTGCGCTACTTTCCGGTTCGGGAGGGGTGACTGTCACCTCATCAAGTTCTACTTTCCTCCCACTCACTTCTTTCGAGAGAAACTCTTTCTCCAGGAAGGATCCATTCTTGGCAACAAAGACCTTGCCTTCAGATCTGAGGTAGAAGGTGTACCCAATCGTTTCCTTTGGGTATCCTATGAAGACGCATTTTTCCGATTTGGGTTCGAGCTTTTCAGGTTGAAGTTTCTTGACATAAGCATCGCAACCCCAAACTTTCAGAAATGACAACTTAGGTTTCTTGCCAAACCAAAGTTCATACGGTGTCGTCTCAATGGATTTCGACGGAGCCCTATTTAAAGTGAATGCGGCAGTCTCTAAAGCATAACCCCAAAAAGATAGCGGTAAGTCAGTGAGAGACATCATAGATCGCACCATGTCCAACAGGGTATGATTTCGACGTTTGGACACACCATTACGCTGAGGTGTTCCAGGCGGTGTCAATTGTGAAACAATTCCACAGTTCCTAAGGTGCATGCCAAATTCATGACTTAAATATTCACCCCCACGATCCGATCGCAAGAACTTTATTTTTCTGTCACGTTGATTCTCAACCTCATTCTGAAATTCCTTGAACTTTTCAAAGGTCTCAGACTTGTGCTTCATCAAGTAGATATACCCATATCTACTCAAGTCATCTGTGAGGGTGAGAACATAACGATAGCCTCCGCGAGCCTCAACACTCATTGGACCGCACACATCGGTATGTATGATTTCCAATAAGTTGGTTGCTCGCTCCATTGTTCCGGAGAACGGAGTCTTGGTCATCTTGCCCAAGAGGCATGGTTCGCACGTGTCAAATGATTCATAATCAAGAGACTCCAGAAGTCCATCTGCATGAAGCTTCTTCATACGTTTGACACCAATATGACCAAGGCGGCAATGCCACAAGTATGTGGGACTATCATTGTCAACTTTACATCTTTTGGCATTCACACTATGAATATGTGTATCATCACGATCGAGATTCATCAAAAATAAACCATTGACCAGCGGGGCATGACCATAAAACATATCTGTCAAATAAATAGAACAACCATTATTCTCGGATTTAAATGAGTAGCCATCTCGCATCAAACGAGATCCAGATACAATGTTCATGCTCAAAGCTGGTACTAAATAACAATTATTAAGGTCTAAAACTAATCCCGAGGGTAGATGTAGAGGTAGCGTGCCGACGGTGATCACATCAACCTTGGAACCATTCCCGACGCGCATCGTCACCTCGTGCTTCGCCAGTCTCTGCTTATTCCGCAGCTCCTGCTTTGAGTTACAAATGTGAGCAACTGCACCGGTATCAAATACCCAGGAGCTACTACGAGCGCTGGTAAGGTACACATCAATAACATGTATATCACATATACCTTTGACGTTGCCGGCCTTCTTGTCCGCTAAGTATTTGGGGCAGTTCCGCTTCCAGTGACATGTTCCCTTGCAATAAAAGCACTCAGTCTCAGGCTTGGGTCCATTCTTTGGCTTCTTCCCGACAACTGGCTTACCGGGCGCGGCAACTCCTTTGCCGTCCTTCTTGAAGTTCTTCTTACCCTTGCCCTTCTTGAACTTAGTGGTTTTATTGACCATCAACACTTGATGCTCTTTCTTGATCTCCACCTCCGCTGATTTCAGCATTGAATACACCTCGAGAATGGACTTCTCCATCCCTTGCATATTGAAGTTCAACATGAAGCTCTTGTAGCTAGGTGGGAGCGACTGGAGGATTTTGTCAACGACCGCTTCGTCTGGGAGATTCATTCCCAACTGAGACAAGCGGTTGTGCAACCCAGACAACTTGAGTATGTGCTCACTGATAGAACTGTTTTCCTCCATCTTACAGCTGTAGAATGCGTTGGAGACATCATATCTCTCAACTCGGGCATGAGCCTGGAAAACCATTTTCAGCTCTTGGAACATCTCATATGCCCCGTGGTGCTCGCAACGCTTTTGGAGCCCCGATTCTAAGCTGTAGAGCATGCCGCACTGAACCAGGGAGTAATCATCACAACGCGACTGCCAAGCGTTCATAACATCTTGGTTTGCCGGGGCGGGAGCGTCACCTAGCGGTGCTTCTAGGACATAAGTTTTCTTGGCAGCTATGAGGATGATCCTCAGGTTACGGACCCAGTCCGTATAGTTGCTACCATCGTCTTTCAGCTTGGATTTCTCTAGGAACGCGTTGAAGTTGAGGGTGACATGAGCGTGGGCCATTTGATCTACAAGACATATTGTAAAGAATTTAGACTAAGTTCATGATAATTAAGTTCATCTAATCAAATTTTAATGAACACCCACTCAGATTGACATCTCTCCAGTCTTCTAACTGATACATGATCCGAATCGACTAACCCGTGTCCGATCATCACGTGAGACGGACTAGTCATCAACGGTGAACATCTTCATGTTGATCGTATCTTCTATACGACTCATGTTCGACCTTTCGGTCTTCCGTGTTCCGAGGCCATGTCTGTACATGCTAGGCTTGTCAAGTGAACCCTAAGTGTATTGCGTGTGTAAATCTGGCTTACACCCGTTGTATGCGAACGTTAGAGCCTATCACACCCGATCATCACGTGGTGCTTCGGAACAACGATCCTTAGCAACGGTGCATAGTTAGGGGGAACACAATTCTTGAAATTTATAGTGAGAGATCATCTTATTTACTACCGTCGTTCTAAGTAAACAAGATGCATAAACATGATAAACATCACATGCAATCAAATAAAGTGACATGATATGGCCAATATCATCTTGCTCCTTCGATCTCCATCTTCGGGGCACCATGATCATCTTTGTCACCAGCATGACACCATGATCTCCATCATCATGATCTCCATCATCGTGTCTTCATGAAGTCGTCACGCCAACTATTACTTCTACTACTATGGCTAACGTTTAGCAATGAAGTAAAGTAATTACATGGCGTTATTCGGTGACACGCAGGTCATACAATAATTAAGACAACTCCTATGGCTCCTGCCGGTTGTCATTTTCACCGACATGCAAGTCGTGATTCCCTATTACAAGAACATGATCAATCTCATACATCACATATATCATTCATCACATCTTCTTGGCCATATCACATCACATAACACATGCTGCAAGAACAAGTTAGACGACCTCTAATTGTTGTTGCAAGTTTTTACGTGGCTTCTATAGGTTTTCTAGCAAGAACGTTTCTTACCTACGCCAAAACCACAACGTGATTTGTCAATTTCTATTTACCCTTCATAAGGACCCTGTTCATCGAATCCGAACCGACTAAAGTGGGAGAGACAGACACCCGCCAGCCACCTTCTGCAACTAGTGCATGTCAGTCGGTGGAACCAGTCTCACGTAAGCGTACGTGTAAGGTCGGTCCGGGCCGCCTCATCCCACGATGCCACCGAATCAAGATTGGACTAGTAACAGCAAGAGAATTGAACAAAATCAACGCCCACAACTTGTTTGTGTTCTACTCGTGCAAGATGCTACGCAAAGACCTAGCTCAGATGCCACTATTGGGGAACGTAGCAGAATTCAAAAAATTTCCTACACTTCACCAAGATCAATCTAAGGAGTCATCTAGCAACGAGCATAAAGGAGTGCATCTACATACCCTTTGTAGATCGCGTGCGGAAGCGTTCGAAGGAACGTGGATGATGGAGTCGTACTCTTCGTGATCCTCGTCACCGATGATCCCTGTGCCGAACGGACGGCACCTCCGCGTTCAACACACGTACGGTACAACGGCGTATCCTCCTTCTTGATCCAGCAAGGGGGGAGGAGAGGTTGACGGAGATCCAGCAGCACGACGGCGTGGTGGTGGATGCAACGGGAAAAGCTGCAGGGCTTCGCCGATGCCCTGCGGGAGGAGTTGGAGGTGTGACGGGGGGGGAGAGGCGCCAGAGGCTTGGGTGCGGCTGCCCTCTCTCCCCCCACTATATATAGGGGGCAAGGGGGGGCGCCGGCCCTAGGAGATCCAATCTCCTAGGGGGGCGGCGGCCAGGGGGAGAACTTGCCCCCCAAGGCATAGGGGGCGCCCCCACCCCCTAGGGTTTCAACCCTAGGCGCATGGAGGGGGGCCCATGTGGGTGCGCCAGCCCACTAGGGGCTAGCCCCCTTCCCATTGTGGCCCTCAGGGCCCTCCGGGATGGGTGGCCTCACCCAGTGGACCCCCGGGACCCTTCCGGTGGTCCCGGGACACTCTCGGTGACCCCCGGAACTCTCCCGATGGCCGAAACTGGACTTCCTATATATCATTCTTCACCTCCGGACCATTCCAGAACTCCTCGTGACATCCGGGATCTCATCCGGGACTCCGAACAACATTCGGGTTTCCATGTGCACGTATCTCTACAACCCTAGCATCAGCGAACCTTAAGTGTGTAGACCCTACGGGTTCGGGAGACACGCAGACATGACCGAGATGATTCTCCGGTCAATAACCAACAGCGGGATCTGGATACCCATGTTGGTTCCCACGTGTTCCTCGATGATCTCATCGGATGAACCACTGTGTCAAGGATTCACTCAATCCTGTATGTTATTCCCTTTGTCTATCGGTACGGTACTTGCCCGAGATTCGATCATCGGTATGCCCGATACCTTGTTCAATCTCGTCATGGCAAGTCTCTTTACTCGTTCCGTAATCCATCATCCCGTGACTAACTCCTTAGTCACTTTGAGCTCATTATGATGATATCTTACTGAGTGGGCCCAGAGATACCTCTCCGTCATACGGAGTGACAATATCCCAGTCTCGGTACGTGCCAACTCAATAGACACTTTCGGAGATACGCGTTGCGTACCTTTATAGCCACCCAGTTACGTTGTGACGTTTGCCACACCCAAAGTATTCCTACAGTATCCGGGAGTTGCACAACCTCATGGTCTAAGGAATAAATACTTGACACTGGAAAAGCTTAAGCATTACGAACTATACGATCTCGTGCTTGGCTTAGGATTGGGTCTTGTCCATCACATCATTCTCCTAATGATGTGATCCCGTTATCAATGACATCCTATGTCCATGGTCAGGAAACCGTGACCATCTGTTGATCAACGAGCTAGTAACTAGAGGCTTACCAGGGACACGTTGTGGTCTATGTATTCACACATGTATCGTTGTTTCCGTACAATACAATTCAAGCATGAATAACAGACAATTATCATGAACAAGGAAATATAATAATAATCCTTTTATTATTGCCTCTAGGGCATATTTCCAACAGATCATATATACATTGCAAATATATGTACATAAAGCGGAGCCTATGGCTCAGGTGTAGTAAGGTCGAAGAAGAGCGATGTTCCACGGCCGTCGGGTCTCCTCCTCCGCAGTACGTAAGTCCTTATGTTCTCGAATGTCCACGAGGTAGTATGATCCATTGTGCAGGTTCTTGCTGACCACAAAGGGTCCTTCCCAAGGCGGGGATAACTTGTGCATGTCTGTCTGGTCTTGGATGAGCCGGAGCACCAGATCTCCTTCTTGAAACGTTCTGGTTTTAACCCGGCGACTGTGGTACCAGCGCAGATCTTGCTGATAAATTGCCGATCGAGCTACTGCCGTGTCCCGTTCCTCATCCAGCCGTTCTAATGCATCTTGTCGTGCTTTTTCGTTATCAGCTTCGACGTAAGCCGCCACTCGCGGCGAATCATGACGGATATCACTAGGGAGGACCGCTTCAGCTCCATATACCATGAAGAAAGGCGTGTACCCTGTAGATCTGTTAGGTGTAGTGTTGATACTCCATAACACAGAGGGCAATTCCTCTACCCAACAACCCGGTGTCCTCTGCAAAGGGACCATAAGCCGGGGTTTAATGCCTCTCAAGATCTCTTGATTGGCTCTTTCCGCTTGACCATTAGATTGAGGGTGAGCTACTGATGATACATCAAGGTGGATGTGCTCTCGTTTACAGAACTCCTCCATAGCCCCCTTGGATAGATTGGTACCATTATCAGTTATAATGCTGTGTGGAAAGCCAAACCGGAAGATCACCTTTTTGATGAACTGAACCGCCGTTGTTGCATCACACTTGCTGACTGGTTCCGCCTCAACCCATTTGGTAAACTTATCCACCGCCACCAAGAGGTGGGTCTTCTTATCTGGGGATCTCTTGAAGGGTACAACCATGTCAAGTCCCCAAGTCGCAAAGGGCCAAGTAATTGGAATCATCCTCAACTCCTGAGCCGGTATATGAGCGCGCCGTGAGAATTTCTGGCAAGCATCACATTTTCTGACCAAGTCCTCTGCATCGGCATGAGCCGTCAACCAGTAGAACCCATGACGAAAAGCTTTAGCCACCAAAGAATTTGAACCGGCATGATGACCACAATCTCCTTCGTGGATCTCTCTCGGAATATCACGCCCTTCATCTGGCGACACACAATGTTGAAACGCCCCAGAGGCGCTGCAATGATGCAGCTCTCCATTGATAATAGTCATTGACTTGGATCGCCGGACTCTCTATCTAGCCAAGACTTCATCCTCTGGTAACTCACCTCGGTTCATGTACGCCAGGTAGGGGAGTGTCCAATCCGGAATAACATGAAGTGCCGCCACCAACTGAGCCTCTGGATCAGGAACATCCAAGTCCTCTTCTGAAAGTAACTTTACCGATGGATTATGTAACACATCCAGGAAGGTATTGGGTGGAACCGGTTTACGTTGAGAACCCAATCTGCTCAACGCATCTGCCGCTTCATTCTTCTGCCAGTCTATATGGTCCACTTGATAACCCTTGAAGTGTCCGGCAACAACGTCTACCTCTCGTTGATATGCCGCCATAAGTGGATCTTTAGAATCCCACTTACCAGACACCTGTTGAGCCACCAGGCCTGAGTCGCCAAAACATTTAACCTGGCTTAAGTTCATCTCCTTGGCCATCCGCAAACCATGGATGAGAGCTTCATACTCAGCTGCATTGTTAGTACAAGGGAACATTAAACGGAGGACATAACATAACTTATCACCTCGTGGGGAAGTTAATACGACTCCAGCCCCCGAGCCCTCCAATTTCCTGGATCCATCAAAGTGAATAGTCCAACATGTGTGATCCAGCTTTTCCTCTGGTGCTTGCAACTCTGTCCAATCGTTGATGAAGTCCACCAATGCTTGGGATTTTATCGTAGTACGGGGCACATACTTCAATCCATGAGGGCTAAGCTCAATGGCCCACTTTGCAACCCGACCAGTAGCCTCTCCAAAGGAGCTAAACTGACCGCAGTGATTGGATGGCCTTGAAAGTACTGCTTTAGCTTCCGGTTTGCCATGAAGAATCCATACACCAACTTCTGCCAATGCGGGTATCTCTGTTTTGATTCAATGAGCACCTCACTGATGTAGTAAGCCAGCCGTTGAACCGGGTATTCTTTGCCTGTCTCCTTGCGCTCTACCATAATGGCAACGGTTACTGCTCGGGCGTTAGCAGCCACATATAACAATAGCGGCTCATTATCAACTGGGGCAGCAAGGACCGGCGGCTCTGCTAATTGCTTGTTCAAGTCTTCAAACGCAGCATCAGCAGCATCACTCCAGATGAAACGGTCTGTCTTTTTCATCATCTGATAAAGCGGGATGGCCTTCTCTCCCAAACGGCTGATAAACCGGCTGAGCGCCGCAATGCAGCCCGCCAAACATTGGACATCATTGATGCACGCCAGTTTAGCCAAGGATGTAATCGCCTTGATCTTCTCCGGATTAGCTTCAATTCCCCTGTTTGATACCAAGAATCCCAGGAGCTTGCATGGTGGAACACCGAAGACACATTTGTCCGGATTAAGCATCATTTGGTAAACCTGGAGATTATCTAAGGTTTCTTTCAAGTCTGTTATTAATGTCTCCTCCCTTCTGGATTTCACCACAATGTCATCCACATACGTATGAACATTTCGCCCAATCTGTTCATGAAGACAGTTCTGCACACAACGCTGATAGGTCGCCTGGGCACTCTTAAGCCCAAATGGCATAGATACATAGCAAAAGGCTCCAAAGGGAGTTATAAAGGCCGTTTTCTCCTGGTCCTTAACTGCCATTTTGATCTGATGATAACCTGAATTTGTGTCCAAAAAACTTAGGCGCTCGCAACCCGCTGATATGTCTCAAACGTATCTACTTTTCCAAACACTTTTGCTATTGTTTTGCCCTCATTCTTGCATGATTTGAACTAAACTAACCCGGACTGACGCTGTTTTCAGCAGAGCTACCTGTATGGTTTTATTGTGTGCAGGAAAATGGATTTTTAGGTGTCTCAGAAAATTCCAAGAAAAATCACAGAAAATCCACGCACCCGAAGGGCCATTGTGCCAGAAGTGGGGCCAGAGGGCAGCCAGGGGGCCCCCAGGCGCCCTGCTGGCGCGGCCCCACCCCTGGCCGCGCCAGGAGGCCGCCTGGGAGGGTCCTCCCCCCTCTGGTGCCCTACCTTGGCTCCTATTTATTCCCATGGCGAGGAAACCCCAGAACAGAAGTCGTTTTTCCAGTTTCCGTCGCGGAGCCGCCGCCACCCTCTGTTCTTCTTCGGGAGGGCTAATCTGGAGGCTGATTTGGCCTCCGGAGAGGGGAGATCGTCGCCATCGTCATCATCATCACCACTCCATCCTCCCTCCATGACTTCTCCTTCCATGTGTGAGTAATTCCCTGCTGTAGGCAAAGTGGATGGTAGGGATTGGATGAGTTAGATCATGTAATAGTTTATCAGATTATTGGGGGCATGTTGCCTATCATCTACTTTGGTGTTTATCATCTTTGCTTCAACTTGTTGCTCTTAATGCTTGTCACTTTGGGCCCGAGTGCCATGTTTTCAGATCTGAACCCTATGTGTTTGCATGAATATATTTGTGTTCTTCATCCTATCTATGAGTTGATTGCACCTATTATGGTCCGGAACTGGCGATCCCAAAGGTGACAGCTTGGGACACCAAAGGGGATGGTCCATAATTTGAGGATTCCATGTATCCATTGAGTTTATTGCTTTGTTCCGGTGCTCTTTGACAGGAGCACCTTAATCTCCAAAAGTTCCTTTTGGCCCCGTTCGTAGCGGGATGGTAGGACAAAAGATGTTGTGCAAGTTCTTATTGCAAGCACGTACAACTACCTGTGGGATACATGCCTAATGTTTGATATTTGCCTAGATGATCATTACTTTTCTGTGTGCCTTGCCCCAAGTTAGATTCATGATGTATCTCATCCATGCAGCGCCCAACCATCCATCTCCCTAGTCTACAGTGTTTCAATCCTGCTGGTTATTAGTTGTTACTTTTGCTGTTTACTTTTGCTGTCACCACCATCACTATCATATCACCGTTACCACTTATCTTTTGTTGCAAGTAAGTATATTTCAGGTGCGGTTCAATTGACAACTCAACTGTCAAAGCTTATAAATACTCTTTGGCTCCCCGTGTGTCGAATCTATAAATTGGGTTATTCTTACCCGCGAAGACTATCTCGATCCCTTACGGTTGAGGGTTATCAAGTACCGTTTTCTGGCGCCATTGCCGGGGAGCATAGCAATATTTACATGTCTACTTGAAGTATCCTACCTGCTGCACTTCATCCTCTATGGGTAAGAAAGGAGACCCCAAGGTTCCGATCTTACTATCCACTACAAGAAGAGGTACTGTTCTGAACACTAGTGCTACACTTGATTCACCTTCTGTTATGAGTAAGTTTGCCTCACCACCACCACATGATGCTTCTACTGAATCTGTTACTATGTCCGATACTTTTGATGATGCTTCTACTACTCTTGATGATATTGGTTCACTTGGTTATGCTCTTGAGAAACAAATCGCTGCTGCTGTAAAAAATCTGGAATTGAAATTCCTGTTACTCGCTGCCCTATTGGTGGAACTTATGATTATCGTGATTTGAGTAAACTCAAGGAGAGACTCCTTGATGATGATTACATTATGCTTGATGATGATTTATGCAGGGAACTGACAGAGTTTGCCGACTCTGACCCTGAAGCTATTAAGAAGCTGCTTGAAAAACACTCCTTGAAGAACAAGACTGTTCCTGATCCTGAATTTGCTACATCTCCTATATACATCAATGATCCTGATTATGATTTCTCTGTTGATCTTTCACTTATATCTATGGTTGAAGCTGACCCCTTTTATGGCAGAGAAAATGATGATGCTATTGCAAACCTGACCAAACTCACTGAGTTGGGTGGCTTGTTTACCACGAATGAAAAGATACGAAACTTTTATGTGACTAAGCTTCTTCCTTTCTCTTTGAAGGAAGGTGCTAAAACATGGTATGATGCACTACCATGTGGTTCCATTAAGAGTCCTCAAGACTTAGCTCACTCTTTTGTTGATAAGTACTTTCCTGCTCATATGCAACATGCTGCTTTACAAAGAATTTATAACTTTAAACAGTTGCAGGATGAGCACCTCCCTAAAGCTTGGGGGGGGGGGGTACTGTAGTCTGATCCAGGCTAGACCAGGACATGGAGTCCCTAAGAATGAATTAATCGATATATTTTATGCTGGTCTAACTGATGAATCCAGGTCCTATTTGGATAGTTGTGCTGGTTGTGTTTTCAGGAAAAGAACACCGGACGATGCAGAAGAATTGATGGGCAGGATTGCCAAAAACCATGAAGATTGGTCCATCCTTGAACCACCTCCACCACCAAAGAAGAGGGGCATGCTTGTTCTAAGCCCCGGAGATATGCAAGAAGCAAGGAAGTCTATTAAAGAGAAGGGTATTAAACCTGAAGACGTGAAGAATCTACCCCCTATTGAGAAGTTGTGTGAGCCTACCACTCACCCTCCTATGGTAGAGGTACACTCTCTTTTAGATTTCAACGCAAGTGACATCCCTCATGGTAAGCCTCTTGATCAATGTTTAGATGAGCTTGATAATTTTATTATGAAGCAAAGTCATTTTAATGAGAGGATACAAAGTCAATTGCATGATAATTCCCTTGCTATCAAAAGTTTGCTTGATGGTCTAGGTAGAACAGTTAATGATGTTAAATGTCTTGTGAAGCATTTTCATATGGTTCAAACTCAGCTTGAACAAATTTCTAATGTGCAAAAAGATTTGCTTGCTAACAATACCAAACAAGATGATTTACAGGCCTTCGGGATTAAGACCCGAGGAGGAACTAGCACTCAAGATCCTCTCTATCCAGAGGGGCATCCGAGGAGAATCGAGCAAGATTCTCAAATGCAGGAAGAAGAAATTGTTGGCTCTCCAAAGAAGAAGAAGAAGAAGAAACACAAGGAGGCTGACAATTCCAATGATCCTATTACAAGTGAAGAGCCAGCTGTTGATCCCAATAGTATATCTACCTCCGATGCTGAGACTGAAGACGGTGCCGAACCTGAAGATAAGGATAAGGAGAAGAATGATCCGCCTGAAGTTCGAGAAGAAGAAGCACCTGACAAACGCAAGAAGCACACTAGAGAAGACTTCGTCGCAAGAAGACATGGGAAGGAAAGAGAACGATGGATACAGAAACCCATGCCCTTTCCAGGTAAGTCTCTCAAATCTAAAGAAGAAGAGCATTACAATAAGTTTTGTGAGTGGATGAAACCTCTTTTTCTTCAAATCCCTTTGAATGATGCTGTTAAGTTACCTCCCTATTCAAAATATATGAAAGATATTGTTACTAATAAAAGAAAGGTTCCTAATGAAGCAATATCTACTATGCTTGCTAACTACTCTTTCAGTGGCAAGATTCGTGAGAAGCTTGGTGATCCAGGTATACCCACCATTCCTTGCTCCATAAAGAATAATTATGTCAAAACTGCTTTATGTGATCTTGGAGCAGGAGTGAGTGTTATGCCTTTCTCTCTTTACAAGAGGCTTTGTTTAGAGAAACTAATTCCTACAGATATCTCTCTTCAGATGGCTGACAAGTCAATAGCCGTCCCGATAGGTATTTGTGAGGATGTTCCCGTAGAAGTTGCTAATTGTTTGATCCTTACTGATTTTGTCGTGCTTGACATGCCCGAGGATGGGAGCATGTCCATTATTCTTGGTAGACCTTTTATTAACACCGCAGGTGCTATTATTGATTGCAATAAAGGAAAGGATACCTTCAATGTGAATGATAAAGAACACACGGTGTATTTTCCAAAGAAGACCGACAAGAGGCATGGCCTCAACTCTATAGAAAATATCGAGACCGTGAAGATTGGAGAATGGGACTGTCCACTACATGTGCACCACAAATACAAAACTATTATGGTGGGGACAATGTCCATTAAAGTAAAGGTGCAATGATCACTTCGTAAGAGGTGGGACTTTTTGCTCTATATATCGCCGGTTTGTTGGTAAGACTTGATCAACCTTACTAGTGAGCATGTTTTATATAGGTAAAAAGTTGAGCTTGTTATGTTTTCATTTGTTTTATCTTTTGTTCTCCTTGCTGTACCAAGTGTTTGTGTTTTTGAAGCTTCACAATTCTAATCACTACTTTAAGTTTTCAGAAAGTTTTGCCGCTTTTTGAACTTCGAAAAAAATTCAACAGTGAAGTTTTCAGAAAAATTCCAGAAAAATTAAAATTAAAATTTCCATGCCGGGAGTGACCCAGAGGCACCTGGGGCTGACCAGGGGGGGCCACCAGTGGCCCAGGCGGCCAGCTGGCGCGGCCTGCCCCCTGGCCGCGCCCATAGGGCGCCTGGGGCCCACAAGTCCCGCCTCCAGGTGAGTCTTCTTCCTCTCTCTCTTTCTCTCCAAAAACACGAGTTCTGCACCTGTTCTTGCGTTCTTGCTGTTCTTGGAGGCAATTTTCGATCTCTCTCTACAGCCAATCATTCGAGCTGAGATTTTGAACAAATACTCCCTGGTATGTAACTCCTCCACCCCTCCAATTAGATTTTTGGTTGGTGGCTTCATTTGTGAGTATTTAGTAGTTCTTGGTGCTGTTTAGATGAGCTTGCATGCATGTGTAGAAATTTATTTTCCAAGTTTTGATGCAAGTTTATGCCTTAGGTAAGTGAGTTGAGTAGTTTGCCTTAACCCACTTTGTTTAAATCCTTGTTTTTGTAATTTGTCAAAAATTTCAGAAATGAGTTTGTTAGGAAGGGCAAAGGGGTGGCTTGAGAAGAAGAAGCCCGCGCGCTCCGATCGAGTTACTAGAGCCGCAGCTTCACCCTCGACTGCTAGGGTGAGCTACAATGAAGATCATGTGCCCCTAGAGTTGTTGGAAGACACAAATCCAGCACGTGCGATGATGTTCCCATGTGATGAATTCCTTGAAGCTGCAGGAATTAAGGATGAGTTTTATAACCTTTGTGCTAATGCAGGTCTGACACGGCTCGTCACGTGCCGTGTTGCTCAGTATCAAAAACTCACCTCCGGTTTCATTAACAGTTTTAGATATAACCTTGATACTGGTTCTATTGATTTTAAAATTTACAATAATCTTTTGACCATGCCCTTGGAAAAGTTTTGTGAAATAATAGGTGTGCCAAACGTTGGGCGGACGGCGAAGATGACCTATCAGCCCTCCGAGCTGAAAACCGTCTTCAACTCTCTCTGCAGCATGGATACGAGGGATATTCATCGGTCAAAAATCTCCAGTATCTTATTCCCTCACCTCAGGTATTTTGCGTATTATGTACTAGAGGGGTGTTAGCTCGTGACAACACGAGCAACATTTCTGCGCCGGATATTGCTATCCTGGCAACCGCCCTCTCAGGGAGGTTTGATTATAATGTGGGTGCCTTAATTGCTCGATGCCTTGCTATGAACGGTAACAGGGGAGATTTATTTGGTGGCGTTTATGCCACACTTATCTTTGAGTATCTTAAAGGCACCCCACACCCTGATGATAAGCCTTTTACTTATTTAAGTTTTGATCTTGCTGCTATGAAAAGGCATAAGTTTGTTACCATGACTTCTGAGTTTGGTAACCTTGTTTATATCTTGCGTTTCGGAACTACCGCGGAACGCAAGATCCGTCTACCTGCACCTCTTTTGTTTGATTTTTCTCGCAGGAACGGATGGTCCTTTGATGTTATCCAGTTCGATGAGTTCATGGTCCAGCATCAGTTTCATAACCCCATGGAGGGGGTTGTGCCCGACGAGGAGGAGCACGGTGAGTTACCACCTTTTCAGGGGGAGACCGTCACCCAGTTTGGTGAAGGGTCTTCCTCTGCTTGGAGTGCGGACCCTTCTTCGTGGGAGGATCCGAGGACTTCGGTGTACGCGCCGAAATCCTTATACGACCCTTGGACTCACCAGTACCACCCCGGAGCAGGAGGCTCCTGGGGGCAGTAGCTACTACCAACTTAGGCCAAAAGCCTAAGCTTGGGGGAGTACGTGCCCTTCTCACTTTTCCATTGTATTATCCGTTTTATTTTTGTTCGCTTTGATCTTTTCGAAGTTTTTGCCCGTTCTTCTTTGTTTCTTTCTTTGCAAAAACAACAAAAAGATTTTCTCTTTCTTTTGCTTTCGTTCAACCTTTGAAAAAAAACCCAAAGAGATTTCCTTTCTCTCTTTAGTTTGCTTTGTTTTCAGAGTTCAGCTCGAGTCCGTGATGGCATTTAATTATATTTCCTACATTCGATCGTGCAAGTGACAAGGCAGTAATGACGAAGATCGACGGAAGGGAAGCAACAAGGAAAACCGGTATGAACTCTTCCTGTTTCTACTTTTGTACATATGCCTATACTTATTGTTAGGGATATTACTAGCAGGTATGAACCGGCTAGTGTAAACTGGATTATGGTAATAGAGTTACGATTTGTAAACCGCCTGATCATGTAACTTGAGAGATAAGGAAGAAAGAGCAGAGACCGAGGCGGACACAAGTATGAGCCGGCCTCGGGACTCTGTAAACCGGACCGGGCATCGCCTCTATATAAAGGGATGACCCGGCGACGGTTCAGGGACAAGCAAGAAACAACCCGTCGAGACACAGGCAAGCAATCCGCTCCCTGTTCATCGACGCCCAAGCAATACCAAACCAAACTAGACGTAGGCTTTTACCTTCATCGAAGGGGCCGAACTAGTATAAATCCTCTGTGTCCTTTGTGTGCTTTTAACCCCTTCAAGCTAACCCATGCGATGGTTCCATTAACAAGTCCGTTAAACCGGACATCTGCCGTGTTGATTCCACGACAGTTGGCGCCCACCGTGGGGCCTCCGCACGATGGTTTCGAGTTCTTGAAGGGCAGCTTTGAAGGGCTCAAGGGCTACGCGGTCGGCCAGATGACCAAGAGTCGCCGCGGCCGGATCTACATCGATGACGCAGGTTGGGGACCGGAAGCCGATTCAATCGAATACGGGTACCGGGTTCCCTTCAGCGGCATCCATGTCTTCATCGGCAAGATCGGCGAACCGGGACCTGAGCCGGACGTCTTCCCCAACATCGTCGAGCCGGCTCAGCGTGCGAGATCGACCCGGATTCAGCCCGCCATGAAGCACGTCTTCGTCGGGGCGGTTCACGGGGTCCAAGCCGAGGACGGATCGGAGTCCAGTGGCGAGACAGTTGTCTACTCCGACGACGAATCTTCATCCGGAGAGACTGAGTCTTTGTATCAGTTGCGGGACGGCCGGTCTGAGGGTGAGTCCGACGGCGACAGTATTCCGGGCCCCTTTGTCCCGCCAAACCGGGTGGCTGTCTTTATGGCCGGTTCACAACCTACGCCGCAGTCCACGGTGATCGGGGCGACAGCAGAAGCTGGTGTAGGGGGGAGTGGCCAGGCCCTCTCGCCCACTGACGTTCTATCCACTTTAGTCGAGGAGTTCACAGCCCGAGCCATGGCAGAGGTAGCTCCAGCAGACAACGCGCAACATGATGCAGAGCTCCTTCAGTTAAAGGGCCGGATTGATCAAGCAAGGGAAGATATGAAGACAGAGAAAGCTATGATAGCAATAAGGCAGGCAGAGCTGAATGATCAGGCCTTTCATCTAAGGATGGAGCAGGCCTCTGCGCAGGGAGTAAGGAGTCGGAAATACCAGTCTCGTCTACCGTCGGTTTACGAGGCGACAGATCTTTTCAGGACACCCGGGGCGGGGACCAGCAATGATCCAGCTTTAAACCAGAGGGCGCCCCCAACAAGGGATGAGCTGGTTCAGCAGCCTACTGCATAGCAAGATCGGCGGGTCACGTCTACGCCTCATGTTCCTACCCCTCCGGGTCACTATTCAAATCCCTTGGACAACATCGTTGCTGCTGCTTCACGCTTGGACGCTTTACCTATTGAGGGGACATCACCTGTGGCGTTGGAGGCACGCAGGGTTAAGGATCTACTTAATACAGCGTTAATACAATAGCAAGCATACTCTCATAGCCGGGAGAGGCTCCATTCAACACCACGCCCCAGCCGGAGTTACACTAGGCATTGGGAAGAACCAGAAGTGTCTAGCAGTGAACGCAGGCGACACCGGCACAGACAGAATAATCCGGCAGGCGCGGATGCACAGGCTGAGGATGCGAATCGGGTTAGATCGGTAGCCCGGGAGGAGATCCGTCAAGCGACGCTGGTTCACACAACTGCAGCAGAGACAGGAGTCACAACGAGTTCCTTTGGGGTATAGTGTCTTATCCCCGCTTTACGGAGCGTGAAGCTGCCCAAGGATTTCAAAGGTCCGCGTAAAGTGCCTAATTACACAGCCGATTTGGCTCCAGAAGCCTGGGTTGAGAGTTACGAGATGGCCATGGAGATGCTGGATGTAGATGAAGCGGCTTGTGCAAAGTACTTTACTATGATGCTTGAAGGTACAGCCTGGACTTGGCTGAAGGGTTTACCCCCTAATTCTATCGGATCATGGGGAGAATTACGTCGCCAGTTTATCAAAAACTTCAAGGATACATGCAAGCAGCCGATGTCAGTGGTGGATTTAGCAGCCTGTGTCCAAGGGGAACAGGAGTCTACAAGTGCATGGGTACTGTCGTGGAAATAGCACGGCAGATGTCCGGTTTAGCGGACTTGATGATGGAACCATCGCACGGGTTAGCTTGAAGGGGTTCATAGCACACAAAAGACACAGAAGGTTTATACTAGTTCGGCCCCTTCGATGAAGGTAAAAGCCTACGTCTAGTTGGTTTGGTATTGCTTGGGCGTCGGTTTACAGGGAGCGGATTCGCTTGCCTGTGTCTCGACGGGTTGATTTTTGTTTGTCCCTGAACCGTCGCCGGGTCGTCCCTTTATATAGAGGGTACGCCTGGTCC
Source organism: Secale cereale (assembly GCA_902687465.1). Lineage (NCBI taxonomy): Eukaryota > Viridiplantae > Streptophyta > Magnoliopsida > Poales > Poaceae > Secale > Secale cereale. The sequence continues at coordinate 820,861,527 of LR738715.1, forward strand.
GGTTTACACAGTCCCGAGGCCGGCTCATACTTGTGTCCGCCTCGGTCTCTGTCTTTTCTTTCTTATCTCTCAAGTTACATCACGGGGCGGTTTACAAACCTTAATTCTACACATGGGCCCTAAGATCTTATGGGTCGTAGCCTTTTACTAAATATTACAAACAAGTATAATATAACAAAGCCGGTTTACACTAGCCGGTTTATACCCGCTAGTCATATCCCTGACATTAGGCCCCAGAATGATTTGAACTTGTTCATATCAGTCTTCCTTGTATTGTATAATTTTCTTCTGTCTTCATATTCTTGTAAACCGGCTCTGACGTCATCTTCAAGGATCATTTAAATCTGACCGTGACATCATCCCTGCATTTAACGCCGCGAGCTGTACTGTAGCTTGTTTTAAGGGTTATCCCGAAAATCGAGGCGTCAAAGGATCTTTATCCGATCCTTTGCCTCCTCGAATCCCGCACCTGTCGCTTCAGATCTGACTTTCCTTATAAATACCGCTGTCCCCATTCATTATCTTTCTTCCTGCTCTCTCTTCTTTCTCCGTCGCCCGACTCCATCGTCACCCGAGCTCGAACCTCCGCCGTCAACCGCTGGATCCAAGTCTTCGCCGGCCGCTGCATCACCCTGAGCTTGACCAGAGAACCTCCGCCGCTGATCCTTGCCGTTCCAGGTACGTCCTTCTTCTTCATTATAGATCTGCAACTTCTAGGGTTTCTTCTCATGCCTCCGCCATTAGAGCCTTAATAGAAGCTTCACCTTGTTCAACCTTAAGCCGATGGTTTCTAGTAACCTTTACTTTCAGATCTTGCCCTTTAAACTGTACTTTTACCCCGCTGCAAATGCCTTAGATCTTCGTCAGTTCAGTTTAACCTGTAGATTTATCCGCTCTGTATAGGGCTCTTGTAGTTCTTCCCGTATACTCTTGTATTTGTTTCTCTTTTCCTTGTATGCTCAGATCTACTCCACTTTAGCTGTCTCTGAAAACCTGTTTTTCTCCTCGATAGATCTGTTAAGTATGCTCCGGTTTAAATTGTCATATATTATGCGGTTTAACTTGCACGTCCAGATCTATTCTATTTAGCTATTTGTAAGGAAACTGCCTCTTCTCCTTTGTGGATCCATTAGATGTACTCCGGTTTATAACTGTTATGCCCTGCTTTTGCAAAACTTTATATTTTAAACGCGACGGTTTAACCGTTCCCCTTCAACCGCCATGAACCGAAAATGGTGTAGCTTGCTGTAATTGCCGGTTTATACCATGCCATTAGTCCTCAGTTCAAACCGTTGCGTAACTTTTATAGATAGTTTCCGGTTTATACTGCTATATCTTCATAATCCGTTTTCTGCCCTTTATCTTTTCCAGTACTTGTCCTTTCGTTGCAATGGCCAAGCAGTATGTCTCTTGCGATTGGGTCCCTTCTATTATTACTGAGGATGATTTGATCAAGATTTCTGAAATTGGTACATTAGGCCCTCAGTCTGTTTTGAAGTGGCGGGCCCCGGGAAATGAATGTCCCCCAACTCCCAGGTCCGGGGAGGTCATTGTGTTCTTTGATCACATATCTCGAGGCTTTTCTCCCCCCGGTTCAAAATTTTTCCGGGATGTTTTTGCTGCTTTCCAACTGCACCCTCAGGATATTGGACCCAACTCTGTTTCAAATATCTGTGATTTCCAAGTGTTTTCGGAGGTATATCTGCAAGAAGAACCGTCCGTTGATCAGTTCCGGGACTTCTTTCACTTAAACCGGCGCACCGAGTTTACCAGCGGACCACATCAGGAACTTGGTGGCGTTAGTATTCAGAAGAGGAGAGATGTTGTTTTTCCTCACGCCGCTTTACACACTCATCCAAAAGACTGGAACGAGTCATGGTTTTACTGCATTGACACTTCTCCTGAAGGGGAGAACCCTCTGCCGGGTTACCGTGAAACCCGTATTCTGGAGAATCATCCTTTACCACAACGGCTCGGCTCTGTTGAACGGACCCGGTTTTCATCACAGCTCTCCAAGTTAAGAGCCTTCATAGCTAATGGTTTGATTGGAACTGATTTTCTACGCTGTTGGTTGTCTTGGAGCATCCTTCCCTTGAGCCGGCGATCACAGCTAATGTGCAAATATTCCGGCAAACCGGATGATCCTCAAAGGTTTACCAAGGAAAAGCTTTCTGAATCGGAAGTTGTAGAATCAGCCAAGAAAATTCTCAATGTTTCTTTGGCAGACTGCAGCAAGGTCGGGTTAGCTCCATATTATAAGAAGAACAAGCCGCCTGCAGTAAGTTTCACTTTACCCTATATTTGTAATCCGTTTCTTTTAAACCATCTTTTCAATTGTCTTTCTTTCTTTTGATTAGGCTGATGACCCTTTCTGGAAGAGAAAACCTCAGGAGAAAACCGGCAAACAGGTTCGCCGGAAAACCTTTGCCAATAAGAAAAGGAAAGCAGCTGTTGACGCCGGTTCTCCCACTGAAGATGATGATCCGGATACCGAGGTATGCTTTAATCCGGTTTAGATTTTGCTTCGTGTACTTGTAACTATATCTAATGATAACTTTTCCACAGGAGTTGCCTGAAGGTGGTAATCCGGCCGAAGTTGAGGTAACCATTCTCTCCTCTGACTCAGAACCTCTTCCACAAAAAAGTCGTCGAACCGTCCGGAAATACCAATTTTCTCACCCTTATGCTCAGTTGGATCCTAATTTTATTTTGAAGAAGCAACAGCACGAAGCTCTTCGCCGGACCACTCGCCACAGCGGCCTGGAATCATCCGGGATTTCTTTAACTCCGGTTCGAAAACGCCGTGCTGAGGTGATACTTTCTCCGACTCCCCTTCATCCCAAGGCCGGGCTTATCCGAAAACCTCTTAAACCGACTGACCCTGATTATCAGGAAACTCCACTATCCTCTTCTGGTGAATCGACTGCCACGCAGCTTCCTCCATTGAAAACTGTCCCAGGGTAACTTCCTCACCTTTCCGGTTTATGATCCCTTTTTGCTTTATAATGTCAACTCATTTTGCATATTTTTCCAACAAACCAAAACCCAGCAAGAAGCCCAAGGCAAATAAGCCTCCTGCTGAGCCTACTGCAGATGATCCGGCTGTTGATCCGTCAACAACTGTTCCTTCAGAGGGCGAGCCCGTAGCTCCTCTTGAAGACCCTGCGCCTACAGATCACATCTCTGCTCCTGAGAATCCTACAGCTGAAGACGCCCATAATCCACCAAGTCCGGCCCGGGTTAACTCTCCTCAGGTTAATCCGGCGTCTCCTAATCCGGCCCATACTGCCACTCCCCCAAATGTACCTGCCTCTCCGGATGTTGTGGTAACTGGGGCTGCCTTTGTTGCTCCAGCTGAGCCCACCGTTTTAGCCAAGCATACGGCTAAAACGGAGAAGTTATATAAAGAAAAAGGCAAATGGAGTACTGAGGTATCCAATCTTGCTGATATGAGTGCCCAAGACATTTATTCTGGGTATCTAAACCGGCTCCACAGCAGCCGAGACTATGAAGCAAGCCTGGTTAACTTAATGAGGGAGAAATATGAGGTAAACCTCTTCTTCTGACTTTGTTCCTTTGATGTGTTTCTATCCCATAACAGCCCCCAAGTTCCGGTTTAGCTACGTGCTGAAGGTGAACCGGAACTTTGTAAATTGAACAATTTGATCTTTACATTAGCCCCCAAGTATCAAGTAGATAACTTGTTTATGTATTTGATACTTGTAAATGTTGCCGACGATACTTCAACCATACATTAGCCCCCAAGTGTCAAGCAGACAACTTGTTTGTGTGCTTGAGACTTGTAACTTTGAATTGCTGTTTGTTTACTGCTTCAACTGCCATTAGCCCCCAAGTGTCAAGTAGACAACTTGTTTGTGTGCTTGAGACTTGTCTGTTTTTCACCTTTTGTCTTTTAACTGTGCTTGCAGGCTGAGTTGAACCGGAATGCTATTGAAATCAATGAACTTCGTAGCCGTCTTACTGAAACAGAATCTGCCGCTTCAAAAGCTAAAAAAGACCTTCAGGTAAGTTTAAAGACTGCTGAAGACCTGAAGAAATACTTTGAAGAAGAGCGGACCGCTTTTGAGGTCCAAAAGAAAGATCTGGAAAAACGGGTTCAGGACGCTGAAGGAGCGCTTAATCCGGTTACAGAAGAATTGACCGGTTTAAAATGGCAAATTGACTTGATGACCTCTGCTGTCTTTGGTAAGTATAATCTGAACTCCTGCTTTTATCCTTGTAATCTCCGTTTTGTGCCGGTTTAACTATAATAGCTGTGTGCAGGGCGCCGTGTCTCCCATCTTGGGGATGACTTACGGAAGAAACTTAAAGCATGCTACACCTTGGTCGAGCAGCTGTACTCCGGCGCTCAGAGGATCATCAGTGCCACTTCTTTTGGTAAACCGGCCCCTACAACGATCCAAGATACATTGAACAAGTTATCTGTTTTGCCGGCTCGTCTTGAAGAAGTCAAGAAATCTGCCGCTCGGGGTGGTGCTCTTCTGGCCCTTACCAGGGCTAAGGCTTGGGTCCCGGATCTTGATCCGGAGGAGGCTTTAACCGGATTTCCAGATACAAAAGATGACGGCTCAGCCTTTACCGAAAAGGATCTCTATGCCCTGACGAAGGAGATGCGTCCCCTCGCCAGCAAGCTTGCAGCTGAATCTGACTTGTCCAGATACCATCCGGGATACAGTTTGCAAAATGAGCGGGTGGAGCGACCGGTCTATGATACCGTCAACTTAATTCCGCCGGTTCGTCCTCACACCTTTGCTCCTGATATTGAACCTTCTGAACTTATCAACGACGAGATGTATTTCCGGGCCTTGATGAAGATTGACTGGCGTGTGCCGGACTTCCAACCGCTTCAAGAAGATGAAGACGTTCCGGATCAAGGCGATGGCCAGCCGTCTCAGCAAGGAGAAGCATAACTTCGAATTTTATTGCTGTAATCATAATCTGTGTTTCGCCAAACAATGTTTCCAATCTGTTGGGCTTGCTATGCCTTGTAATAGGCTAGCCGAAACTTGATGTGCTTCAATCCGGATATTTTGTCTTTATGAAATACTTGCCGGTTGAAATGTTATCTGATATTGATTGCCTTCCATATCCTCTGCTCCTGCAGAAAAAATATTGAAAATATGTCCTAGTGGCTTACCACTGGACGGATTATATTGTTCTCTTAAAACGTCAAATAAGTATATCTTTATACTAAAAATAACTTTTTATACCTGAGATTATATATGCTCAGTATTCTTAATCCGGTTAGGACTTTAAAATTGCTTTATGAAGACCTTTATGGATCCAAGTAGAAACCCGAAATTCTCCGGTCCATCTTGATGATAAATCCGGTTCATCTTACTCTTCAAGACTTTGTTCGGAAAATCATAGCTTTTTGCCTGATATACGATCCGGGTTTTAATGAACGCCGGTTTACTTATGCTGGTATTCATGATCCAGACTTTTCACTTTATAGATATGTGGCCAGCTTCTGTAGCTGTTCCACTCCGGTTTAAAAGGTTACAAACACAAAACACCAAAAATACGCAAATTTTGCAAATAAGACCATGTAGTCGAGGCTTTTTAAGAGCTGCCAGGCTCAAAGCAAGGTTCAGCCAATCAATGGGACGTGGTTTGTCCAACACTCCCAAGGGGCCTAGCCAATCACTGAACGTGGCATTATCCAACTTTTCAGGGGGCCAAAAGAACCGTAAATAGAAATTGAGCCAATCAATGGGACGTGGTTTGTCCAACACTCCCAAGGGGCCTAGCCAATCACTGAACGTGGCATTATCCAACTTTTCAGGGGGCCGAAAGAACCGTAAAAATTGATCCGATCACTGGGACATGGACGTTGCCATTCCCAGGGGGCCTCCAGGGTTCCTTCTGAACCGGTGGGTCAATTTAAACCAATCACTGAACGTGGATTTATCCAACTTTTCAGAGGGTCTCCAGGTTCTCTCCTGAACCGGTGGGTAAATTGTGAAGCCTTCTCTCCTTGAACCGGATATGATCTCATGTTTTTTAGAAAGTTTTACTGCTCCATTGCATATTCTGCAAAAAATTAATTTCTAAACCGGACAATATATTAAAATATAATATCTGATAATAAACTTGTATGGTTGCTTTCACAAGATTTTTGCATATGGAAAAAGGGCTAAGCCCCCGGTTTACCGAGGGTGCCAGTTTATTCATTACTCATAATATATACATAGGATACATTGGAGCACGTAGCTCAAGTATAGTATGGCCGTAAATGGGCGATGTTCCACGGCCTCTTCGTCTCTTCTTCTGATGTCCGTGAGTCCTTGTGTTCCCGAACGTCCACCAAGTAATATGAGCCGTTGTGTAGATTCTTGCTGACCACAAAGGGCCCTTCCCAAGGTGGGGATAGCTTGTGCATATCTGTTTGATCTTGGATGAGCCGGAGTACCAAGTCACCCTCCTGGAACGTCCTTGTTCTAATCCGGCGGCTATGATATCTGCGCAAGTCTTGCTGATAAATCGCCGATCGTGCTGCAGCTATATCACGCTCTTCATCCAGCCGGTCTAAACTGTCCTGTCTTGACTCCTCGTTGATTGCTTCCACATAGGCCGTCACCCTTGGTGAATCATGACGTATATCGCTCGGAAGAACTGCTTTAGCACCATAAACCATGAAGAAAGGTATGTAACCTGTAGACCGGTTTGGTGTAGTGTTAATACTCCAAAGAACAGATGGCAATTCCTCAACCCAACATCCCGGGGTTCTCTGCAAAGGCGTCATAAGCCAGGGTTTGATTCCTCGCAAAATCTCCTGATTTGCCCTTTCAGCCTGACCGTTGGATTGGGGGTGGGCCACAGAAGATACGTCCAAACGAATATGCTCTCATTGACAGAACTCTTCCATCTCACCCTGAGATAAATTGGTGCCATTGTCTGTGATGATGCTGTGCGGAAAGCCAAACCGGAATATTACTTTTTTGATGAATTTAACTGCCGTTGCCGCATCACACTTGCTTATAGGCTCCGCTTCAACCCACTTTGTAAACTTGTCTACTGCCACTAGTAGATGAGTTTTCTAATCTTGGGATCGCTTGAAAGGTCCAACCATATCAAGCCCCCAAGTCGCGAACGGCCAAGTTATTGGTATCATCCGGAGTTCCTGTGCTGGAACCAGAGCACGTCTTGAGAATTTCTGACAAGCGTCACACTTCCGGACCAGATCTGCCGCATCTGCATGAGCGGTTAACCAATAGAAACCATGTCGGAATGCCTTAGCCACCAATGATTTTGAACCGGCATGATGACCACAATCCCCTTCATGAATCTCGCGAAGAATCTCACAACCTTCCTCAGCTGATACACATCGCTGAAATACTCCAGAAGTACTGCGATGGTGAAGTTCTCCGTTTGCAATTGTCATGGACTTAGAGCGACGGATTATCTGTCGTGCTTCTTCTTCGTCATCTGGCAACTCTCCTCGGCTCAGGTATGCCAAATAGGGCAGTGTCCAATCCGGAATAATATGGAGCGCTGCAACTAATTGTGCCTCTGGGTCCGGAACAGCTAGGTCTTCCTCCGACGGTATCTGAACCGACGGACTGTGCAATTCATCCAAGAAGGTGTTTGGTGGCACCGGTTTACGTTGCGACCCCAGCCGGCTTAAAGCGTCAGCCGCTTCGTTCCTCCGCCGGTCTATATGATCCACCTGATATCCTTTAAAGTATTCTGCGACTGCTTCAACCTCTCGTCTATAAGCCGCCATGAGGGGATCTCTTGAATCCCACTTGCCAGAAACTTGCTGTGCCACCAGATCTGAGTCACCCAGGCACTTAACCCGGCTCAAGTTCATCTCCTTTGCTAGCCGCAAACCATGAAGTAATGCTTCATATTCCGCTGCATTATTAGTACAAGGAAATAATAAGCGGAGGACATAGCAAAATTTATCACCTCTGGGGGAAGTTAAGACAACTCCAGCCCCCGAGCCCTCCAACTGTTTTGAACCGTCAAAGTGAATCGTCCAATAAGTAAGATCCGGCTTCTCCTCAGGAGTCTGCAACTCTGTCCAGTCATTGATGAAGTCTACCAACGCCTGAGATTTTATAGCAGTGCGTGGTACATATTTCAACTCATGCGGACTGAGCTCAATGGCCCACTTTGCTACTCTGCCTGTAGCTTCCCTGTTCTGGATTATATCCCCCAACGGTGCTGAACTAACCACAGTTATTGGATGTCCTTGGAAATAGTGCTTCAGTTTCCGGTTTGCCATGAACACACCATATACTAACTTCTGCCAATGAGGGTATCTCTGCTTGGATTCAATGAGTACTTCACTCACATAATAAACCGGACGCTGAACCGGGTACTCTTTCCCTGCTTCCTTGCGCTCAACCACAATTGCAACGCTGACTGCTCGTGTATTAGCAGCAACGTATAACAGCAAAGGCTCCTTGTCAATAGGAGCAGCTAAAACCGGTGGTTTTGCTAGTTGCCGTTTCAGATCCTCAAATGCCGCGATTGCCTCCTCACTCCAGATAAACCGGTCTGTTTTCCTTAACATCTGGTAAAGTGGGATCGCCTTCTCTCCCAAGCGACTTATGAACCGGCTTAACGCTGTGATCCGGCCAGCTATGCGCTGAACATCGTTGATACAAACCGGTTTAGTCAAAGACGTGATGGCCTTGATCTTCTCTGGGTTAGCTTCTATTCCTCTGTTTGAGACCAAGAATCCCAGTAGCTTACCTGCCGGAACACCAAAAGCACATTTTTCCGGATTAAGCATCATCCTATAAGCCCGAAGATTATCAAAGGTTTCCTTGAGATCCTCTATCATTGTTTCTTCTTTCTTCGATTTGACCACAGTGTCATCCACGTAGGCATGAACATTCCTCCCTATCTTCCCTTTCAGACAATTCTGAACACAACGCTGATAAGTTGCCTGTGCACATTTAAGCCCAAAGGGCATAGACACATAGCAAAAAGCACCAAAGGGAGTTATGAAAGCTGTCTTCTCTTGGTCTTCCACCGCCATCTTGATCTGGTGATACCCTGAATATGCATCCAAAAAACTCAGCCGCTCACACCCTGCCGTGGCATCGATGATCTGATCAATGCGAGGTAGAGCAAAAGGATCAGTTGGACAAGCTTTATTGAGGTCCGTGTAGTCCACACACATCCTCCACTTCCCATTCTTCTTTAACACCAGCACCGGATTAGCCAACCACTCCGGATGAAAAACTTCTACTATGAACCCTGCGGCCAAAAGCCTGGCCACTTCTTCCCCTATAGCCTTGCGCATCTCCTCGTTGAAGCGGCGCAGATACTGTTTAACCGGTTTAAATTTCGGATCAATGTTTAACTTGTGCTCAGCGAGTTCCCTCGGTATACCCAGCATGTCAGAAGGTTTCCATGCAAAGATATCCCGGTTCTCACGGATGAACTCGATGAGCGCGCTTTCCTATTTGGGATCAAGGTTAGCGCTAATAGTGAATTGCTTAGACGAATCTCCAGGCACAAAATCAATTTGCTTGGTCTCTTCAGCCAATTTAAACTTCAACGCCGGATCATGCTCGGTAGTTGGCTTCTTCAGCGGAGTCATATCTGCCGGATCAACATTATCTTTATAAAATTTCAACTCTTCTGTGGCACATACTGCTTCTGCATAAGCTGCATCACCTTCCTCACATTTCACTGCTATCTTGCGACTTCCATGAACCGTGATCGTGCCTTTATGACCCGGCATTTTAAGCTGCAAATAAACATAACACGGCCTAGCCATAAACTTAGCATAAACCGTCCTTCCAAACAGAGCATGACATGGACTTTTGATCTTGACGACTTCAAAAGTGATCATCTCTGACCTGGAATCATATTCATTCCCAAAGGTAACTTCCAAATCAATTTTTCCAACCGGATAAGCTGACTTACCTGGGACCACTCCATGAAATACTGTATTTGATTGTCTTAGCTTCTTATCTGTCAGACCCATCCGACGGAAAGTCTCGTAATATAAGATATTGATACTGCTACCACCGTCCATGAGAACTTTAGTGAACTTGTAACCTCCTACTTGAGGTGCTACCACCAAGGCCAAATGGCCCGGATTATCCACCCGCATCGGGTGGTCTTCTCTGCTCCATACAATGGGCTACTCCGACCATCGAAGAAATTGCGGTGTCGCCGGTTCAACTGCATTAACAGCCCGCTTCAAAACCTTCTGGTCTCTTTTACACAGACTTGTGGTGAAGACATGATATTGCCCACTACTTAACTCCTTCGGATTACTCTGATATCCAGATTGCGGCTGCTGTTGCTGACGCTGTTGCTGCTGATTTCCCTGATTATTATAATTCCCTTGGCCCTGCTGCTGATTACTCTGATTATTGTAACCACCTTGATGATGTGACTGATTGCCCTGACCATTATAGTTTCCTTGATTATTTTGACTAACTGCCCGGTTTTGATAACCATTGCTGTTGCCCCTATATCCTGATCCGGAGCTGTTCCCCTGACGACCCGGACCATAAAATCCGGGACCTGAACCACCATTTGGGGGTCGATTGTGAGGATTGAAACGGCCCGCCACTGCCTTCATAAGGGGTATGCACTCTCTCATGGTATGCCTTGCCACTTTCCCTTTTACGCTATGCTTCGGACAAGGCTGGTCTAACTCCTGATCCCAGCTAAGAGCTCCTCCGCCGGTTTGTGAAGACGGATCTCCCAGGCTGCGCTAAAAATCCCCTTGAACTTGAGTGTTGGCCACGAAGTCAGAGCCGCCCTCTGCTTTCCGTTTGCCTAAAAAACTTGAGGTAGCCGGATTAATTGGCATCGGTTTACCGGACTTGCTAACCTTTCCAGTCTTGTCTCCTTCCGCTTCTGGATACTTGGTATTATCAGAATCCCCGTATTTCACCAGGGCACTCATGAGGGTTCCCATATCATTGCAGTCCCTTTTAAGCCGTCCAAGCTTTAACTTTAAAGATTCAAACCGGCAATTGTTCTCCAAAGTCACTATCGCTGTACTAGGATTAATACCATTCGAAGAGTGTAAAATCTCCGCTACTCTCCGTACCCAAGCTGCTGTAGACTCCTGCTCGCCTTGCACACAAGCTACTAGATCCACCACCGACATCGGCTGTTTGCACTATCCTTGAAGTTTTTGATAAACTGGCTGCGTAGTTCCCCCCATGACCCAATAGAGTTCGGGGGTAGAGCTTTCAGCCAGGTCCGGGCCGTGCCTTCGAGCATCATAGTAAAATATTTAGCACAAGCCGATTCATCCACGTCCAGCATCTCCATGGCCATCTCATAACTTTCAGCCCAAGCTTTCGGTGCTAAATCGGCTGTGTAGTTAGGTACCTTGCGGGGCCCCATGAAATCTTTGGGCAGCTTGACACTCCGTAAAGCAGGGACAAGACACTGCACCCCGAAGGAACTCGTAGTGACTCCTGTTTCTGCAGTGGCTGTGTGAACCGGCGTTGTTTGACAAATCTCCTCCCTAGCTCCTGATCTAACCCGGTTTATATCCGGAGCTGGTATCACCGCACCTGCCGGATTATCCTGCCTGCGCTGATGCCTCCTGCGTTCACTGCTAGACACTTCTGGCTCCTCCCAATGCCTAGTATAACTTCGGCTGGGACGTGGTGTTGAATGTAACCTCTCCCTGCTATGAGAATATGCTTGCTGTTGTATCAACGCCGTATTAAGTAGCTTCTGGACCCTGCGCGCCTCTAACGCCACCGGAGACGTTTCTCCCGCGGGTAAAGCGGCCAAACGCGCCGCTGCTGCAGCGATGTTATCCAAAGGGTTTGAATAATGACCTGGAGGGACCGGAACATAAGGTGCCGACGTAATCCGGCGATCCCGCTCTGCGGTGGGTTGCTGAACTGGCTCCTCCCTGGCTGGGGGTGCCCTCCGGTTTGAAGCCGGATTATTACTAGTTCCAGCCCCAGGTGTCCTGAACAGATTCGTTGCTTCATAAACCGGCGGTATACGAGACTAGTATTTTCGTCCCCTTACTCCTTCCATAGAAGCTTGCTCCATCCTTAGGTAAAAAGCCTGATCATCCAATTCCGCTTGTCTAACCGCTATCATCTCTCTCTCTGCCTTCAGGTCTTCTTTTAACTGATCAATCCGGCCTTTCAACTGAAGGAGCTCTGCATCATGATGCGCCTTGTCTGCTGGAGCTACTGTTTCCACCGCTTTAGCTGTGAACTCCTCGATCAAGGTGGATAGAACTTCAGTAGGTGAGGGGGTTGGGCCGCTCCCCCCTGCACCGGCTTCCGCTGTCGTCCCGTTCACTGGGGGCTGTGAACCGGCCATAAAGACAGCCACCCGGTTTGGCGGGCCGAAGGGGCCCGGAATACTGTTTCCATCGGACTCGCCCTCAGACCGGCCGTCCTGCAACTGATACAGAGATTCAGTTTCTCCGGATGAAGACTCGTCGACTGAGTAGACAACTGTTGCACCATCAGATTCCGATCCGTCCTGGGCTCGACTTCTGTGGATTGCTCCAACGAACATGTGCTTCACGGCGGGCTGAATCCGGGTCGATCTCGTACGCTGAGCCGGCTCGACGATGTTGGGGAAGACGTCCGGCTCAGGTCCCGGTTCGCCGATTTTGCCAATGAAGACTTGGACGTTGCCGAAGGGAACCCGGTACCCGTATTCGATCGAATCGGCTTCCGGTCCCCAACCTGCGTCGTCGATGTAGATCCGGCCGCGGCGACTCTTGGTCATCCGACCGACCGCGTAACCCTTGAGCCCTTCGAAGCTGCCCTTCAAGAACTCGAAACCATCGTGCGCAGGCCCCACGGTGGGCGCCAACTGTCGTGGAAATAGCACGGCAGATGTCCGGTTTAGCGGACTTGATGATGGAACCATCGCACGGGTTAGCTTGAAGGGGTTCATAGCACACAAAGGACATAGAAGGTTTATACTAGTTCGGCCCCTTCGATGAAGGTAGAAGCCTACGTCTAGTTGGTTTGGTATTGCTTGGGCGTCGGTTTACAGGGAGCGGATTCGCTTGCCTGTGTCTCGACGGGTTGATTGTTGCTTGTCCCTGAACCGTCGCCGGGTCATCCCTTTATATAGAGGGTACGCCTGGTCCGGTTTACAGAGTCCCGAGGCCGGCTCATACTTGTGTCCGCCTCGGTCTCTGTCTTTTCTTTCTTATCTCTCAAGTTACATCACGGGGCGGTTTACAAACCTTAATTCTACACATGGGTCCTAAGATCTTATGGGCCATAGCCTTTTACTAAATATTACAAACAAGTATAATATAACAAAGCCGGTTTACACTAGCCGGTTTATACCCGCTAGTCATATCCCTGACAGGTGCGGCGAGTGTCAGAGATCTTACACTCTTCGAATGGTATCAATCCCAGTACGGCAATAGTGACATTGGAAAACAATTGCTGGTTTGAGTCTCTAAAGTTAAAACTAGGACGACTTAAACGGGATTGTAATGATATGGGGACTCTCATGAGCGCTCTGGTAAAGTACGGGGACTGCGACAACAATAAGTATCCGGAAGCAGAGGGAGACAAGGCTGGAAAGGTCAATAAGCCTGGTAAACCGGCACAGATTAATCCGGCTGGTACCAGTTTCTTAGGCAAGCGAAAGGCAGAGGGTGGCTCTGATTTCGTGGCCAATACCCAAGTTCAAGGGGGTTTTCAGCGCAATAGGGGCAAACCACCTCCACAAACCGGCGGAAGGGATGTTAGTTGGGACCAGGAGTTAAGTCAGCCTTGTCCGAAGCATAGCACAAGGGAACGACCAGCAAAACACACTATAGGAGAATGCAGGCCCTTTATAGAAGCCATAATGAGCCGCTTCAATTCTAATGACAGGCCTCCAAACGGCGGTTCAGGCCCGGGGTTCTACGGTCCGGGTCACCAGGGGAACAGCTCCGGATCAGGATATCGTGGCAATAACAGTGGTTATCATAACCGGGTCAATAATCAATATGGTCAAGGTGGTTATAATCACCAGGGCGATCAGCCGCATGGTCAAGGTAGTTACAATAACCAAGGCAGCCAACAGCAGGGCCAAGGTAATCAGAATAACCAAGATAATCAGCAGCGTCAGCAATAGCAGCAGCAATCCGGATATCAGAGTAATCCGAAGGAGTTAAGTAGTGGGCAATATCATGTGTTCACCACGAGTTTGTGTAAACGAGATCAAAAAGTTTTAAAGCGGGCAGTCCACGCGGTTGAACCGGCGACGCCGCAATTCCTGCGCTGGTCAGAGCAGCCCATTGTATGGAGCAGGGAGGATCACCCGATGCGGGTGGATAATCCGGGCCACTTGGCCTTGGTGGTAGCACCACATGTGGGTGGCTATAAGTTCACTAAAGTTCTTATGGACGACGGCAGCAGCATCAATATCTTGTATTATGAGACCTTCCGTCGTATGGGCTTGACGGATAAGAAGCTAAGGCAGTCAAACACGGTGTTCCATGGAGTGGTGCCAGGTAAGTTAGTTTATCCAGTTGGGAAAATTGACTTAGAAGTTACCTTTGGAGATGAGCGTGATTCCAGGTCAGAGATGATAACTTTTGAAGTCGTCAAGATTCGGAGCCCTTATCACGCTCTGTTCGGGAGGACGGTCTATGCCAAGTTTATGGCTAGGCCGTGTTATGTTTATGTGTAGCTCAAGATGCCGGGTCACAAAGGAACGATCACGGTTCATGGAAGTCGCAAGATTGCATTGGAGTGTGAAGAGGGGGACGCTGCTTACGCGGAGGCAGTGTGTGCTACAGAGGAGTTGAAGTTTTATAAGGATAATGTTGACCCGGCGGACATGACCCCGTTGAAGAAGCCAACTACAGAGCATGATCCGGCGTTGAAGTTTAAATCGGTGGAGGAGACCAAGCAAGTTGATTTTGTGCCAGGCGATTCATCCAAGTAGTTCACGATCAGCGCTAACCTTGATCCCAACTAGGAAAGCGCGCTCATCGAGTTCATCCGTGAGAACCGGGATATCTTTGCATGGAAACCTTCTGACATGCCAGGTATACCGAGGGAACTGGCTGAGCACAGCCTTAACATTGATCCAAAGTTTAAACCGGTCAAACAGTATGTGCGCCGCTTCAACGAAGAGAGGCGCAAGGCTATATGAGAAGAGGTGGCCAGGCTTTTAGCCGCAGGGTTCATAGTTGAAGTTTTTCACCCGGAATGGTTGGCTAATCCGGTGTTGGTGTTAAAAAAGATTGGAAAGTGGAGAATGTGTGTGGATTACACAGACCTCAACAAAGCTTGTCCAACTGATCATTTTGCTCTCCCTCGCATTGATCAGATCATCGATGCTACAGCGGGATGTGAGTGGTTAAGTTTTTTGGATGCATATTCAGGATATCACCAGATCAAGATGGCAGTTAAGGACCAGGAGAAGACAGCTTTTATAATTCTCTTTGGTGCTTTTTGCTATGTATCTATGCCTTTTGGGCTCAAGAGTGCCCAAGCAACTTATCAGCGTTGCGTGCAGAACTATCTTAAGGGGCAGATAGGGAGAAATGTTCATGCTTATGTGGATGATATCGTGGTGAAGTCAAGAAAGGAGGAGACGATGATAGAGGACCTCAAGGAGACCTTTGACAATCTTCGGGCCTATAAGATGATGCTTAATCCGGAGAAGTGTGCTTTTGGTGTTCCGGCAGGCAAGCTCCTTTGATTCCTGGTGTCAAACAGAGGAATAGAAGCTAATCCAGAGAAGATCAAGGCAATCACATCTTTGACTAAACCGGTTTGCATTAATGATGTTCAGCGTATTGCTGGCCGGATCACAGCATTGAGCCGGTTCATTAGCCGTTTGGGGGAGAAGGCGATTCCGCTTTATCAGATGCTGAGAAAGACGGATCGGTTTATATGGAGTGAGGAGGCAAATACTGCGTTTGAGGATTTGAAGCGACAGCTAACGAGGCCGCCAGTCCTAGCTGCCCCTGTTGATAATGAGCCTTTGTTGTTATATGTCACCGCCAACGCACGGGTAGTTAGTGTGGCAATTGTGGTTGAACGCAAGGAAGCAGGGAAGGAATATCCGGTTCAGCGTCCGGTTTATTACGTGAGTGAAGTACTCATTGAGTCTAAACAGAGGTACCCACATTGGCAGAAGCTGGTATACGGTGTGTTCATGGCAAACCGGAAATTCAAGCATTATTTCCAAGGCCATCCAATAAATGTTGTTAGTTCAACACCATTGGGGGATATAATCCAGAACAGGGAAGCTACGGGTAGAGTGGCGAAGTGGGCCATTGAGCTCAGCCCACATGAATTGAAATATGTGCCACGCACCGCTATCAAATCTCAGGCATTAGTGGATTTCATCAATGATTGGACAGAATTGCAGACACCAGAGGAGAAGCTGGATCTTACATACTGGACGATTCACTTTGACGGTTCAAGGCAGTTAGAAGGCTCGGGGGCTGGAGTTGTTTTAACTTCCCCGCGAGGTGATAAGTTTTGTTACGTCCTCCGTTTATTGTTTCCTTGTACTAATAATGCAGCAGAGTATGAAGCATTACTTCATGGCTTGCGGATGGCAAAGGAGATGAACTTGAGCCGGGTTAAGTGCTTCGGCGATTCAGATTTAGTGGCACAACAAGTATCTGGTAAGTGGGATTCAAGAGATCCTCTCATGGCAGCTTACAGATGAGAAGTTGAAGCAGTTGCAGGGTATTTCAAAGGGTATCAGGTGGATCACATAGACCGGCGAAGGAATGAAGCGACTGATGCTCTGAGCCGGCTGGGTTCTCAACGTAAACCGGTACCACCAAATACTTTTTTGGATGAGCTACACAGTCCATCAGTGCAAGTACCATCAGAGGAAGACTTGGTTGTTCCTGATCCGGAGGCACAGCTAGTTGCGGCACTTCATGTTATTCCGGATTGGACGCGGCCCTATTTGGCGTATCTGAGCCGAGGAGAGCTACCGGACGACGAGGTAGAGGCACGACAGATAGTCCGGCGTTCTAAGTCCATGACAATTGCAAACGGGGAACTTCATCATCGCAGCGTCTCTGGAGCATTTCAGCGGTGTGTATCAGCTGAGGAAGGTTGTGATATTCTTCGTGAAATCCATGAAGGGGATTGTGGTCATCATGCCGGTTCAAAATCTTTGGTGGCTAAAGCTTTTCGACACGGGTTCTATTGGTTGACAGCTCATGCTGATGCGGCGGATCTAGTTCGGAAGTGTGATGCTTGTCAGAAGTTTTCACGACGCGCTCTTGTTCCGGCGCAGGAGCTTCGGATGATACCCATAACTTGGCCGTTTGCGACTTGGGGGCTTGATATGGTTGGACCCTTCAAACGATCCCAAGATCAGAAAACTCATCTACTGGTGGCAGTGGATAAGTTTACAAAGTGGATTGAGGCAGAGCCTGTGAGCAAGTGTGATGCGGCAACAACAGTTAAATTCATCAAAAAGGTGATTTTCCGGTTTGGCTTTCCACACAGCATCAACACAGACAACGACACCAATTTATCTAAAGGTGAGATGGAAGAATTTTGTCAACGGGAGCATATTCGCCTAGACGTATCTTCTGTGGCCCACCCTCAAACCAATGGTCAAGCTGAAAGAGCAAATCAGGAGATTTTGCGAGGTATTAAGCCCCGGCTTATGACTCCCTTGCAAATAACCCCAGGATGCTGGGTTGAGGAGTTACCATCTGTCCTTTGGAGTATCAACACTACGCCAAACCGGTCCACAGGTTACACACCTTTCTTTATGGTATATGGTGCTGAAGCGGTCCTTCCAAGTGATATTCGTCATGATTCACCAAGGGTGACGGCCTATGTTGAAGCGGCCAATGAGCAGGCGAGACAAGACAGTTTGGACCGGCTGGATGAAGAGCGTGATATAGCAGCAGCACGGTCTGCAATCTATCAACAAGACTTGCACAGATATCACAGCCGCCGGATCAAGACAAGGACGTTCCAGGAGGGCGACTTAGTACTCCGGCTCATCCAAGATCAAACAGATATGCACAAGTTATCCCCGCCTTGGGAAGGGCCCTTTGTGGTCAGCAAGAATCTGCACAACGGTTCATACTACCTGGTGGACGTTCGAGAACACAAGGACTCACGGACATCGGAAGAAGAGACAAAGAGGCCGTGGAACATCGCCCTCTTGCGGCCCTACTATACCTGAGCCATGAGCTCCAATGTATCCTATGTATATATTATGATTAATGAATAAACCGGCACCCTCGGTAAACCGGGGCCTCAGCCTTTTTTCCAATACAAATATCTTATGGGGACAACCATACATGTATTATCATATGTCATATTTCAAAACAAATTGATCGGTTTAAACTGATTTTGCAGAGCATATGCACTCAGGGGCGATAGTTCACTGAAGAGCTTTTTTCAAGCATAAGGTCGTATCAGGACCAAAGAGGACAATTCATAGAGGCCCTCTGGATGGTAAGCCATCCAGTGATTGGCTACAGTTTTTCCTATGGTTCTACGGGAACCATAGAGGCCCTCTGGATGGTAAGCCATCCAGTGATTGGCTAAAAGTTTTTCCTATGGTTCTACAGGAACCATAGAGGACCTCTGGATGGTAAGCCATCCAGTGATTGGCTAAAGTTTTTCCTATGGTTCTACGAGAACCATGGAGGCCCTCTGGATGGTGACAACCATCCAGTGATTGGCTAAAGTTTTTCCTATGGTTCTACGGGAACCATAGAGGCCCTCTGGATGGTAAGCCCATTCCATTGATTGGCTGAATCTTGCTTTGAGCCTGGCAGCTCGTAAAAAGCCTTGGCTACATGGTTTTATTTGCAAAAACTTGCATTTCTGGTATTCATGTTTTTATGGATCTTTAATCCGGGATGGGACAACTCCAGAGTTGACCATATATTTTAAAAATTCTGGGTTATAAAACACCAGCAAGAGTTAATCCGGTGTTCATCATAACCCGGAACAGTCATCAGGCAGAAATAAAGTAAGAAGCCAAGCATGATCTAAACCGGCAACTTCTATAAGACCCGGGATTATTATTGGGTCTATCAAAAGAACTCCCTTCAAAAAGGCAAAATTCGCCGGCTTAAGAGTATCAAGCATACTTGATCTCAGGTATAAAGTTATTTCTGATATAAGTATACACTTGTTTGATATATTGTGAGAATAATTTAATGGGTCCAGCGGTAAAACCGTTAGGACATATTTTCAGTATTGTCTATGCAGGAGCAGATGATATGCAGGATACGCCATGTTAGACCAAATTGAAATTGGCAATGTTAAAGCAAGAAGTCAGAATATCCGGATCAAAGCGGACAATGTTTTCAGCTATCCTATTACAAGGCATAGCAAGCCTGACGGATTAAAAATTGTTCGGTAAAATGAGACTGCAATTACAAAGATATGCTATGAGCTACGCTCCCTCCTGCTGCGACGGCTGGGTATCAACTTGGTCCGGAGTCTCCTCCTCTTCTTGAAGCGGCTGGAAGTCAGGGACGCACCAATCGATTTTCGTTAAGGCACGAAAGTACATCTCTTCATTGATGAGTTCAGACGGATTGATATCTGGAGCGAAGGTATGAGGGCGCACTAGTGGGATTAGATTGACGGTATCATAAACCGGCCGCTCCACCCGCTCGTTCTGCAAATCATACCCCGGATGATACCTGGATAAATCTGATTCGGCCGCAAGTTTGCTGGCGAGAGGACGCATCTCCTTCGTCAAGGCATGGAGATCCTTTGCAGTAAAAGCTGATCCATCTTCTTTAGTGTCGGGATACCCACTCAAGGCTTCTTCTGGATCAAAATCTGGGACCCAAGCTTTAGCTCTGGTAAGCGCCATGAGAGAACCGGCTCAAGCAGCAGATTTTTTCACTTCCTCTAAGTGCACTGGCAAGACAGACAGCTTCTCTAACGTGCCTTGGATAGTGGTTGGGGCCGGTTTATTGAAAGATGTTGCACTTATGATCCTTTGAGTGCCGGAATACAGTTGCTCGACCAAAGTATAACACGCCTTGAGTTTTTTCCGTAAGTCATCCCCAAGATGGGTGACACGGCGCCCTGCATATGATTATCACAGTTAAACCGGCACGGATGGAAGATTACAAGGATGAAAGCAGGAATATAGATTAAAGAACTTACCAAACACATCAGAAGTCATCAGTTCAATTTGCCGCTTTAAACCGGTTAACTCTTCAGTCACCGGGTTAAGGGCTTCTTCAGCGTCCTTTGCCCTCTTTTCCAAGTCCTTCTTCTGAACCTCAAAGGCGGTCCTCTCTTCTTCAAAGAACTTCTTCAGCTGTTCAGCAGTCTTTAAGCTCAGCGTCAAATCTTTTTTGGCCTTAGAAGCAGCAGATTCCGTTTCAGCAAGTCTGTTCCGGAGTTCAGTAATTTCTTCTGCCCTCCGGTTCAAATCAGCCTGCAAGGAAAATCAAGTGGAATGAAAGCAAAAGTCAGATAAGTCTCAAGCACACAAACAAGTTGTCTACTTGACACTTGGGGGCTAATGGGAAGTTGAAGCGTCAAACAATAGCAAGTCAAAGACAAGTCTCAAGCACACAAACAAGTTGTCTACTTGACACTTGGGGGCTAATGGATAGTTGAAGTATCAAAAGAAAATTTCAGACAAAGTCCCAGGCACATAAACCGAGTTATGCCCTGGCACTTGGGGGCTAATGTGAGATCATTTGTTTAATTAGGAAGTACCATTTCACCTTCTAAACATAGCTAAACCGGAACTTGGGGGCTACTATGATATAGACAGAAGCGCATTGAAAACAAAACAAATGCAAAGGATTACCTCATACTTGTCCTTCATCATATTAATCAAGCCTGCTTCATAGTCTCGACCAGTGTGAAGCTGGTTCAAGTACCCGGAATAAAGCTCATGGGCACTCATGTCAGCGAAATTAGACAGCTCAGTACTCCATTTACCCTTTGCTTGATGCAGCTTCTCCGCTTTAGCCGTATGTTTGGCTAAGACAGTAGGCTCAGCAGGAGCAGTATAGGCTGTATGAGTTATTTGAACTTCCGGAAAAGCAGTTGTTGGCGGTGGGGTCGCAGTATGAACCGGGCTAGCAGGAGCCGGACTAGTCCGAGGAGGATCGGCCTGGGCATGACTTGCCGGTTCATGGACGTCCTCAGTATTGGGATTCTCAGGCACAGTGGTGTGATCCATAGGAGCAGGATCTTCAAGTGGAATTGTGGGTTCGCCTTCTGGAGGGATAGCTGAGTCCGGATCAACCGCCGGATCATCAATGGCAGTCTCAGCAGTGGGATTGTTGGCCTTCGGTTTTTTGCTAGGCTTTGGCTTGCTGAAAGAAGTTGGAAAAACAAGTTAGAACAGTAAAGCAAAGTGCAATCATAAACCGGTTAAATTAAAAGACTTACCCTGGGACAGTTTTCAGGGGTGGGAGTTGTGTGGCAGTTGATTCGCCGGAAGAAGATAAGGGAGTGTCTTGATAATCAGGGTCAGACGGTTTAAGCGGTTTACGTATAAGCCCGGCCTTGGGATGAAGAAGAGTTGGAGAGAGTATAACCTGAGAGCGGCGCCTCCGAGCTGGAGTAAGAGAGATTCCAGACGATTCAACTGCAAGGCCGCTATGGCGGGTAGTCCGGCGAAGGTCTTGATGTTGCTGTTTCTTTAAAAGAAAATTGGGATCCAATTGAGCATAAGGGTGAGAAAACTGATATTTCCGGACTGTCCGACGACTTTTTGTGGAAATGGTTCTGAATCGGAAGAAAGGATAGTTACCTCAATTCCGGCCGGTTTATCTCCTTCAGCCAGCTCCTGTGAAAAGTTACCGTTATATACTGTTGGGGAACGTAGTATTTTCAAAATTTTCCTACGATCACGCAAGATCTATCTACTAGATGCATAGCAACGAGGGGAGAGTGTGTCTACGTACCCTCGTAGACCGGGAGCGGAAGCGTCTAGTGACGCGGTTGATGTAGTCGAACTTCTCCGCGATCCAACCGATCAAGTACCGAACGTACGGCACCTCCGCGTTCAGCACACGTTCAGCTTGATGACGTCCCACGAGCTCTTGATCCAGTTGAGCTTCACGGGAGAGTTTCGTCAGCACGACGGCGTGGTGACGGATATGATGAAGTTACCGGCGCAGGGCTTCGCCTAAGCACTGCAACGGTATAACCGAGGTGTGTTTCTGTGGAGGGGAGCACCACACATGGTTGAGAGAGATCAACTGATCAACTTGTATGTCCTAGGGTGCCCCCTACCCCCGTATATAAAGGAGCAAGGGAGAGGCCGGCCCTAGAGGGGGCGCGCCAAGTGTGGGGAGTCCTACTAGGACTCCCAAGTCCTAGTAGGATTCCCCTTTCCTTTCCGGAGTAGGAGAGAAGGAAAGAGGGGGAGAGGGAGAAGGAAAAGGGGGATGCACCCCTTGTCCAATTCGGACCAGAAGGGGGCGCGCGCCTCCTTCCTTTTGGCCTCTCTCCTCTATTCCCGTAACTCCCCGGTACTCCGAAAATACCCGAATCACTCAGAACCTTTCCGATGTCCGAATATAGTCGTCCAATATATCGATTTTTACGTCTCGACCATTTCGAGACTCCTCGTCATGTACCCGATCTCATCCGGGACTCCGAACTCCTTCGGTACATCAAAACTCATAAACTCATAATAAAACTGTCATCGAAACCTTAAGCGTGCGGACCCTACGGGTTCGAGAACTATGTAGACATGACCAAGACACGTCTCCGGTCAATAACCAATAGCGGAACCTGGATGCTCATATTGGCTCCCACATATTCTATGAAGATCTTTATCGGTCAAACCGCATAACAACATACGTTGTTCCCTTTGTCATCGGTATGTTACTTGCCCGAGATTCGATCGTCGGTATCTCTATACCTAGTTCAATCTCGTTACCGGCAAGTCTCTTTGCTCGTTCCGTAATACATCATCTCGTGACTAACTCATTAGTATTTTGCTTGCAAGGCTTATTATGATGTGCATTACCGAGAGGGCCCAGAGATACCTCTCCAACACTCGGAGTGACAAATCCTAGTCTTGATCTATGCCAACACGACGAACACTTTCGGACACACCTGTAGAGCATCTTTATGATCACCCAGTTACGTTGTGACGTTTGATAGCACACAAGGTGTTCCTATGGTATTCGGGAGTTGCATAATCTCATAGTCATAGGAACATGTACAAGTCATGAAGAAAGCAATAGCAGTAAAACTAAACGATCATAGTGCTATGCTAACGGATGGGTCTAGTCCAGAACATCATTCTCCTAATGATGTGATCCCATTGATCAAATGACAACTCATGTCTATGGCTAGGAAACATAGCCATCTTTGATCAATGAGCTAGTCTAGTAGAGGCATACTAGGGACACTCTGTTTTGTCTATGTATTCACACATGTACTAAGTTTCCGGTTAATACAATTCTAGCATGAATAATAAACATTTATCATGATATAAGGAAATAAAAATAACAACTTTATTATTGCCTCTAGGGCATATTTCCTTCAGTCTCCCACTTGCACTAGAGTCAATAATCTAGCTCACATATCCATGTGATTTAATACTGATAGTTCATATCGTTATGTGAATAACACCCAGAGTTCACATCGCCATGTGACCAACACCCAAAGGGTTTACTAGAGTCAATAATCTAGTTCCCATCGCTATGTGATTAATACCCAAGAGTAATAAGGTGTGATCATGTTTTGCTTCTGAGAGAAGTTTAGTCAACGGTTCTGTCGCATTCAGATCCGTATGTATTTCGCAAATTTCTATGTCTACAATGCTCTGCATGGAGCTACTCTAGCTAATTGCTCCCACTTTCAATACGCATCCAGATTGATACTCAGAGTCATCTGAATTTAGTGTCAAAGCTTGCATCGGCGTAACCCTTTACGACGAACTCTTTATCACCCCCATAATCGAGAAACATTTCCTTAGTCATCCAGTTACTAAGGATAATTTTGACCGCTGTACAGTGATCTACTCCTGGATCATTATTGTACCCCCTTGACAAACTCATGGCAAGGTACACTACATGTTTGGTACACAGCATGGCATACTTTATAGAACCTATGGCTGAGGCATAGGGAATGACTTTCATTCTCTCTATATTTTTCTGCCGTGGTCTGGCTTTGAGTCTTACTCAACTTCACACCTTACAAGTCAAGCAAGAACTCCTTCTTTGACTGATCCATTTTGAACTACTTCAAAATCTTATCAAGGTATGTACTCATCGAAAGTCTTATCAAGCGTCTTGCTCTATCTCTATAGATCTTGATGCCCAATATGTAAGCAGCTTCACCGAGGTCTTTCTTTGAAAAACTCCTTTCAAACACTCATTTATGCTTTCCAGAAAATTCTACATCATTTCCGATCGACAATATGTCATTCACATATACTCATCAGAAAGGTTGTAGTGATCCCACTCACTTTCTTGTAAATACAGGCTTCACCGCAAGTCTGTATAAAACTATATGCATTGATCAACTTATCAAAGCGTATATTCCAACTCCGAGATGCTTGCACCAGTCCATAGATGGATCGCTGGAGCTTGCACAATTTGCTAGCACCTTTAGGATTGACAAAACCTTCTGGTTGCATCATATACAACTCTTCTTTAATAAATCCATTAAAGAACGCAGTTTAGTTATCCATTTGCCAGATTTCATAAAATGTGGCAATTGCTAACATGATTCGGACAGACTTAAGCATCGCTACGGGTGAGAAAATCTCATCGTAGTCAACACCTTGAACTTGTCGAAAATCTTTCGCAACAAGTCAAGCTTTGTAGACAGTAACATTACCATCAGCGTCAGTCTTCCTCTTAAAGATCCATTTATTTTCAATGGCTTGCCGACCATCGGGCAAGTCAACCAAAGTCCATACTTTGTTCTCATACATGGATCCCATCTCAGATTTCATGGCCTCAAGCCATTTTGCGGAATCTGGGCTCATCATCGCTTCCTC
Source organism: Secale cereale (assembly GCA_902687465.1). NCBI lineage: Eukaryota > Viridiplantae > Streptophyta > Magnoliopsida > Poales > Poaceae > Secale > Secale cereale. The sequence continues at coordinate 820,886,436 of LR738715.1, forward strand.
ATAGTTCGTAGGTTCATCATGGTCTAGTAACATGACTTCCAGAACTGGGTTACCGTACCACTCTGGCGCGGAACGCACTCTGGTTAACCTACGAGGTTCAGCAGTTACTTGATCTGAAGTTTCATGATCATCATCATTAGCTTCCTCACTAATTGGTGTAGGAATCACTGGAACTAGTTTCTGTGATGTACTACTATCCAATTCTGGAGAAGGTACAATTACCTCATCAAGTTCCACTGTCCTCCCACTCACTTCTTTCGAGAGAAACTCCTTCTCTAGAAAGGATCCATTTTTAGCAACGAATATCTTGCCTTCGGATCTGTGATAGAAGGTGTACCCAACAGTCTCCTTTGGGTATCCTATGAAGACACATTTCTCCGACTTGGGTTTGAGCTTATCAGGTTGAAGCTTTTTCACATAAGCATCGCAGCCCCAAACTTTAAGAAACGACAATTTTGGTTTCTTGCCAAACCACAGTTCATAAGGCGTCGTCTCAATGGATTTTGATGGTGCCCTATTTAACGTGAATGTAGTTGTCTTTAATGCATAACCCAAAACTATAGTGGTAAATCGGTAAGAGACATCATAGATCGCACCATATCTAATAAAGTACGGTTACGACGTTCGGACATACCAATACGTTGTGGTGTTCCGGGTGGCGTGAGTTGTGAAACTATTCCACATTGTTTCAAATGAAGACCAAACTCGTAACTCAAATATTCACCTCCACGATCAGATCCTAGAAACTTTATTTTCTTGTTACGATGATTCTCTACTTCACTCTGAAATTCTTTGAACTTTCAAATGTTTCAAACTTGTGCTTCATCAAGTAGATATACCCATATCTGCTCAAATCATTAGTGAAGGTCAGAAAATAATGATACTCGCCACGAACTTCAACACTCATCGGTCCACATACATCAGTATGTATGATTTCCAACAAATCTATTGCTCGCTCCATTGTTCCGGAGAACGGAGTTTTAGTAATCTTGCCCATGAGGCATGGTTCACAAGCACCAAGTGATTCATAATCAATTGATTCCAAAAGTCCATCACTATGGAGTTTCTTTATGCGCTTTACACCAATATGACCTAAACGGCAGTGCCACAAATAAGTTGCACTATCATTATTAACCTTGCATCTTTTGGCTTCTATATTATGAATATGTGTATCACTACGATCGAGATCCAACAAACTATTTTCATTGGGTGTATGACCATCGAAGGTTTTATATTCACGTAAACAGAATAACAATTATTCTATGACTTTAAATGAATATCTGTATTGCAACAAACATGATCAAATCATATTCATGCTTAACGCAAATGCCAAATAACATTTATTTAGGTTCTACACTAATCCCGAAATTATAGGGAGTGTGCGATGATGATCATATCAATCTTGGAACCACTTCCAATACACATCGTCACTTCACCTTTAACTAGTCTCTGTTCATTCTGCAACTCTTGTTTCGAGTTACTAATTTTATTAACTGAACATGTATCAAATACCCAGGGGTTGCTATGAACACTAGTAAAGTACACATCAATAATCTGTATATCAAATATACCTTTGTTCACTTTGCCATCCTTCTTATCTGCCAAGTATCTAGGGCAGTTCCACTTCCAGTGACCATTTCCTTTGCAGTAGAAGCACTTAGTTTCAGGCTTGAGTTTTAGCTTTGGGTTTCTTCACGGGAGTGACAACTTTCTTGTCATTCTTCTTGAAGTTCCCCTTCTATCCCTTTGCCGTTTACTTGAAACAAGTGGTCTTGTTAACTATCAACACTTGATGCTTTTTCATGATTTCTACCTTCGCCGACTTCAGCATCGCGAAGAGCTCGGGAATTCCTTTCGTCATCCCTTGCATATTATAGTTCATCACAAAGTTCTACTAACTTGGTAAAAGTGACTAGAGAACTTTGTCAATTACTATCTTATCTGGAAGATTAACTCCCACTTGATTCAAGTAATTGTAGTAGCCAAACAATCTGAGCACATGCTCACTGGTTGAGCTATTCTCCTCCATCTTGTAGGCAAAGTACTGTCAGAAGTCTTATACCTCTCGACACGGGCATGAGTATGAAATACTAATTTCAACTCTTGGAACATCTCATATGCTCTGTGGCGTTTCAAAAAGTTTTTGAAGTCCCAGTTCTAAGCCGTAAAGCATGGTGCACTTAAACTATCAAGTAGTCATCATACTGAGCTTTTGTCAAAACGTTCATAACGTCTACATCTGCTCCTGCAATAGGTTTGTCACCTAGCGGTGCATCAAGGACATAATTCTCTGTGCAGCAATGAGGATAATCCTCAGATCACGGAATAATTCCGCATCATTGCTACTAACATCTTTCAACTTAGTTTTCTCTAGGAACATATAAAAAATAAACGGGGAGCAACATCGCGAGCTATTGATCTACAACATAGATATGCTAATACTACCATGACTAAGTTCATGATAAATTAAAGTTCAATTTAATCATATTACTTAAGAACTCCCACTTAGATAGACATCCCTCTAGTCATCTAAATGATCACGTGGTCCAAATCAACTAAACCATGTCCGATCATCACGTGAGATGGAGTAGTTTCAATGGTGAACATCTTATGTTGATCATATCTACTATATGATTCACGCTCGACCTTTCGGTCTCCAGTGTTCCGAGGCCATATCTGCATATGCTAGGCTCGTCAAGTTTAACCCGAGTATTCTGCGTGTTCAAAACTGGCTTACACCCGTTGTATTTGAACGTAGAGCTTATCACACCCGATCATCACGTGGTGTCTCAGCACGAAGAACTTTCGCAACGGTGTATACTCAGGGAGAACACTTGTACCTTGAAATTTTGGAAGGGATCATCTTATAATGCTACCGTTGTTCTAAGAAAAATAAGAAGCATAATAAGAAAAACATCACATGCAAATCAAAATATGTGACATGATATGGCCATCATCATCTTGTGCTTTTGATCTCCATCTCCAAAGCACCGTCATGATCACCTTCGTCACCGGCGCGACACCTTGATCTCCATCGTAGCATCGTTGTCGTCTCACCAACTATTGCTTCTACGACTATCGCTACCGCTTAGTGATAAAGTAAAGCAATTACATGGCGATTGCATTTCATACAATAAAGCGACAACCATATGGCTCCTGCCAGTTGCCGATAACTTTACAAAACATGATCATCTCATACAAAACCGTATATCTCATCATGTCTTGACCATATCACATCACAACATGCCCTGCAAAAACAAGTTAGACGTCCTCTACTTTGTTGTTGCAAGTTTTACGTGGCTGCTACGGGCTTAGCAAGAACCGTTCTTACCTACGCATACAAAACCACAACGATGTTTCGTCAAGTATGTGCTGTTTT
>LR738715.1:820889824-820944854 GCA_902687465.1 Secale cereale
ACTGTTGGGGAACGTAGTATTTTCAAAATTTTCCTACGATCACGCAAGATCTATCTACTAGATGCATAGCAACGAGGGGAGAGTGTGTCTACGTACCCTCGTAGACCGGGAGCGGAAGCGTCTAGTGACGCGGTTGATGTAGTCGAACTTCTCCGCGATCCAACCGATCAAGTACCGAACGTACGGCACCTCCGCGTTCAGCACACGTTCAGCTTGATGACGTCCCACGAGCTCTTGATCCAGTTGAGCTTCACGGGAGAGTTTCGTCAGCACGACGGCGTGGTGACGGATATGATGAAGTTACCGGCGCAGGGCTTCGCCTAAGCACTGCAACGGTATAACCGAGGTGTGTTTCTGTGGAGGGGAGAACCGCACACGGTTGGGAGAGATCAACTGATCAACTTGTGTGTCCTAGGGTGCCCCCTGCCCCCGTATATAAAGGAGCAAGGGAGAGGCCGGCCCTAGAGGGGGCGCGCCAAGTGTGGGGAGTCCTACTAGGACTCCCAAGTCCTAGTAGGATTCCCCTTTCCTTTCCGGAGTAGGAGAGAAGGAAAGAGGGGGAGAGGGAGAAGGAAAAGGGGGATGCACCCCTTGTCCAATTCGGACCAGAAGGGGGCGCGCGCCTCCTTCCTTTTGGCCTCTCTCCTCTATTCCCGTAACTCCCCGGTACTCCGAAAATACCCGAATCACTCGGAACCTTTCCGATGTCTGAATATAGTCGTCCAATATATCGATTTTTACGTCTCGACCATTTTGAGACTCCTCGTCATGTTCCCGATCTCATCCGGGACTCCGAACTCCTTCGGTATATCAAAACTCATAAACTCATAATAAAACTGTCATCGAAACCTTAAGCGTGTGGACCCTACGGGTTCGAGAACTATGTAGACATGACCGAGAAACGTCTCCGGTCAATAACCAATAGCGGAACCTGGATGCTCATATTGGCTCCCACATATTCTACGAAGATCTTTATCGGTCAAACCGCATAACAACATACGTTGTTCCCTTTGTCATCGGTATGTTACTTGCCCGAGATTCGATCGTCGGTATCTCTATACCTAGTTCAATCTCGTTACCGGCAAGTCTCTTTACTCGTTCCTTAATACATCATCTCGTGACTAACTCATTAGTATTTTGCTTGCAAGGCTTATTATGATGTGCATTACCGAGAGGGCCCAGAGATACCTCTCCAACACTCGGAGTGACAAATCCTAGTCTTGATCTATGCCAACACCACGAACACTTTCGGAGACACCTGTAGAGCATCTTTATGATCACCCAGTTACGTTGTGACGTTTGATAGCACACAAGGTGTTCCTATGGTATTCGGTAGTTGCATAATCTCATAGTCATAGGTGTTGGGGAACGTTGCATGGGAAACAAAAATTTTCCTACGCTCACCAAGATCAATCTAGGAGATGCATCTACGAGGGAAGAGTCGGATCCAGATACCCTTGTAGATCGCTAAGCGGAAGCGTTCAAGAACGCGGTTGATGGAGTCGTACTCGCCGCGATTCAAATCGCCGAAGATCCTAGCACCGAACGGACGGTGCCTCCGCGTTCTTCACACGTGCAGCTCGGGGACGTCTCCTCCTTCTTGATCCAGCAAGGGGGAAGGAGAGGTTGACGGAGAAACCTAGCAGCACGACGGCGTGGTGGAGATGGTGGTGGAGGAATTCCAGCAGGGCTTCGCCAAGCACTGCAAAATAGACGAAGATATTCGTGGGAGAGGGAGGGCAGCGCCGAGGCACGAACTTGTGTTGCTGCCCTCCCTGTGCCTCTCTTTATATATGGGGGAGAGAGGGGAGGGGGCGCCCCTAGGGTTCCCCCTAGGGGGCGGCGGCCAAGGCCAGATGGGGCCGGCCAAGGGGGGGGGCGGCGGCCAGGGCTAGGGTTTCCCCCCAGGCGCCTTGCCCCCCAAGCCAAGGGGGTGCGGCTGCCCTAGGGGGGGCCAGCCCCTTAGGCGCAGGTGGAGGGGCCTAGGGGGGGCGCACAGCCCCTGTGTGGGCTGTTGCGTCTCCCACTTATGGCCCATGAGGCCCGCAACACTTGCCGGGACCCCCCGAAACTCCTTTCGGTCATCCGACGACTCCCCGGTGCTCCCCGGAACACTTCCGGACTCCGTTCACTCTCATCCTATATATCAATCTTTGTCCCCGGACCATTCCGGAGACCCTCTTCACGTCCGGGATCTCATCCGGGACTCCGAACAACCTTCGGTTACCATGCATTGTTCTCACTAACAACCCTAGCGTCACCGAACCTTAAGTGTGTAGACCCTGCGGGTTCGGAAACTATGCAGACATGACCGAGACACTCCCAGGTCAATAACCAATAGCGGGATCTGGATACCCATATTGGTTCCCACACGTTCCTCGATGATCTCATCGGATGAACCACGATGTCAAGGATTCAGGCAATCCCGTATACAGTTCCCTTTGTCTCGTCGGTATGTTACTTGCCCGAGATTCGATCGTCGGTATCTCTATACCTAGTTCAATCTCGTTACCGGCAAGTCTCTTTACTCGTTCCGTAATACATAATCCCGTGACTAACTACTTAGTCACTTTGAGCTCATTGAGATGACGTATTACCGAGTGGGCCCGGAGATACCTCTCCGTCACACGGAGTGACAAATCCCAGTCTCGATCCATGTCAACTCAACAGACACCTTCGGAGATACCTGTAGAGTACCTTTATAGTCACCCAGTTACGTTGCGACGTTTGGCACACACAAGGCACTTCTACGGTGTCAGTGAGTTACATGATCTCATGGTCATAGGAACTTATACTTGACATGCAGAAAACTATAGCGATAACTGACACGATCAAAAGCTATGTTTAACGTTTGGGTCTCGTCCATCACATCATTCTCCTAATGATGTGATCCCGTTATCAAATGACAACTCATGTCTATGACCTGGAAACCGCGGTCATCTTTGATCAACGAGCTAGTCCTGAAGAGGCTTACTAGGGATACAAAGTTTGTCTATTTATCCACACATGTATATAAGTTTCCAACCAATACAATTATAGCATGGATAACAAACGATTATCATGAATCAAGGAAATATAATAATAACTCTTTTATTATTGCCTCTAGGGCATATTTCCAACAGTCTCCCACTTGCACTAGAGTCAATAATCTAGCATTACAAGGTAATGAATCTAACACCCATAGAGTCTTGGTGTTGATCATGCTTAGCCCGTGGAAGAGGCTTAGTCAACGGATCTGCAACATTCAAATCAGTGTGTACTTTGCAAATGCTTATGTCCTCCTCCTTGACTGAATCGCGGATGGAATTGAAGCGTCGCTTTATGTGTCTGGTCCTCTTGTGAAACCTTGGTTCCTTGGCTAGAGCAATGGCACCAGTGTTGTCACAAAACAGAGTCATTGGGTTCAATGCACTAGGCACAACTCCAAGATCTGTCATGAACTCCTTCATCCAGACACCTTCCTTTGCCGCCTCTGAGGCAGCTATGTACTCCGCTTCGCATGTAGAATCGGCTACCACGCTTTGCTTGGAACTGCACCAGCTTACCGCTCCCCCGTTGAGAATATATACGTATCCGGTTTGAGACTTAGAGTCATCCGGATCAGTGTCAAAGCTTGCATCGACGTAACCCATTACGACGAGCTCTTGATCACCTCCATAAACGAGAAACATTTCCTTAGTCCTTTTCAGGTACTTCAGGATATTCTTGACCGCTGTCCAGTGATCCATACCAGGATTACTTTGAAACCTTCCGGCCATACTTATGGCAAGGCTGACATCTGGTCTTGTGCACAGCATTGCATACATGATAGAGCCTATGGCTGAAGCATAGGGGATGACACTCATCTTTTCTCTATCTTCCGCAGTCACTGGGCATTGAGTCTTACTCAACTTTGTACCTTGCAATACCGGCAAGAACCCCTTCTTGGATTGATCCATTTTGAACTTCTTCAAAACTTTATCAAGGTATGTACTTTGTGAAAGTCCTATCAAGCGTCTCGATCTATCTCTATAGATTTTGATGCCCAATATGAAAGCAGCTTCACCGAGGTCCTTCATCGAAAAACTCTTGTTCAAATACCCCTTCACGCTATCCAAAAGTTCTATATTTTTTCCAATCAGCAATATGTCATCCACATATAATATTAGAAACGCTATAGAGCTCCCACTCACTTTCTTGTAAATACAAGCTTCTCCATAAACTTGTATAAACCCAAACGCTTTGATCACCTCATCAAAGCGAAGATTCCAACTCCGAGATGCTTGCACCAGCCCATAAATGGAACGCTGTAGTTTGCAAACTTTGTCAGCATTCTCTGGATCGACAAAACCTTCCGGTTGTATCATATACAACTCTTCCTTAAGAAAACCGTTAAGGAACGCTGTTTTGACATCCATCTGCCAAATTTCATAATCGAAATATGCAGCTATTGCTAACATGATTCGGACGGATTTAAGCATCGCTACGGGTGAGAAAGTCTCATCGTAGTCAACTCCTTGAACTTGTGAAAAACCCTTTGCCACAAGTCGAGCTTTATACACGGTGACATTGCCGTCAGCGTTCGTCTTTCTCTTAAAAATCCATTTATTCTGAATGGCCTTCCGCCCTTCAGGTAATACTTCCAAAGTCCATACTTTGTTTTCATACATGGATCCCATCTCGGATTTCATGGCCTCTAACCATTTGTCGGAATCCGGGCCCACCATCGCTTCTCCATAGCTCGTAGGTTCACTGTTGTCCAACAACATGACCTCCAAGACAGGGTTACCATACCACTCAGGTGCAGTGCGTACCCTTGTCGACCTACGAGGTTCGGTAGTAACTTGATCAGAAGCTTCTTGATCATCATCATTGGCTTCCTCTTCAACCGTTGCAGGCTCCACAAAAACATCTTTCTGTGCTGCGCTACTCTCTGGTTGAAGCAGAGGTTCAATAACCTCATCAAGTTCTACCTTCCTCCCACTCAATTCTTTCGAGAGAAACTCTTTCTCGAGAAAGGACCCATTCTTAGCAACAAACACTTTGCCCTCGGATCTGAGATAGAAGGTGTACCCAACAGTTTCTTTTGGGTATCCTATGAAGACACATTTGGCCGCTTTGGGTTCGAGCTTTTCTGGCTGAAGCCTTTTGACATAAGCATCGCAACCCCAAACTTTGAGAAAAGACAACTTAGGTTTCTTACCAAACCATAGTTCATACGGTGTTGTCTCAACGGACTTAGATGGAGCCCTATTTAAAGTGAATGCAGCTGTCTCTAACACATATCCCCAAAACGATAGTGGCAAATCGGCAAGAGACATCATAGAACGCACCATATCTAATAGGGTTCGATTACGACGTTCGGACACACCATTACGCTGTGGTGTTCCAGGTGGCGTCAACTGTGAAACAATTCCACATTTTCTTAAGTGATTGCCAAACTCATAACTCAGATACTCTCCCCCTCGATCAGATCGTAGGAACTTGATCTTCTTGTTACGATGATTCTCAACTTCACTCTGAAATTGCTTGAACTTTTCAAACGTTTCAGACTTATGCTTCATTAAGTAAATATACCCATATCTACTTAAGTCGTCAGTGAAGGTGAGAAAATAACGATATCCACCGCGCGCCGTGACACTCATCGGACCACACACATCAGTATGTATGATTTCCAATAAGTCACTTGCCTGTTCCATTGTTCCTGAAAACGGGGTCTTAGTCATCTTGCCCATGAGGCACGGCTCGCATGTGTCAAGTGATTCAAAATCAAGAGACTCCAAAAGTCCATCAGCATGGAGCTTCCTCATGCGTTTCACGCCGATATGACCCAGAAGGCAGTGCCACAAGAAAGTGGTACTATTGTTATCAACTCTACATCTTTTGGCATCAATGTTATGAACATGTGTATCATCACTATCGAGATTCAATAAGAATAAACCCCCTACTTCGGGTGCATGACCATAAAAGATATTACCCATATAAATAGAACAACCTTTATTCTCTGATTTAAATGAGTAACCGTCTCGCATTAAACAAGATCCAGATATAATGTTCATGCTCAACGCAGGCACTAAATAACAATTATTCAGGTTCATAACTAATCCCGATGGTAATCGAAGAGCGAGCGTGCCGACGGCGATCACATCAACCTTGGAACCATTCCCCACGCGCATCGTCACTTCGTCCTTCGCCAGCCTCCGTTTATTCCGTAGTTCCTGTTTAGAGTTGCAAATGTGAGCAACCGAACCGGTATCAAATACCCAGGCACTACAACGAGAGTTGGTAAGGTACACATCAATAACATGTATATCAGATATACCTTGCTTGTTGTTGTTGTTGGCCCCCTTCTTGTCTGCCAGATACTTGGGGCAGTTCCGCTTCCAGTGGCCGTTCCCCTTGCAATAAAAACACTCAGTCTCTGGCTTGGGCCCAGCCTTGGGTTTCTTCACTGGATGAGCAACTGCCTTGCCACCCTTCTTAGAGTTACCCTTCTTGCCCTTGCCATTCTTCTTGAAACTGGTAGTTTTATTGACCATCAACACTTGATACTCCTTCTGGATGTCTGACTCAGCGACTTTCAGCATCGCAAACAGCTCGGCGATGGATTTATTCATCCCTTGCATGTTATACTGCTGCACGAAGCTCTTGTAGCTAGGTGGGAGTGACTGGAGAATTCTGTCAATGATAGCCTCTTCCGGGAACACAAGTCCCAGATCAGCTATGCGGGTATAGTACCCAGACATCTTCAGTAAGTGCTCACTGACAGACGAATTCTCCTCCATCTTGCAAGCAAAGAATTTATCGGTGGTCTCATACCTCTCGATCTTGGCATTCTTCTCAAAGATGAACTTCAACTCCTGGAACATCTCATATGCTCCATGACGTTCAAAACGCCTTTGAAGTCCTCCTTCCAAGCTATACAACATGGCACACTGCACTACTGAGTAGTCATCCGCACGCGACTGCCAGGCGTTCATAACGTCCACAGAGGCCGGAGCGGGGGGTTCACCTAGCGGTGCATTTAGGACATAAACCTTTTGGGCAGCTGTGAGGATGATCCTCAGATTGCGGAGCCAGTCCACAAAGTTGCTCCCATCATCTTTCAGCTTAGTTTTCTCTAGGAACGCATTAAAATTCAGGGGAGCTATTGCGGGAGCCATCTACAACAAAAGATTTGCAAAGACATCTTAGACTATTGTTCATGATAAGTGAGTTTTAACTAATCAAATTACTTATAACTCCCACTCAAATTGACATCCCTCTGGTCATCCGAGCGTGACATGATCCAAATCTACCAACCCAAGTCCGATCATCACGTGAGATGAGGTGGTGTCAATGGTGAACATCTTCATGTTGATCATATCTACTATATGACTCATGCTCGACCTTTCGGTCTTCCGTGTTCCGAGGCCATGTCTGTACATGCTAGGCTCGTCAAGTCTAACCCGAGTGTTCTGCATGTGCAAAACTGGCTTGCACCCGTTGTATGCGAACGTAGAGTCTATCACACCCGATCATCACGTGGTGCTTCGAAACGACGAACCTTCGCAACGGCGCACACTCGGGGGGAACACAATTTTATCTTGAAATTTTAGTGAGGGATCATCTTATAATGCTACCGTCGTCCTAAGCAAAATAAGATGCATAAAAGGATTAACATCACATGCAAATCATACGTGACATGATATGGCCATCAACTCGTGCTTTTGATCTCCATCTCCAAAGCACCGGCATGATCTCCATCGTCACCGGCGTAACACCATGATCCCCATCATCATGATCTCCATCATCGTGTCGCCATCGGGGTTGTCGCGCGCCCACCATGCTCTTACTACTATTGCTACCGTTTAGCGATAAAGTAAAGCATTACATAGCGCTTAATGATTGACACGCAGGTCATACAAAAATTAAAGACAACCCTATGGCTCCTGCCGGTTGCCGAATACATCGACATGCAAGTCGATATTAACTATTACAACATGATCATCTCATACATCAAATATATCTCATCATGTCATTGGCCATATCATATCACATACATACCCTGCAAAAACAAGTTAGACGTCCTCTAAATTGTTGTTGCATGTTTTACGTGGCTGCTATGGGTATCTAGCAAGAACGTTTCTTACCTACGCAAAGCCACAACGGTGATATTTAAGTTGCTATTTAACCTTCTACAAGGACCGCCTTCGTCGAATCCGATTCAACTAAGATGGGAGAGACAGACACCCGCCAGCCATCTTATGCAACAAAAGTCGCATGTCTATCGATGGAACCGGTCTCATGTACGTGGACATGTAAAGTTGGTCCGGGCCGCTTCATCCCATAATACCGCTGAATCAAGAAAGACCAAGGAGGGAAGCAATCTAAACATCAACGCCCACAAACCCCTTTGTGTTCTACTCGTGAAAGCATCTACGCAAGAACCTGGCTCTGATACCACTGTTGGGGAACATTGCATGGGAAACAAAATTTTTCCTACGCTCACCAAGATCAATCTAGGAGATGCATCTACGAGGGAAGAGTCGGATCCACATACCCTTGTAGATCGCTAAGCGGAAGCGTTCAAGAACGCGGTTGATGGAGTCGTACTCGCCGCGATTCAAATCGCCGAAGATCCTAGCACCGAACGGACGGTGCCTCCGCGTTCTTCACACGTGCAGCTCGGGGACGTCTCCTCCTTCTTGATCCAGCAAGGGGGAAGGAGAGGTTGACGGAGAAACCCAGCAGCACGACGGCGTGGTGGAGATGGTGGTGGAGGAATTCCAGCAGGGCTTCGCCAAGCACTGCAAAATAGACGAAGATATTCGTGGGAGAGGGAGGGCAGCGCCGAGGCACGAACTTGTGTTGCTGCCCTCCCTCTGCCTCTCTTTATATAGGGGGGAGAGAGGGGAGGGGGCGCCCCTAGGGTTCCCCCTAGGGGGCGGCGGCCAAGGCCAGATGGGGCCGGCCAAGGGGGGGGCGGCGGCCAGGGCTAGGGTTTCCCCCCACTACAAGGATACCCGTTATAAAGCAACACATATGCTACAACATTTTGGCTAAACGTTGTAAATTTCATAATAGATACGCATATTAAAGGTTGCAGATATGCGTCGTAGATTTGCAGCTCTTGATCCCACCGTGGGACATCTGTGCAAAAAAAAGAAAAAAAGGAAAACAGGAAAGGAAAGGGATGCGCGAGAAACAGAGCCCCCGATGCCCCTCGTCTCTCCCAAATCGCCGCCACCAACCACCTCGTCACCTTCCTCCCACCTCGCCGCCGGCCCTCCCCTCCGCTCCTCCCACATCGCAGCTACGGAGGCTACCAGATCCGCCTCATCCCCCACCAACCCATCCCTCTCACATCCCATCTCTCTCTGGATGCAGCTCCTCCTTGCGCCACCTGCGGCAGCTGATTCAGGCGACATCCGGCGAATCCCGCCATCACGAAGCACAGCCCGAGGTCCCCTCACACCACGGCGCCCTCCCATGCGGCTAGATCCGGTGCTCGCGGCTACCAAAGCCCAGCCGCGACCTTCCCCTGATGGCTAGGGTTTCGGGCGTCGGATCCGTCGCTGGTGACCATGTTGTTCTTCTCGTCCGGTGAGTGAATCCCCTCCCCTGGCTTCGTCCTATCTCTATTCCCCTTCTCTAACCTTGATTCTTCTCTTCTCCTGTAAGTACACATCTAGGTATGCACCCTCGATTCTATTGCATCTAATCCCTGTCAAAAAAGTTTGGCCCTTGTGCGATGAACACTTGATAGGCATGCAGACTGACTGCCGATCTCTGTTGATTTACATCCATGCACTAATTGGTATCCTATTAAATTAGTAATTATTAGATATCAATGGAGCATTAAACTTTAAAAAAAATCTTATACGCTGCTAACTCATCAATCCTTGATAGATGAGTCGGTAATACTTTTAATTTTTTGATGTTGATAAGAACTACTTCATATATGCGGACCCCGTATTAAATAGTCTGCAAGAGTTACAATATTTAAGGAGTGATACAATCTTAATAAGTCTCGGTACAACAGTTTTGATGAGTTACTAATCGAAGTTTTTTGTTGCAATTTCACAGTTTTCAGGAATCTGATGGTCAGGTTTTTTAGGTGGAGGTAGTAGCTTGCTAATGGTGGCTTTCACGTCCAGCTCAAATACTAGAGGTCGTGGACCTGTTGGGGGAAGCACGTACACCTTTGTTTTAGTGAGCAGGTGAATTAATAATCCACATTGTTTCTTCTATGATGTTGCTTTGATGTTGTTGATATGATTCACAACACTGATAAATACTTCTCTCCATGCAAGTTAATGTACTGATTGTTGTACGCTCTTACTATTCTACACAATTTGGATTACTAGCTAAATACACGTGTGTTGTTACGGGATAACAAACATTCAATTTCATGAACATGTCAAATGCGATGGACTATTTTTTTGTAGTATGTGATACACTGTTACCACTGGCAGAGCTTCATGAGGGCAAAAGTGTGCCATGGCCCGCCCAGCCCTTGGGGTAAAAATACATGTAGTAGTACAGATATAAGAGTAGCCTAGGTCACAACTACCTTGCTTGCATGTAGCATCGCGTCTTCACAAATTTTCTTGGCATCCGAGCTCTGTTGCTCGATTCCTCTTCCTATCCAGCAGAGTAGCAGACTGACGATAGGGCACGGGCCACGTGTACAGCCGCAAGGAGGGCCAGAGAGAGGTGTCGCGGAGCCGAGGAGGTCGAGTCGTTGGACGCACTGCCGTAGCAAAAGTAGCAGCACCGAGCGGCGGACGCCCAAGGGCGACCCATGCAGCTGCGGCCAGCTGGGCGAGTAGCAACCTAGACAATGAGCACTGCTGCACAAGCACATGCGCACCCCCAAAACTCTCCTCTCCCGGACAATACTAATTTTCGTATAAAATATAGGTTATAAACTCTGAAATTCAATCAATTGATAATACACATCTTAATTTAGTATACTAGATATTTTTCATGGACAGCAAGGCTAATCCACGAGGAATTGATTTGGTTTTCAATAGAAAAAGAGATGTAAAGTTGAGAAAGATTTATCAGCATCAGCTCTTCATTAATCGCTTGAGTTGAAATATTTGTGTTTCTTTGAATTTGGCCCGCCCAGGTTTTTCTTTGTAGCTCCGCCACCGATTGTTACTTTCCAATTGTATTTCCATACACACGCCCTTCTCTTCCTTCGGTTTGAAAAACTATCTACTAATCTAAAAAACTCACCACATATACACAGGATATTCCCTATTACTGTACATATTTTCTTTGTCATTTGGTTATGTGATTGTCCTCTCATAGCATGCAGTTATTATATATGGACTTGCGTCAGGTCAATGCAGATGATTCATCAATATCAAGTACTTATCTACTAATCTAAAAAAGTACTTATCTACTACCGATGTACATCATAGTGAAAATAAAGCTGAATACCAATACCCCACTTAGATGCAATCTACACCTGAGCTTTATGCATGTTCATGTGCAAACATGCATAAAATAAAGCTTGCAGCAAGCACACATACATATACAACGGCAGCGTCTCACTATTAATCATCTTTTTTGTCATTCGTTAAGTAGAGGCTCACTGTTTGTTTGTGCGCAGGTTTCCAAACAAAGAAATACTCTATGCAATTGGATGGTTTCCACTATAATGTGCCAGTCTCTACATTCATAGTACATCACTGTGTTTTACCTTGAACTAAAACTATTTCCATTGTGTTGATTATTTATTTATTCCTTTATTGCTTAGGTTAGCTCTAACCATTTTTCAGCCCCCTTTTCTGCTCTTATTTAACTATTTATGTACTCCTATCTCACCAATGATGTACCTTTTGTTGTATGTAATTTAATGTGAGGCGCCGCACTCATCTGTTGCAGCACTATCGAGATGGAGGCCAACGCCATGGACGGCTGGAGCTGCGACTATATTTGTCCAAGAGACGGCAGTGTTCGTTGTCATGGTTCTGGTAACTTTCTACGATCTCCATATCTTAACTATTTGTGAAGACGGAAATGCAAGTAATGTTCTTCTTAGATGCTCTTGCCCTTTTGATTTGTATATTGCTAATCTGACCACTCAGCTCTCACCACTTTGATTAATAAAAATTGATGGATTACCCACATGAACTCTTGCTGTCACGGTTCGTAAATTGCTGAATTTCCCACTATGTCACTTGAACTGTTCCATATGAGCAGTGTCTATTGTGCTTTTAACCCGTCAACTAAGTAGGTACTATGTTATTAGTGGCTTGCTTTTAGGCCACAACCACATCTGTTTATTTTTCTCTGAGTCTGTTTATGTTTATTATGTGACTTGAAGTAGTATATTGAGTTGTAAGGGAATACTTTCAGGTCACAACTTTTCTTTGTAATAGTCACAATCTAGCTGGGCAACTAATGTTTCGGAAGTAATGACACTTTGTAAGAAGTAATGCTTTTTATTTGCTATGCAACACGTCACTATTTGCATCATCTCAATGCACTGTTTATTAATAGTTCATTTTGTTATTTTCTTTGTAGATTCAAAAGATATATGGACGATTATATGGGTGCCTGGCAAGTATACTGCAATGATATGATGATGTTACGATTCACGATGATGACGATGATGGTCCAGCTCACGATGATGAAGATGATGTTCCTGCTCACGATGATGACGATGATGTCTGTTTTCAGTTTTAGTTATGATGGTTGTTTTCAATTTTAGTTCAGTTATAGGGATGTTCCTGTTGGATGATATTGCTCGGTTAAGTTTTAGTTAAGTTGTAGGGGTTTTGACAGATAATGTCAGTATAACTTTCGCTATCAAGAGAATATTTAAATTATGCATTTGGATGTTATTCCTCCTGTAATATCAACTATTGTAATCCCATGATTTTTCTCAATATATGATTTCTTCCTCCTGTGACTATATTTTGTCTTCTGACTTGACATACTTATTACCATTATGTGGAGCATTAATTTAATTGCTGGCAATATGAAAAATATTATTTGCATTTAATATGTAGAACACCTGAAGCGTTGCAAATTTTTTGTTGCCAAGCAATTAGATTTTAATTCTTGTACATTAACCACCAACGTATACGAGTGTTGTAAAAGTCGGTTTTATGTGTTGCATTCCTGCAACGGTTCCGTTTACCAACGGAAGTATAACCGTTGCATTATGCGCTAGCAACACCGGATAAGGCAACGCATCCCAAACCGTTGGTAAAGACCCTAACAACGCATATATGGACTTTTAGATACGAAAAAATGCGTTGCTATAGGTGGGGTCCTGTTGTAGTGCCCCCAGGCGCCTTGCCCCCCAAGCCAAGGGGGTGCGGCTGCCCTAGGGGGGCCCAGCCCCTTAGGCGCAGGTGGAGGGGCCTAGGGGGGGCGCACAGCCCCTGTGTGGGCTGTTGCGTCTCCCACTTATGGCCCATGAGGCCCGCAACACTTGCCGGGACCCCCCGAAACTCCTTTCGGTCATCCGACGACTCCCCGGTGCTCCCCGGAACACTTTCGGACTCCGTTCACTCTCATCCTATATATCAATCTTCGTCCCCGGACCATTCCGGAGACCCTCATCACGTCCGGGATCTCATCCGGGACTCCGAACAACCTTCGGTTACCATGCACTGTTCTCACTAACAACCCTAGCGTCACCGAACCTTAAGTGTGTAGACCCTGCGGGTTCGGAAACTATGCAGACATGACCGAGACACTCCCAGGTCAATAACCAATAGCGGGATCTGGATACCCATATTGGTTCCCACACGTTCCTCGATGATCTCATCGGATGAACCACGATGTCAAGGATTCAGGCAATCCCGTATACAGTTCCCTTTGTCTCGTCGGTATGTTACTTGCCCGAGATTCGATCGTCGGTATCTCTATACCTAGTTCAATCTCGTTACCGGCAAGTCTCTTTACTCGTTCCGTAATACATAATCCCGTGACTAACTACTTAGTCACTTTTAGCTCATTGAGATGACGTATTACCGAGTGGGCCCGGAGATACCTCTCCGTCACACGGAGTGACAAATCCCAGTCTCGATCCATGTCAACTCAACAGACACCTTCGGAGATACCTGTAGAGTACCTTTATAGTCACCCAGTTACGTTGCGACGTTTGGCACACACAAGGCACTCCTACGGTGTCAGTGAGTTACATGATCTCATGGTCATAGGAACTTATACTTGACATGCAGAAAACTATAGCGATAACTGAAACGATCAAAAGCTATGTTTAACGTTTGGGTCTCGTCCATCACATCATTCTCCTAATGATGTGATCCCGTTATCAAATGACAACTCATGTCTATGACCTGGAAACCGCGGTCATCTTTGATCAACGAGCTAGTCCTGTAGAGGCTCACTAGGGACACAAAGTCTGTCTATTCATCCACACATGTATTTGAGTTTCCAATCAATACAGTTATAGCATGGATAATAAACGATTATCATGAACAAGGAAATATAATAATAACTCTTTTATTATTGCCTCTAGGGCATATTTCCAACAGTACCGTGAGCTCACCCACGGACAGATACTGCGACAATGACGTGCAGAACAATGTTACATGACTCTATTTCTGCACCAGCAAGCCCTACATGCTAGTCTGGATGGAAGGAGAAGCCTCTTCGGTGCACCGAACACCCAAAAACTTGCCGTTTTGCATGGTTTATCACCCATACCGCTACCACCCACAATTTTGTCCATGCACATGTGTTGTTCTTGGACAAAACTGTGTATACCAGCTCTTCTACATTACATTCATACTGTTCGAAAATAATAGGCCATTTCGAGTGGCGCAAAATGGCTCGTGGGTGCGAGCAAGTTACCCTGGAAGCCGGATTCACGATATCCCTCGTTGCTGAAATCCATTTGAGGTGTATCCGTAGAACGACCGTACCCTGGCCATACGAACTCCGTTTGGGCTCCATGACCTGCCAAAACGACCGCAGCGAAAATTCGTATCCTTCTGTCACACACTTCGTCTGTTTCGGAATAATTTCGGAGGCCGAAAACGGCTTGCAAAATTGAGTTTCGGATGATTTAGTGGTTGGCGTGCACTCTTCTAGCGTCTACCACCCTACCGTGAGCTCACCCACGGACAGATACTGCGACAATGACGTGCAGAACAATGTTACATGACTCTATTTCTGCACCAACAAGCCCTACATGCTAGTCTGGATGGAAGGAGAAGCCTCTTCGGTGCACCGAACACCCAAAAACTAGCCGTTTTGCATGGTTTATCACCCATACCGCTACCACCCACATTTTTGTCCATGCACATGTGTTGTTCTTGGACAAAACTGTGCATACCAGCTCTTCTACATTACATTCGTACTGTTCGAAAATAATAGGCCATTTCGAGTGGCGCAAAATGGCTCGTGGGCGCGAGCAAGTTGTTGGGGAACGTTGCATGGGAAACAAAAATTTTTCCTACGCTCACCAAAATCAATCTAGGAGATGCATCTACGAGGGGAGAGTTGGATCCACATACCCTTGTAGATCGCTAAGCGGAAGCGTTCAAGAACGCGGTTGATGGAGTCGTACTCGCCGCGATTCAGATCGCCGAAGATCCTAGCACCGAACGGACGGTGCCTCCGCGTTCTTCACACGTACAGCTCGGGGACGTCTCCTCCTTCTTGATCCAGCAAGGGGGAAGGAGAAGTTGACGGAGAAACCCAGCAGCACGACGGCGTGGTGGAGATGGTGGTGGAGGAATTCCAGCAGGGCTTCGCCAAGTACTGCGGAATAGACGAAGATGTTTGTGGGAGAGGGAGGGCAGCGCCGAGGCACGAACGTGTGTCGCTGCCCTCCCTCTGCCTCTCTTTATATAGGGGGGAGAGAGGGGAGGGGGCGCCCCTAGGGTTCCCCCTAGGGGGCGGCGGCCAGGGCAGATGGGGCCGGCCAAAAGGGGGGGGCGGCGGCCAGGGCCTAGGGTTTCCCCCCCCAGGCGCCTTGCCCCCCAAGACTAGGGGGTGCGGCTGCCCTAGGGGGGCCCAGCCCCCTTGGCGCAGGTGGAGAGGGCCCAAGGGGGGGCGCACAGCCCCATGAGGGCTGTTGCGTCTCCCACTTGTGGCCCATAGGGCCCATAACAATTACCGGGACCCCCCGAAACCCCTTTCGGTCATCCGACGACTCCCCGGTGCTTCCCGGAACACTTCCGGACTCCGATCACTCTCATCCTATATATCAATCTTCGTCCCCGGACCATTCCGGAGACCCTCGTCATGTCCGGGATCTCATCCGGGACTCCGAACAACCTTCGGTTACCATGCACTGTTCTCACTAACAACCCTAGCGTCACCGAACCTTAAGTGTGTAGACCCTGCGGGTTCGGAAACTATGCAGACATGACCGAGACACTCCCAGGTCAATAACCAATAGCGGGATCTGGATACCCATATTGGTTCCCACACGTTCCTCGATGATCTCATCGGATGAACCTCGATGTCAAGGATTCAGGCAATCCCGTATACAGTTCCCTTTGTCTCGTCGGTATGTTACTTGCCCGAGATTCGATCGTCGGTATCTCTATACCTAGTTCAATCTCGTTACCGGCAAGTCTCTTTACTCGTTCCGTAATACATAATCCCGTGACTAACTACTTAGTCACTTTGAGCTCATTGAGATGACGTATTACCGAGTGGGCCCGGAGATACCTCTCCGTCACACGGAGTGACAAATCCCAGTCTCGATCCATGTCAACTCAACAGACACCTTCGGAGATACCTGTAGAGTACCTTTATAGTCACCCAGTTACGTTGCGACGTTTGGCACACACAAGGCACTTCTACGGTGTCAGTGAGTTACATGATCTCATGGTCATAGGAACTTATACTTGACATGCAGAAAACTATAGCGATAACTGACACGATCAAAAGCTATGTTTAACGTTTGGGTCTTGTCCATCACATCATTCTCCTAATGATGTGATCCCGTTATCAAATGACAACTCATGTCTATGACCTGGAAACCGCGGTCATCTTTGATCAACGAGCTAGTCCTGAAGAGGCTTACTAGGGACACAAAGTTTGTCTATTTATCCACACATGTATATAAGTTTCCAACCAATACAATTATAGCATGGATAACAAACGATTATCATGAATAAAGGAAATATAATAATAACTCTTTTATTATTGCCTCTAGGGCATATTTCCAACAATAAGAACATGTATAAGTCATGAAGAAAGCAATAGCAGTAAAACTAAATGATCATAGTGCTATGCTAACGGATGGGTCTAGTCCATCACATCATTCTCCTAATGATGTGATCCCATTGATCAAATGACAACTCATGTCTATGGCTAGGAAACATAGCCATCTTTGATCAATGAGCTAGTCTAGTAGAGGCATACTAGGGACACTCTGTTTTGTCTATGTATTCACACATGTACTAAGTTTCCGGTTAATACAATTCTAGCATGAATAATAAACATTTATCATGATATAAGGAAATAAAAATAACAACTTTATTATTGCCTCCTCGGAGTCCGGATGATCATCTTCGGCATGTGAACCAGAGCCAGCAGCCGCCTTTCTCTTCTTGTTAGCGAAAGTTTTCCGGCGTGGCTGTTTTCGGGCCTTTTCTTGTGGCTTCCTCTTCCAGAAGGGATCATCAGACTGTTAAAAAGGTGAAAGATAATTGAAAGAACGGTTTAAAGGAACGGATTACAGACATACGAAGGAAAGCAAAACTTACTGCAGGCAGTTTGTTTTTCTTGTAGTACGGAGCCAATCCGGTTTGGCTGCATTCGTCTAAGGATACATTGAGCATCTTCTTAGCCGATTCAATAACTTCCGATTCGGAAAGTTTTTCCTTGGAAAACCGTTGAGGATCATCTGGTTTACCAGAATATTTACACATCAAGCTTGGGCGCGGGCTCAAAGGAAGAATACTCCAAGAAAGCCAGCAGCGCGTAAAGTCTACTCCGGTTAAGCCGTTGGCCATAAAGGCCTTTAACCTGGCAAGTTGAGAAGCAAACCGGGGCCGCTCTGAGGAGCTGAGGCACTTTGGCAAAGGGTGGTCCTCCGGAAGACGGTGCTCGTGATAACCCGGCAGTGGGTTTTCCCCTTCAGGTGAAGTGTCAATACAATAAAACCAAGACTTGTTCCACTCCTTGGGGTGCGTGTGGAGAGCGGCATGAGGAAAGACTGCATCTCTCTTTTTCTGAATACTGACCCCGCCCAGTTCTTGATGAGGTCCGCTGGTGAACTCAGTACGCCGGTTCAGGTGGAAGAAGTCCTGGAACAGGTCGACAGACGGTTCTTCTTGCAAGTACACTTCCGAGAAAACTTGAAAATCACAGACGTTGGAAACAGAATTGGGACCTATGTCCTGAGGGTGAAGTTGGAAAGCGGCAAGTACGTCCTGGAAGAACTTTGAACCAGGAGGAGTAAAGCCCCGAGCAATATGGTCGAAGAAGACGATAATTCCCCCCTCTTTGGGAGTAGGAGGGCATTCATCTCCTGGAGCCCGCCACTTTAAAACGGACTGAGGACCTAAAGTACCGATTGCGGCAGCATTGGCTAAATCTTCTTCCGTAATAATGGAAGGAACCCAGTTGCAAGAGACAAACTGCTTGGCCATAGCAACAGAAGAACAAGTGCTGAAAGGGTAAAGTGTAAACCCGGATTATTTGAGTACAGTGGCATAAACCGGAAGATATATGCGAAGATCACGCAACGGTTTAGACAAAGGGACTAATGATATGGATAACCCGCCAATAAACAGGAAACTGTATTACTACCGGTTCATGACAACAAAAGAGAAAGAGCTAAAACGTCGCGTTTATCATTGAATTTTTATAGAAGCATCATATGATAGTTTAAACCGGAGCATACTTTACAGATTTACAAAGGAGAAGAAACAAGTTTTCGCAGACAGCTAAAGTAAAACAGATCTGAGCATCCAGGAAAAGGAAAAGTAAATACAAGGCTATTACAGGAAGAACCGCAAGAATCTTATACGAAGTAGATGAATCTAAAAGACAAGATCTAAAGCATACAGTGGCGGAACAGAAGCAAGTTTAAAAGGTAAGATTTAAAGGCTGAAACTTATGCGAACTTGGCGCCTACGAAGAACGAACGAAGCTACCATTGAGGTTTAATGGCGGAGAAGCGATAAGGAACCCTAGGGTTGTGGATCTACAGTGAGGAAAATGGCATACCTGGAACGGCAAGAGGCGGCGGCGGAGTTTCTCTGGTCGCACTCAGGTCGATGCAGCGGCCGGCGAGGGCTTGGATTCGACGGACGACGGCGGCGACTTGAGCTTGACGGGCGGCGACGGAGTCTAGAGCTCGGGCGACGGAGGAAGAAGAACGAACGGAAGGAAATAAAGAGCAAAGGCAGCGGTATTTATAGAAGGTCAAAGTTGAAACGACAGGCGCGAGATTTGAGGAGGCAAAAGATTGGATAAAGATCCTCTGCCGCCTCGATTCTCGGGATAACCCTTAAACAAAGTTGATAGACAGCTGGGTGCGTTAAATGCGGAGGTGATGTCATGGTTAAATTAAGTGACTTTCAAGGATGACGTCATGGCCGGTTTACAAAAATGAAAAGACACAAGAAGGAAGATTATGCAGACTGGGAATATTGATGTGAACAAGTTCAAATCATTCTGGGGCCTAATGTCAGGGATATTACTAGCAGGTATGAACCGGCTAGTGTAAACCGGATTATGGTAATATCGTTGTATCATTGTAATACTTAGTAGAGGCTACGGCCCATGAGATCTTAAGGCCCATGTATAGAGTTACGATTTGTAAACCGCCTGATCATGTAACTTGAGAGATAAGGAAGAAAGAGCAGAGACCGAGGCGGACACAAGTATGAGCCGGCCTCGGGACTCTGTAAACCGGACCGGGCATCGCCTCTATATAAAGGGACGACCCGGCGACGGTTCAGGGACAAGCAAGAAACAACCCGTCGAGACACAGGCAAGCAATTCTCTCCCTGTTCATCGACGCCCAAGCAATACCAAACCAAACTAGACGTAGGCTTTTACCTTCATCGAAGGGGCCGAACTAGTATAAACCCTCTGTGTCCTTTGTGTGCTTTTAACCCCTTCAAGCTAACCCGTGCGATGGTTCCATTAACAAGTCCGTTAAACCGAACATCTGCCGTGTTGATTCCACGACACTTATGATCTAGAGACCAGCTTGTAGCGACATAGTGCTATGTTTACAATGCTTTCCCAGTGGTTCATGCTTTCCTTGTGGCTAATCTCAAATAGCTAGAGTATATAATGTGTTATTGAAATGATTTACATGCATTGCATTGTTCATAGTTTGGTATACTAAGGTGGTATTTCCCTTTGGAGAATTCTTGGATTGACTTGGCACATGTTTACACATGTTTAAGACTAAAAAGTCTGCTTTGCCTTGATGATCTTTGAGTTTCAGAATAGTTATATCACTTTCATGTCCAATTCAATGTTGCTTTGTCGCTCTGCATGATTATGACCTTTATTGCTCTCTAGTTGGTCGCTTCCCAGTCTCTTGCTAGCCTTCGCTCGCACTAAGCAGAATTCTGCTTGTGCATCCAAATCCTTTCAAACCAGTTATTCCATATGAGTCCACCATACCTTCCTATGTGGTATTTACCGTCCATCCTAACGAAGACTTTCTTGTACCATCTCGAAATTATTCAAATTTACTCCTGTTTTGTGCCTCTGTTTTAGCTCATGAGGAAGTAGTAGGTAATTCATGATCTTCTTGTGTTGGACATGTTTTATCACGGGATTGCATGTCTAATCTGCAAACCCCTAATACGAGGAGGGACTGGCATGAGTGCGTCTAGCTCACAAAAGATAATCACAACCAACAAACCCTCCTTCACGCTTTGTTTATGAGAAATCAGAAAACTTTGGTAGTGATAAACAAAGGAGATTAAGGGGATGTGATCGTCCCCATCTTGGGAACCGTTCCTTGAAACATGTCTAGCATAAGAAGTGATTGGGTTGTCTACTAGCATTCGTTGACGAAATATGCACCTCCCAAAATCATTTTTACCTCTGTTTTCAAAACCAAGAGCTCTGGTACATGTTTAGTCTTTGCTTCCAACCACGGGTTTTCAACCTTGCCATCAAATTCCACGGTTCGATAGTCTCCACCTTCTTTCTTCAAAGCACCAACTAGGAGAGCATAATTGTCATTCTGAGGGTAATGTGCATTTTCCCAAAGTATTACATTGTCTTCTGCATGCTTGTGGTATTATTTATTCTGAAATTCTTAGTTCTAGTCTCCTTTAAAACTCTGGAGGAGTTTCTGCATTTATGTTTTGCTTCACTCATGGAGGCTAGCGAGATACCACTCTAGTATGTTCAAGCTATGTGCAAAGTAATCTTGTCTTGATTTTCAGTAGCATATTATTTACTTTTAGTTATTTGTGATTGGTCACTTGAAAGAAGGATTGCTTCGTGCATTGTCCTCATAGCATTGTTTCAATACTTGCTAGACTCTTTTCGTAGTACATGCTTATATACATCTAATGAAGCAAAAGAGTTTGTCAAAGTTTTCTTTGTCGCGTCCAGTTCGTTGAACTGAATTGCTTGAGGACAAGCAATATGCTAAGCTTGGGGGAGTTGATACGTCTCAAACGTATCTACTTTTCCAAACACTTTTGCTATTGTTTTGCCCTCATTCTTGCATGATTTGAACTAAACTAACCCGGACTGACGCTATTTTCAGCACAGCTGCCTGTATGGTTTTATTGTGTGCAGGAAAATGGATTTTTAGGTGTCTCAGAAAATTCCAAGAAAAATCACAGAAAATCCACGCACCCGAAGGGCCATTGTGCCAGCAGTGGAGCCAGAGGGCAGCCAGGGGGGCCCCAGGCGCCCTGCTGGCGCGGCCCCACCCCTGACCGCGCCAGGAGGCCGCCTGGGAGGGTCCTCCCCCCTCTGGTGCCCTACCTTGGCTCATATTTATTCCCGTGGCGAGGAAACCCCAGAACAGAAGTCGTTTTTCCAGTTTCCGTCGCGGAGCCGCCGTCACCCTCTGTTCTTCTTCGGGAGGGCTAATCTGGAGGCTGATTTGGCCTCCGGGGAGGGGAGATCGTCGCCATCGTCATCATCATCACCACTCCATCCTCCCTCCATGACTTCTCCTTCCATGTGTGAGTAATTCCCTGCTGTAGGCAAAGGGGGTGGTAGGGATTGGATGAGTTAGATCATGTAATAGTTTATCAGATTATTGGGGGCATGTTGCCTATCATCTACTTTGGTGTTTATCATCTTTGCTTCAACTTGTTGCTCTTAATGCTTGTCACTTTGGGCCCGAGTGCCATGTTTTCAGATATGAACCCTATGTGTTTGCATGAATATATTTGTGTTCTTGATCCTATCTATGAGTTGATTGCACCTATTATGGTCCGGAACCGGCGATCCCAAAGGTGACAGCTTGGGACACCAAAGGGGATGGTTCATAATTTGAGGATTCCATGTATCCATTGAGTTTATTGCTTTGTTCCGGTGCTCTTTGACAGGAGCACCTTAATCTCCATAAGTTCCTTTTGG
Source organism: Secale cereale (assembly GCA_902687465.1). NCBI lineage: Eukaryota > Viridiplantae > Streptophyta > Magnoliopsida > Poales > Poaceae > Secale > Secale cereale. The sequence goes on from LR738715.1 coordinate 820,912,319, forward strand.
CCCCGTTCGTAGCGGGATGGTAGGACAAAAGATGTTGTGCAAGTTCTTATTGCAAGCACGTACAACTACCTGTGGGATACATGCCTAATGTTTGATATTTTCCTAGATGATCATTACTTTTCTGTGTGCCTTGCCCCAAGTTAGATTCATGATGTATCTCATCCATGCAGCGCCCAACCATCCATCTCCCTAGCCTACAGTGTTTCAATCCTGCTGGTTATTAGTTGTTACTTTTGCTGTTTACTTTTGCTGTCACCACCATCACTATCATATCACCGTTACCACTTATCTTTTGTTGCAAGTAAGTATATTTCAGGTGCGGTTCAATTGACAACTCAACTGTCAAAGCTTATAAATACTCTTTGGCTCCCCGTGTGTCGAATCTATAAATTGGGTTATTCTTACCCGCGAAGACTATATTGATCCCTTACGGTTGAGGGTTATCACCCGCCGTAGCATCAATGATCTGATCAATACGGGGGGGGGGGGAGGGATCAGCTGGGCAAGCCTTATTCAGATCCGTGTAATCAACACATATTCGCCAAGTGCCATTTGTCTTAAGCACCAGCACCGGATTAGCCAGCCATTCCGGATGAAATACCTCAACTATAAAACCTGTCGTTAAGAGCCTAGCCACTTCTTCACCGATCGCCTTGCGCCTCTCTTCATTGAAGCGGCGCAGAAATTGCTTAACCGGTTTAAACTTAGGATCAATGTTGAGAGTGTGCTCAGCGAGTTCCCTCAGTACACATGGCATGTTAGAAGGCTTCCATGCAAAAATGTCCCGATTCTCACGGATGAACTCGATGAGTGCGCTTTCCTATTTTGGATCTAGGTTAGCACTGATGGTGAACTGCTTGGATGAATCGCCAGAAACAAAGTCAACCTGTTTGGTCTCTTCAGCGGATTTGAACTTCAAGGCCGGATCGTGCTCTGTGGTTTGCTTTTTCAGTAGAGACATATCTGCCGGATCAACATTATCTTTATAAAACTTCAGCTCCTCAGTTGCGCAAACCGCCTCAACATAAGCTGCATCACCTTCCTCGTACTCCAAAGCAATCTTGCGGCTCCCATGGACCGTAATGGTTCCCTTATGGCCCGGCATCTTGAACTGTAGATAAACATAACAAGGCCTCACCATGAACTTAGCGTAAACCGGCTGCCCGAACAGGGCGTGATACGGGCTCTTGATCTTTACCACTTCAAAGGTCAAAGTCTCAGAACTGGAATCATGCTCATCTCCAAAAGTGATCTCCAAGTCTATCTTACCAACTGGATACGCCGATTTACCCGGCACCGCACCATGGAAAACTGTGTTGGATTGCCGAAGCTTCTTATCTGCCAGCCCCATGCACCGGAAAGTCTCATAGTATAGAATATTGATGTTGCTGTCTCTGTCCATAAGCACCTTGGTAAACTTGTAGCCACCCACTTGAGGTGCCACAACTAGAGCCATCTGAACCGGGTTGTCAACCCGGGGCGGATGATCCTCTTGGCTCCACACAATGGGCTGTTCTGACCAACGCAGGTAGCGCGACACCGCCGGTTCAACAGAATGTACTGCCCTCTTGTAAACTTTCTGATCACGTTTACATAAGCTCGTGGTGAAGACATGATATTGCCCACTGCTCAACTGCTTCGGATTACTCTAATATCCGGACTGCTGCTGCTGTTGGCGCTGTTGATCTCCCTGATTGTTATAACTGCCCTGGCCGTGCTGTTGGCTATGCTGATTGTGCACGTTGTGGTTGTTGTTATTACCTTGGAACCCTGAACCGGATCCACCGCCTTGATAACCCGGCCCATGAAAACCGGGGCCTGATCCGCCGAATGGTCCATGATTGTACTGAGACCGGTTCATGATTTCCTGCATAATAAAACAGTCCTTCCAGAGGTGCGTAACTGGCTTTTCTGTTGTACCATGCCTTGGGCAAGGTATGTTCATCTGGCGTTCCAGATTAATAGGCGGCCTCCCATTTCATGGGGGCGGCCTACCCTTGCGGCGCTGGCCGTTCTCCTGAGCATTGGTGTTGGCCACAAAATCTGAGTTACTATCCGCTTTACGCTTACCGTTGTATCCTTGATTCGCCGGGTTGAGCTGTGGCGCTTTACCATTTTCTTTGCCTTCCCTGACTTATCCTCATCAGAGTCTGGGTATTTTGCACTATCTGAATCCGCATACTTCACCAAGGCACCCATGAGCGTCCCCATGTCATCACAATTACGTTTAAGCCATCCCAACTTCAATTTCAAAGGTTCAAACCGGCAATTGCCTTCCAAGGTTACAACTGCTGTTCTTGGGTTGATGCTGTTGGAGGAATGTAGTATCTCCAACACTCGACACACCCAATGACTTGTTGACTCGTGCTCTCCTTGAACACAGGCAGCTAAATCGACGATGGACATTGGCTATTTGCACGTGTCATTGAAGTTATTAATAAACCGGCGGCGCAATTCGGCCCATGATCCGACGGATTTGGGTGGCAAGACTTTCAGCCAAGTGCGAGTTGTGCCCTCCAACATCATTGTGAAATACTTAGTGCACGCTGCATCATCTACATCCAGGATCTTCATTGCCATCTCATAGCTTTCGACCCATGTCTCAGGAGATAGATCCACAGTATAGTAGGGCACCTTGCGTGGTCCTTTGAAATCCTTGGGAAGTTTTACGTTGCGTAAAGCGGGAGTAAGACAAGGCACTCCCAAGGAGCTGGACGTCACCAACGGTTCAACTGAGCACCAACTGTCGTGGTTTCGTCACGGCAGATGTCCTAGCGAAAGGACTTAGTCGTGAGGCCATCTGTCGGGGAAACTGATCCACCCGCGAACACCCATGGGACCGGAGCCCCTTTCGGTACGGCAGGGGGCGGAGATCGCACGAAGAGCAGATCGAGGCGAGGCACACGAGCAGTTTACCCAGGTTCGGGCCGCACGGATGCGTAAAACCCTACTCCTGCTTTGGTTTGTATTGAGTTCTTGCTCAGGAGCGCTGAGAGCTACAGTACCCTTCAGCAGCTAACGAGACCGAGCGTGAGAGTGTTCGAATGTCTAACCCCCCTCTACGTTGCGCATGGGCCTCCTTTTATATGCTCAAGGGGTCACCGACAGGTGGCAACGCAGTTGAGGGCAAAAACGGAAAGATATTGTGGTTGGTACAGCTACCTGTACAGTGCATCGCACCTAACCCTGACAGCAGGGGACGAGGGCATTAAATGCCCATCGCTGTCGCCCAAACAGTGCAAAAAGGGCCGTCAGGGGCGCCACCGTTCGCCACGATGGCTACCTTGTCAGCACCGCTTGCCACCGCGTACCCCTGGCTGCACAGCCGCCCGCCACGTGCGTCTGGAAGGGTCCCAGAGCGACACGTGGGTGGATGCACTGGAGCGCGGGTACTGAGTGGAAGCTTGCCGCGGCAAGCGCCTTGACGCGGTCGCTATCTTATCGCTTCCGGGAGCTTGTCGCTCACCGGGCCTTGCCGGGACGCGTGGCGCGTCACGGCAAGTTTCTTGAGATGCCTTGGTTGGCCTTCCCGGCAAGCTCCTCTTGCCAGGGTCTTGCGCCTTGAGTGGCCTTGTGCCTTGAGTGGCCTTCCCGGCAAGCTCCTCTTGCTGGGGCCTTGTCTCCTTGGCTTGGATACTTTGTTCTTGAATGGCTCCAAAGGAACCACGAAGGACCTTGGCGATCACCCGGCAAGCCTTGCCGCGGGACGCTGCGACTGCCCGTGCACAAGTTCGGGATACTAAGGGTACCCCTACTTTAGTACACCAACAGGAGCCCCCGGGCCTGGGCCATACACGGTGCCGAGCGTTGTTGGGCCAGGCCCAAAACATTGCACGGGCACGCGCGGCCTGGTTCTCGCCGTATCTTTCTCCGTATCCGCCGCGTCCTCCCCTAACGGCACGCGTCGATTGCGGCGTCGTGGGAGAGATCGTGGGCTGTTTCTTTATTCGGAAATACGGAACGTCCGCCCCCTCCCCCCTTATAAGCAGGGGAAACAGGGGTAGTTCGTCCATCCGCCCGTTGCTACTCCTCGAAAACCTCCGCTGCTCCCCTTCCTCCCAAAGCTTGAAAGAGAGCAGCGCTCCGCCCCTCGTCGCCACCAGCACCACCAGCGCCGTCGACCTCCCTCACCGCTTCCGCCATGGCTCCGAAAGGCGAGAAGGGGAAGGCCGCGAAGTCAGCCGAGGCGCTGCGGCTCGCGGCGCTGCGAAAGAAGCGGGCTGTCTTCCCCCCAAAGCTTGCCGCGAGGAAGCTGAGGGAGAACTTCTATCTCTTCTGGTCGGGGGAGACGCGGGCACATCCACGCACCAAGGTACTCCCGGCCGTCGCTTGCAACATGTATCCGAATGGATACGCTTTCTTCGCCTTGTTCTTCTACTGCGGGCTCTGCCCGCCTTTCTCTGAATTCTTCTGCGACATCATCAACACCTACGGGTTCCACCTCCTTGACTTCACCCCCAACGCCGTTCTGACCATGGCAGTTTTCGCACATCTCTGCGAAAACTTTGTCGGAGTCCATCCCAATGTTGCCCTCTTCCGCCACTACTTCACGCCCCGAGTTGAGAGAGGAGAGCCGTTATCCGGCGGGGTCTCCTGGATCTCGAGGACGCACAAGAAGGAAGCTTATCTGGAGGGAGAGCTCCGCGGCAAATGGGATGAATGGAGAGCAGACTGGTGTTGGATTGTAGAGGAGAAGCCGCAGCCATTCACCGCCCGGCGCCAAGCCCTAGTAGTACGCGGCAACGACTCGAGCGACTTGGCCTCGGAAGACAATAGATTGAAGATTGCCACTGCCCGGATCCTACGCCTCAGGCGTTCCAAGCTCACTGTAGGCGCAGTTGGCGTAGATTTCCTTCGCCGCCGCATCGCCCCCTGTAGGAGAGGAAGAGGCCCGCCTGGGAGTTCGAGAACTCGGCAGATATCATGAGGCTGCGCCCGGGCCTCAACTTCAACTTCACTGTCCTGGAGCTTAATGGGATGCTCCAGGAGTTGTTCAAGTACGAACCCGACCACCCCGAAGTCTTCCGGTTGCCAAGGGGGGTCGTCCCGCTGTGCAATAACTCCGCGCTCAGCCGCATCCGCACAATGATGCCGCTGTGCGACTCCCACGGGATCGACCCAACTTGGCAAGAGCCTACTGAGGAAGCGGTGCAGGCGTTCTTCGACACCTTGGAGGAAGCGCCAATTCGCGCCAACGAGAAGAAGGGCCTCACCCGCGACACCATCGACAAGGAGATGGCGTATATCGCCACCAGGCTAGAAGAGGCGGCGGCAGCCGCGGCCGCGGGCGAGTTCGGATACACCGTGGAGAAGGCGGAGGCAGCGGAGGCGGCAAGCCTTGCCGAGCGGGAGGAGTTTCTTGGCGCGGGAGAGCCTGCCGGGCAAGACGCCGAGCCGAGCGAGCCCGCTGAGCAGGGTGACGAGTCGAGCGAGCCCGCCGAGGATACGGGCAGCTCGCTGGGGATCGACTCTTCCTCCTCCTCGTCCTCAGGCAGCTCGCCACCACCAGCAGAGCCTCCAGCCCCACCAAGAAGGCGTCTCCGCAAGGCCGGGGACGTAACGGAGCAGCAGATGGGTCAACAGCCGTCGCGCCGCTCGACGCGCTCCACAGCGGCAAGCAAGGTTGCCGCGGGAGCGCCTCGTGCTTCCGCGGAAACTGGAGCGGGGTCTTCCCGGACCGCCGCTTCTGCCCCTACCGCTCCCCACGCCACGGTGTCAGCTGGAGCGGGGTCGTCCCAGACCACCGCCACTGCTCCCGCCAAGCAGCCAAGGGAGCCCACCCCTCCGCTTCCTCGCGCCGGGACGCGTGAGCCAGACTTCGACTTCTCCGCGCTCAGCTCCGACGAGGAAGAAGAAGAGTAAGATCTTTATTGTTCTTACATTCCTTCAGTTCTTGCTGTTTGGTCTTGTATATCTTTTGCCTCACTCTGAACCTGTTCCTTTTTTTAGAACTCTGGCCCAGAGGACGGCAAAGAGGGCCAAGGTCCCGGTGATTGTCATCGAGGACGAGCCCGCCGTGCCAGCAAGGGGTGCGCCTCGGACAACCTTGCCGGACCCGACAACTGATCTTCAGAGCAGCCCCCAGCGCAGCCCCCAGCGTAAGTGTGTGGTTTAATTTCCGCTGTTAGGCATGCGTGGGGGTTCTACCTTTGCTGACGTCTTGTTCGTTGATTTGTGTAGGAGCAGAGCAGACACTCCAGGAGCGCCCGAAGACCGCCCCCGAAGCGCCACCTGCTACAACCACGCCGCCAAGGGAAAGTTCCCCGGCAAGGGTCTCCCCGGCAAGGGAGAGTTCTCCACCAAGGGCGAGTTCTCCGGCGAGGGACAGCACCAGCGGCCCTCCGCCGGCGGAGACCACGACTACGCCGCCAAGGGGGAGTTCCCCGGCAAGCTTCGGGGGCGGAGAACTGCCGAGGAGCCGGTATAGTCGTGGTCTCCGCCGGCGCCGGTTCGCGCAGGTAATCTTCTTGCTTCAAACTTCCCTTGGGCTTTTCTTCTTTTGATTCTTCTTTTTTGGATATTTGCTTGACTGTTTTCCTCCCCTTTCCTACCGTCAGATCCATCTGCTACGGAGCCTATGGAGACGGGGGCTGCTATTGAGGAGGATACACGCGGCAACACCGGCGACGCCGCTGCCACCGAAGGAGCAGCCGGTGCTAACAATCCCGCCGGCGACGAGGCCGCCAAGGCTGCTGCCGCAGCAGCCGGCGAGGGGTCCGGCGATCGCATTGACGGCCCTGAGGCCGCAGGAGCGCCAGGCGCTACACCGAACGCCGATCCCTCCGCCGCTGCCGCAGCCCCAGGCTCCGAGGAGCCCGAGCCAGGCGCCTACTTGAAGGCCGGCGACGGGGTCTTCATCAAGCTCCCCTGGGCGTCGAGCTCCAGGGCACCAGTCGAAGGAGAAGCCTTTGACGGGGAAGTGCTCGCCTCTGCCGGGCTGACGCTTGTCGACGCGCCGAGCAGCAGCAGTGGCGAGCCTGAAGAGGAGCGGCTGTTGCGGAAGCTGCTCTCACTCTACCGCGCCCGGCAGGCCAAGCTAGAGTCCCGTGAAGCGCTGGCCGCCAAGGCGGGAGTCTACATTGAGAAGCGCGCAGAGGAGCTCCGGGCCCTCAACCAGGCAGCTCTCCGGTCCTTGGCGGGGGAGCGGGAGCAACTTGCCGAAGAGCAGACGACCTTCTTCCTCGAGAAGGCCGAAGTCGAAGAGCAGCAGCGGCTTGCCGCTGAGAGGCTATCCATGCGAGAAGGCGAGCTAGCGCAGTGGAAGGTCAACCTCGACAGCCACGAGGAAGAGCTTGCCGCGCGTGAGCAATCACTTGGCGGGGCCCTCCAAGAAGCAAAGGACGCTGCCGCAACTGCCGAGGCCGCCAAGAAGGAACTGGAGGCAAAGGTGGCGCATCTGGAGGCCGACCTCAAGGCGAGAGGCGAAGAGATCGCCGCGCTCAAGCTTGAGCGGGAGAAGGACGCCCACAGCCACTCAGAGCTGCAGGTCCGCCTCGCCGAGAAGGGCAAGGAGCTTGTCGCCGCCAAGAACTCCAATGCGGATCTTTAGTTGAAGCTAACCACTTTGACCAAGACGCTGGATGGCGCCAAGGAGCGGGAGGTGGCCCTGAAGGAGGAGGTCAAGGCCGAGAAGGCGCTACTGGCGAGCGCTGCCGTCACTCAGAACAACTTCAGGGCGACCGTCGAGCACTGGACGGAGGGTCTTGTGAACGCCGCCGCGGATATCGACAGGGAGCTGGCGCAGCTGGGGGCGGAGTATCTCGGGTATTCCTCCGACGAGAACCTCCACCCCATCGCCAAGCTCACCCTATTCTTCAGAGGCGTGGCGACGGCCCTCCAGCAGCTCCGGGAAAGGATCCCAAAGCAACTGGCGGACGAGTCGCGCAAGCTTTGCGCGGGAGCCCTTCAAAAGGTGCTGATGAAAGTGGCCTTCCGCAACCCGGGCCTCAACCTCACCAACGTCCTCAGGTCCTTGCCGCAGGATGCTGATCTGGAGGCGCTCAAGGCCCTTGTCGCACCCATTGTGGACAAGGTGAGCGGTATCAAGAGGGTTGAGGGCGACCGCGCGGACTAGTCTTGCCCATTTTCTTCTTTCCTTGTCGCTGCTAGCCATGTTAGTGGAACAATCTGTTAGAGCTGCGACAAGCCATCTTGTAATATAACTCTATTTTGGGTAGTAATTGCAATGTTATTTCCTTTACTTGACTCCTTTGCTTTGTATGTTTTTGCCCTACACTTTTAGGGAACTTGCCGGTGCGGGTACCTTAGCCACGAGCGCTGAGTGCGGAATGTCAGCAGCCTGCTGGCGGTGCCGCTACCGACAAGAAACCTTGTCGCAACTAGTTGCAGCACACTTAACTTGTTGAGCGTGCTCGAAAACAAAGCAAGGGCGCGACACTAGTCGCAGCACACTTAAGTCGTTGAGCGGACTCGAAACAAAGTAAGGGCGCAACTAGCTACGAGTAGGTTCCTCCGCGCACAGGTTTTTCATACAAAGCACGGTCGTTCAAGGAAGATAACTTAATTTTTTTTTAAAATTTGATTGCTCAAACTTTGGCAACTTAGCTTTTGTGTTGTTTGCTTCCCGGCAAGGCAAAACTCTCTTGGACGACGCCTGGTCCATACCACTATCTTCTCCTTCCCTCCCGGCAAACTTGTGCGTGAGGGAACCTTCTTTTCCTTGAGAAAAAAGAAGGAAGAGAAAATACAGATATGGAGCCTTTGGGCTCGTTATTGCTTACCGTGGGTAGGTGCTGCACAAAGTGTCAGATAACGCATGCAAGAAATGAAAAGCATGAAATGACAAGATATGCGAGGCACATGAGCTATACTTATGCACGGGGTCTGCGCCCGGCTTTGTACAAAGGATTACAGGCAACAGCGACAAGACTTTTACAAAAGGTGGTTGCCGGAGCGGATCACGGCAACCGCGCCTTACGGGTAAAACTTACGAAGATGCTCAATGTTCCAGGAGTTGCTCACCGGAAAGCCATCTTCGGTCTCAAGGCGGACAGCGCTAGGCCTAGTGACTCGTTTCACCCGATAAGGGCCTTCCCACTTCGGCGTCAACTTGTTGGAATTCTTGGCGGACTGAACGCGCCGAAGAACAAGGCCGCCTTCCTCGATACTTCTGGCGTTAACTTTGTGGCTATGGTAGCGACGCAAAGCTTGCTGGTAGCGAGCAGCTCGTACCGCAGCCTAAAGACGGTCTTCCTCAAGGAGCAGCGCGTCGTCTTGTCGTAGCTGCTCTTGCTCGAGCTCATCATAAGCGAGCACTCGAGGTGACCCGTATACGAGTTCCGTGGGGAGAACTGACTCTGCTCCATAGACTAGAGCGAAAGGTGTCTGTCCAGTGGCTCGATTTGGCGTCGTCCTGATCGACCAAAGAACCACTGGCAGCTCCTCGATCCAGTTTCTTCCGCACTTGTGCAGCCTGTCGAAAGTTCTGGTCTTGAGTCCACGCAGCATTTCAGCATTTGCCCTCTCCGCTTGACCGTTGCTTCTCGGATGAGCAGCAGAAGCGAAGCAGACCTTGGCGCCAAGATCTTGGACGTACTGCATGAAGGTGCGGCTCGTGAATTGCGTACCGTTGTCGGTGATGATCCTGTTAGGGATCCCGAAACGGCAAACAATCGACCTGAAGAACTTGACCGCTGACTGTGCTGTCACCTTTCTCACTGGTTCCACTTCCGGCCACTTTGTGAACTTGTCGATCGCAACGTACAAGTACTCAAAGCCCCCGGCTGCGCGGGGAAAGGGGCCGATGATGTCGAGCCCCCAGACCGAAAATGGCCAGGATAAAGGGATCGTCTGGAGAGCTTGAGCTGGCTGGTGTATCTGCTTGGAATGGAACTGGCACGCTACACACTTGGTTACTTGTGCAGTTGCATCTTGGAGGGCTTCTGGCCAAAAGAAACCTTGCCGGAATGCTTTGCCGGCAAGTGCTCTTGCGCCAATGTGGTGGCCACATATGCCTCCATGTATCTCTGCCAACAGCTTTTGTCCGTCTTCCCGGGGAATACACTTCAATTTCACACCGTTGAGTCTTCTTCTGCACAGCATGTTGTCAACAAACTGGTACATACTTGACTGCCGGGCTACTCTTTCCGCTTCTTCTTGCTCTTCGGGAAGTTCTCCTGCCTGAAGGAAACGGACAATATGCTGCGCCCATGCTGGAGCTTGCGGCTCGACAGCAAGGACTAAAGGCACATCTGCTGCTGCGGGAACATCCGCTTCTACGGCGAGAACCTGAGGTTCAGCCGGAGCAAAACTTGTCGGGAGCGTCTGCTTCAACGGAACAAACCCGAGGGCTCGCCGGAGCAGACTGCTCCTCAGCACTCTTGGCGTTGATCTTGGGGACCTTCTTGGCGGCGGCTTCGGGAAGCTCTGCCGGAAAATAGTCACTAGAAATCAACTTCCTCTTCTTGCTCTGCCCAGTTGACGGTGTTACGGATGGCTGAGTCAGCTTGAGCACAAAGATCCCTGGTTCCACAGGTAACTTAAGTGCGGCGCACTTTGACAAGCCATCTGCGATGTCGTTCTGAGCTCTTGGAACATGCTCCATCTGTAGGCCGTCAAAGTGCTCCTCCAGCTTTCTCACTTCATCGACGTAAGCTTCCATCAACGGGCTCTGGTAATTCTTTTTCACTTGGCGGACGACAAGCTGCGAGTCACCCCTGACAATGAGCTTCTTGATCCCAAGGTCTGCCGCGATCCTGAGACCGGCAAGCAAACCTTCATACTCTGCAGTATTGTTTGTTGCTTGCTCCTTGGAAAAGTGCATATGGACTACGTACTTGAGGTGCTCTCCGGTGGGTGCGACAAGCAGCACGCCAGCACCGGTGCCTTGCAGCGAGAAGGCACCATCAAAGTACATCAGCCACTCTTTGCTTGCTTCCTTGACGGGGATGCTCGTTTCTGGAATTTCTTCATCTGGCGTTGGTGTCCACTCTGCTATGAATTCTGCCAATGCTCTGCTTTGGATAGTTGAAGTGCTTTCAAACTTAAGGCCAAAGCTTGACAGTTCCAGTGCCCACTCGACAATCCTGCCTGTTGCTTCTGGATTCTGCAGTATCCTCTTCAGCGGAAAGCGAGTGACAACTGTGATCTCATGTGCTTGGAAGTAATGGCGCAGCTTTCTCGAGGCCATGAGAAGGCCGAAAAGAAATTTCTGCACACCAGAGTACCTTGACCTAGCCCCCTGCAGAAGGGAACTGACAAAGTAAACTGGGCGCTGCACCATCTTCTTCCGTGTCTCTTTGCACTCCTGCGCAGATCCATCTTTGTCGGGACCAGAGCTTGTCGGGGAAGCCCCCTGCTTGTCACTGGACGCGCTTGCCGTGGTTGCTGGCTCATCATCTGCCTCCCTCTCCGCTACTAACGCATCACTAACCACTTGATTGGTTGCTGCTAGGTACAGCAGCAACTTCTCTTGCGGTTTAGGTGCGACACGTATTGGAGTGGAGGGCAAGTACCTCTTCAAGTCTTGCAGCGCAGCCTCTGCTTCCGGAGTCCATTTCATTGGACCTGCCTTTTTCAAAATTTTGAAAAACGGCAGGGCGCGCTCAGCAGACTTAGAGAGAAACCTGCTGAGAGCAGCCACGCAACCGGCAAGTCTTCGTACATCCTTGACGCGCTTTGGTGCTTCGATCTGCTCAATGGCCTTGATCTTGTCGGGATTGGCTTCAATCCCCCTCTGAGACACGAAAAACCCGAGAAGTTTGCCGGAAGGGACTCCAAACACGCACTTCTCGGGATTGAGCTTGAGCTGGACTTGCTCAGATTTGCAAAGGTCTCGTCTAAATCTTGAACCAGGGTCGCCCTATCCTTGCTCTTGACCACTATGTCATCCATGTAGGCTTCTACATTTCTGTGTATTTGTGGCTCAAAAGCTGTATGGACTACCCTTGCAAATGTTGAACCAGCATTCTTCAAACCAAAAGGCATCCGTATGAAACAGTACGTGCCACATGGAGTGATGAATGCGGTCTTCTCCTCATCCTCTTCTCCCATGAAGATCTGATGGTATCCTGAATATGCGTCAAGAAATGAAAGCAAGTCACATCCGGCCATGGAGTCAACAATCTGGTCAATGCGCGGCAAGGGAAATGGGTCTTTGGGACAAGCTTTATTCACATCGGTGAAGTCAATACAAAGCCTCCATTTCCCGTTTGCCTTGCGCATGACAATAGGATTGGCCAACCACGTAGGATGGAGCACTCCTCTGACAAGGCCTGCTGCTTCCAACTTCTTGATTTCTTCTGCAATGAATTCTTGGCGCTCCACTGCTTGTTTCCTGACTTTCTGCTTGACGGGCCGCGCGTGAGGACAGACGGCAGGCTTGTGCTCAATTACTTTCCTGGGAACACCGGGGATGTCAGACGGTTACCATGCAAACACGTCGACGTTCGCCCGCAGGAAAGCAACGAGCGCGCTTTCCTATTTAGGGTCAAGCGTGGCACTGATGGTGAAAGTACCGCCAGTGCCGTCCTCCTTGGCGGACACCTTCTTGGTCTCTGGTGGAGCTGCCATCGTCTTCTTACACTTGCCGGTGGAGCTCGATGGTGCGTCCTCGACGGTAGCGCAGCACTCCGAGGAGGTGCGCTTGCCGGAGTGGGCCCCAGAGCTCTTGCCGGACTTGGTCTTCTTCTTCCCCGCGGGAGCTTCAGCGGCAAGTGTCTTGCGATCTGTTGCGGCTGCTGCTTCACGGTAGATCTTGTCGGCGCAGATAAGGGCATCCTTCTTGTCTCCAGGGACAGAGATGACGCTTATCGGGCCTGGCATCTTTAGCATGTTGTACGCGTAGTGAGAGGCTCCCATGAACTTGGCGAGTGCTGGACGGCCGAGAATCCCATTGTAAGGCAATGGAAAATCAGCAATGTCAAAAGTGACCCTCTCAGTCCTGAAGTTCAGCTCGCCGCCAAATGTCACTGGCAACGTAATCTTCCCCTTCGGCTTGCTCCTTCCCGGGTTGATTCCTTGGAATGTGCCGGTCTCTTCAAGCTCGCTGTCAGGGATTTGGAGTTTGTGGAGCACAGCGGAGGAGATTAGGTTCATGCCGGCCCTGCCGTCAACTAACATCTTAGTGACCTTGAGGTTGTGGATAGTTGGCGAAACCAACATCAGCAAGCACCCGACCGCGGTTGTGCGATCAGGGTGGTCCTCAATATCAAAGATGATAGGCGTGCTGGACCATTTTAGAAGCTTGCGCGATTCGACAGGCGGTTCTGCTGCATTTACTTCTCGTACCCACTGTTTGAGTTGGCGGTGTGAAGTATGCAGAGAAGCACCGCCGTCAATGCACAAAACCTCTGTGGCTTTCTGGAACTCCTGCTCACTGGTCTCAACATCATCCACGTCTTCATCGTCGTCATCGTCTTCGTCCTTGTCGCGTCCGCGGGGAGGTTTGTCTCCTTGCCGCTGCTTGGCCTTGCCGCGGCGTCCTCCCCGGCCGTTGAATGGCCGCTTCTTGCTGGATCCTCCATCACCTCCTTGGGCCTTCTCCTTGTCGCGCCGCTCGTACTCAGCATTCTGCTGCTCAACAAGCTGCTCGACCCTCTTGCAGTTCTGGAGGTCATGGCCCTTGGTGCGGTGGATCTTGCAATACTGCTTGTCGGTGCCGTCCTGCTTGTCGGCGGCCGCCACAGCCTGGCAGTTGGTGCATGCGGCAGTCTCCTTGCCGGAGCTACCAACTTGGGCTTTCTTGGCGCCACCTTCCTTGCCGGACTGCTCAACGACTAGCACCTCTTTGCTTTTCTTCTTCCTGTTGTTGCGCAGCCGGTTTTTCTTTGCCGGGGCAGCATCCTCACTGTCAGATCCCCCTGCTCTTGTATCCTCTCCGGGGAGTTTCCTCCCCTCCTCAGCACGCGCACACTTGTCGGCCAGGGCATATAGCTCACTGACGTCTCTGATCTTGCACATCGCCATCTCCTCCCTCATCCTGCGGTTATGCACGTTCTGATGGAACGCGCTGATAACCGCGGCAGGGTGGACGTCTGGGATGTTGTGTTGCACACGGCTGAATCTCTGGATATACTTGCGCAGGGGCTCTCCTTCCTTCTGGGCGAGCAGGTGAAGGTCACTCTCTTGGCCATGGGGTTTGTGGCCGCCCGTAAAGGCGCCGACAAACTGATGGCAGAGATATGCCCAAGAAGAAATGGAGTTGTCCGGCAAGTGCATGAGCCAGGACCTGACGTTGGGTTTGAGTACCAGAGGGAAGTAGTTGGCAAGGATCTTGTCGTCCCGCCCCCCAGTAGCTTGCACCGCGATGGTGTAGATGCTGAGGAACTCCGACGGATGCGTCTTTCCGTCGTACTTCTCTGGTATGTCTGGCTTGAAATTTTTCATGCTGGGCCACTGGACTTGCCGCAGGGTAACCTACCGCGTACGGCAAGTCGCCTGGTTCCCCTGGCGCATGCATGTCGACAGTGGGCCCAGCGTGCTGGTCGGATTGACGTCACGCTTCTCTTCGGCGCTCGATGCGGGTACGAGCGTCTTCTTGCTATCGATCTTGAAGAACTTGGCGCTGATCGCGACGAGCTCGTGGATCCGATGACGCAGTGGAGTCGACGTCGATGTTGATCCGGCGAGTCGGCAATTTTGGCCTTCGAGGCGGAGAGTGCACGGTGGTTGCACCCCCACCGGTCTTGTCGCCATCGGCCCGCGCCTGGCTGACTTGCCGCGGCTGCGATGTGCTTGGCTGCCGCAAAGTGTCGCCGTTGGCGAAGGCGATGAGACTCTGAATGGTGGCCCTCCAGTCGTCGGCCTTGTCTGCCGCTGGAGGGAAGTCTAGGAGCAGTTGAGCTCGTGCCAGAGCTTCTGCTGGGGTGGTGGGTAGCGGTGGCGAACGGTGCGAGAAGCGGGATATGCTCGGACTTCTAACCACGTTAGAAGGAGCAGTATCTCGTCCAGGCGACCATGCCTTGCTCGTGCCGGCATGTTGGCGTGCATGCTGGTCTTGAGCGTCCCGAGATCCACTAGCTTGACCTTGGCCCAGCAAGCGTATGGTACCGTGGGTACCATGACGCTGCCGGTCCCGCGCCTCCTGAGATGGGCGCGGCGCATGCACGGACGCCGAGGTCTTGGAGTGCGCCCTGTCGTTGTGGGAGTCGACTACGCCGCCGATAGGCAGCGCAGCCTTGTCCTTGGACTTGGCGGCACCGCGAGTTCCCTCGTCGACGTCCGTCCTTCCGCCGGCGTCTACCCCACCAGCCGTTGGTTCCGGCGGTGGTAGGATCGACGCGGACGGAGCAGCTGCCTCCGAAGCCTTCTTCTTCGGCAGCATGTCGATGAAGATGATGAAGATCTAGCTCGTGTGCAGGCCGGATCAGGTTCACACAACCTCGACGCACCCCTACCTGGCACGCCAAAGATGTCGGGGAAACTGATCCACCCGCGAACACCTATGGGACCGGAGCCCCTTTCGGTACGGAGGGGGCGGAGATCGCACGAAGAGCAGATCGAGGCGAGGCACACGAGCAGTTTACCCAGGTTCGGGCCGCACGGATGCGTAAAACCCTACTCCTGCTTTGGTTTGTATTGAGTTCTTGCTCGGGAGTGCTGAGAGCTACAGTGCCCTTCAGCAGCTAACGAGACCGAGCGTGAGAGTGTTCGAATGTCTAACCCCCCTCTACGTTGCGCATGGGCCTCCTTTTATATGCTCAAGGGGTCACCGACAGGTGGCAACGCAGTTGAGGGCAAAAACGGAAAGATATTGCGGTTGGTACAGCTACCTGTACAGTGCATCGCACCTAACCCTGACGGCAGGGGACAAGGGCATTAAATGCCCATTGCCGTCGCCCAAACAGTGCAAAAAGGGCCGTCAGGGGCGCCACCGTTCGCCACGATGGCTACCTTGTCAGCACCGCTTGCCACCGCGTACCCCTGGCTGCACAGCCGCCCGCCACGTGCATCTGGAAGGGTCCCAGAGCGACACATGGGTGGATGCGCTGGAGCGCGGGTACTGAGTGGAAGCTTGCCGCGGCAAGCGCCTTGCCGCGGTCGCTATCTTGTCGCTTCCGGGAGCTTGTCGCTCACCGGGCCTTGCCGGGACGTGTGGCGCGTCGCGGCAAGTTTCTTGAGATGCCTTGGTTGGCCTTCCCGGCAAGCTCCTCTTGCCAGGGTCTTGCGCCTTGAGTGGCCTTGTGCCTTGAGTGGCCTTCACGGCAAGATCCTCTTGCCGGGGCCTTGTCTCCTTGGCTTGGATACTTTGTTCTTGAATGGCTCCAAAGGAACCACGGAGGACCTTGGCGATCACCCGGCAAGCCTTGCGGCGGGACGCTGCGACTGCCCGTGCACAAGTTCGGGATACTAAGGGTACCCCTACTTTAGTACACCGACACCATCGCTACGGGTTAGCTTAAAGGGGTTAAAGCGGACAAGGACACAGGGAGTTTATACTAGTTCGGCCCCTTCGATGAAGGTAAAATCCTACGTCTAGTTTGGTGTAATATTGCTAGCGTTTCGATGACCAGGGAGCGAATCCGCTTTACCTGTGTCTCGAGCTGTTGTTCTCTGCCTTGAACCATCGCCGGGTCGTCCCTTTATATACACAAGGTGATGCCCGGTCCGGATTACAGAATCCCGAGGCCGGCTCATAAACGTGTCCGGCTCGGTCTCTATCCTTCCTATCTTACATCACAAGTTTACACGCAGTATGCGGTTTACAAATCATGGGCCCTAACACTTGGGCTCTAAGCCTCCTGGGCTAAAGTGTTTTGCTCCATGCTCTGCTGGGCTTTCGTAAACGTAATAATGATAAACATAAACCGGCCCTCCTGGGCGGTTTATCCTGGTAGTAATATCCAGACAGGTATGAATCATGGAGAAGTTGGAATACAGTAGGTTTAACACCAATATAAACAAAGAATGAGTTCATTACAGTACCTTTGAGTGGTGGTTTGTTTTTGTTGGGGAACGTAGTATTTCAAACAAAAATCATACGATCACGCAAGATCTATCTACTAGATGCATAGCAACGAGAGGGGAGAGTTTGTCTACATACCCTCATAGACCGAAAGCGAAAGCGTTTATCAACGCGGTTGATGTAGTCGTACACCTTCACGATCCGTCCCGATCTAGTACCGAACGTACGACAGCTCCGTGTTCAGCACACGTTCAGCTCGATGACGTCCTCGTCTTCTAGATCCAGCAATACGGGCGAAGTAGTAGGTGAGTTCCGGCAGCACGACGGCGTGGTGACGGTTGTTGATGAAGAACAATCTCTGCAGGGCTTCGCCAAGCACTACAGAAACTAGACGGAGGATAAACTAGAGGGTCGGGGTTGACGGCACACGGCTTGGTGTATCTTGATGTGTCTTGGGTGCTAGCCCTACCCCTCTATTTATATGTTGAGCCTTGGGGTCGAAACTTGGAGTAAAAGCCTTCACAAAGTCGATTTCACCCGAAAGGCAAGAGTCCTTCTCGCACTCCAGGGCCACTCCGCAAAACTTCCTTTTGCGCCTTCCAAAAACCTTGTGTGCTTTCCCTTTTGGCCCAAATAAAGTGTTCTCGTACCCAAACATTTCGGGAAACATTCGGAACCCCTTCCGGTGAATTCCGGAACCCTTCCGGAGGTCAAACACTATTATCCCATATATTAATCTTTATCTTCGGACCATTCCGGAGTTCCTCGTCATGTCCGTGATCACATCCAAGACTCCGAATAATATTCGGTCACCAACATACATAACTCATTAAATACTATATCGTCAACAAACGTTTAAGCGTGTGGACCCTACGGGATCGAGAACTATGTAGACATGACCGAGACATCTCTCCGGTCAATAACCAATAGCAGAACCTGGATGCCCATATTGCCTCCTACATATTCTACGAAGATCTTTATCGATCGAACCGCATAACAACATATGTTGTTCCTTTTGTCATCGGTATGCTACTTGCCCGAGATTCGATCGTCGGTATCTCAATACCTAGTTCAATCTCATTACCGGCAAGTCTCTTCACTCATTCTGTAATACATCATCTCGTGACTAACTCATTAGTCATTTGCTTGCAAGGCTTATTATGATGTGCATTACCGAGAGGGCCCAGAGATACCTCTCCGACATTTGGAGTGACAAACCCTATTCTTGATCTATGCCAACACCACGAACACCTTCGGAGAGACCTTTAGAACATCTTTATAATCACCCAGTTACGTTGTGACGTTTGATAGCACACAAGGTGTTCCTCCGGTATTCGGGAGTTGCATAATCTCATAGTCATGGGAACATGTATAAGTCATGAAGAAAGCAATAGCAGTAAAACTGAACGATCATAGTGCTAAGCTAACGGAAGGGTCTTGTCCATCACATCATTCTCCTAATGATGTGATCTCGTTGATCAAATGACAACTCATGTCTATGGCTAGGAAACATAACCATCTTTGATCAATGAGCTAGTCTAGTAGAGGCATACTAGGGACATACTGTTTTGTCTATGTATTCACACATGTACTAAGTTTCCGGTTAATACAATTCTAGCATGAATAAAAGACATTTATCATGATATAAGGAAATACAAATAACATCTTTATTATTGCCTCTAGGGCATATTTCTGTCAGTCTCCCACTTGAACTAGAGTCAATAATCTAGATTACAAAGTAATGATCCTAACACCCATGGAGTCTTGGTGCTGATCATGTTTTGCCCGTGGAAGAGGCTTAGTCAATGGGTCTACAACATTCAGATCCATATGTATCTTTCAAATTTCTATGTCTCCCTCCTTGACTAGATCGCGGATGGAATTGAAGCGTCTTTTGATGTGCTTTGTTCTCTTGTGAAACCTGGATTCCTTCGCCAAGGCTATTGCTCCAGTGTTGTCACAAAAGATTTTCATTGGACCCAATGCACTAGGTATCACACCTAGATCGGATATGAACTCCTTCATCCAGACTCCTTCATTTGCTGCTTCCGAAGTAGCTAAGTATTCCGCTTCACACGTAGGTCCCGCCACGACGCTTTGCTTGGAAATGCATCAATTGACAGCTCCACCGTTCAATAAAAAATACATATCCGGTTTGTGACTTTGAATCATCCGGATCAGCGTCAAAGCTTGCATCGACATAACCGTTTACGACGAGCTCTTTGTCACCTCCATATACGAGAAACATATCCTTTGTCCTTTTCAGGTATTTCAGGATGTTCTTGAACGCTGTCCAGTGATCCACTCCTGGATTACTCTGGTACCTCCCTGCTAGACTTATAGCAAGGCACACATCAGGTTTGGTACACAACATTGCATACATGATAGATCCTATGGCTGAGGCATAGAGAATGACTTTCATTTTCTCTCTATCTTCTGCAGTGGTCGGGCATTGAGTCTTACTCAACTTCACACCTTGTAACACATGCAAGAACCCTTTCTTTGACTGGTCCATTTTGAACTTCTTCAAAACTTTATCAAGGTATGTGCTTTGTGAAAGTCCAATTAAGCGTCTTGATCTATCTCTATAGATCTTGATGCCTAATATGTAAGCAGCTTCACCGAGGTCTTTCATTGAAAAATTCTTATTCAAGTATCCTTTTATGTTATCAAGAAATTATATATCATTTCGAATCAACAATATGTCATCCACATATAATATCAGAAATGCTACAGAGCTCCCACTCACTTTCTTGTAAATACAAGCTTCTCCAAAATTCTGTATAAAACCATATGCTTTGATCACCTCATCAAAGCGTGCATTCCAACTCCAAGATGCTTGCACCAGTCCATAGATGGATCGCTGGAGCTTGCACACTTTGTTAGCACCTTTAGGATCGACAAAACCTTCTGCTTGCATCATATACAACTCTTCTTTGAGATATCCATTCAGGAACGCAGTTTTGACATCCATTTGCCAGATTTTATAATCATAAAATGCAGCAATTGCTAACATGATTCGGACAGACTTAAGCATCGCTACGGGTGAAAAAAGTATCATCGTAGTCAACTCCTTGAACTTGTCGAAACCCTTTCGCAACAAGTCGAGCTTTGTAAACAGTAACATTACCGTCTGCGTCGGTCTTCCTCTTGAAGATCCATTTATTTTCGATGGCTTGCCGATCATCGGGCAAGTCAACCAAAGTCCACACTTTGTTCTCATACATGGATCCCATCTCAGATTTCATGGCCTCAAGCCATTTCGCCAAATCTGGGCTCATCATCACTTCCTCATAGTTCGTAGGTTCACCATGGTCTAGTAACATGACTTCCAGAACTGGGTTGCCGTACCACTCTGGTGCGGAACAAACTCTGGTTGATCTACGAAGTTCAGCAAAAACTTGATCTGAAGTTTCATGATCATCATCATTAGCTTCCTCACTAATTGGTGTAGGAATCACTGGAACTAGTTTCTGTCAATTACCTTCCAATTCGGGAGAAGGTAAAATTACCTCATCAAGTTCTACTTTCCTCCCACTCACTTCTTTCGAGAGAAACTCCTTCTCTAGAAAGGATCCATTCTTAGCAACGAGTATCTTGCCTTTGGATCTGTGATGGAAGGTGTACCCAACAGTCTCCTTTGGGTATCCTATGAAGACACATTTCTCCGAGTTGGGTTCGAGCTTATCAGGTTGAAGCTTTATCACATAAGCATCGCAGCCCCAAACTTTAAGAAACGATAACTTTGGTTTCTTGCCAAACCACAGTTCATAAGGCGTCGTCTCAACGGATTTTGATGGTGCCCTATTTAACGTGAATGCAGTTGTCTCTAAAGCATAACCCCAAAACGATAGTGGTAAGTCGGTAAGAGACATCATAGACCGCACCATATCCAATAAAGTACGGTTACGACGTTCGGACACACCATTACGATGTGGTGTTCCGGGTGGCGTGAGTTGTGAAACTATTCCACATTGTTTCAAATGAAGACCAAACTCGTAACTCAAATATTCACCTCCACGATCAGATCGTAGAAACTTTATTTTCTTGTTAGATGATTCTCTACTTCACTCTGAAATTCTTTGAACTTTTCAAATGTTTCAGACTTGTGTTTCATCAAGTAGATATACCCATATCTACTCAAATCATCAGTGAAGGTCAGAAAATAATGATACCCGCCGCGAGCTTCAACACTCATCGGTCCACATACATCTGTATGTATGATTTCCAACAAATATGTTGCTCACCCCATTGTACCGGAGAACGGAGTTTAGTCATCTTGCCCATGAGGCATGGTTCGCAAGCACCAAGTGATTCATAATCAAGTGATTTGAAAAGTCCATCACTATGGAGTTTCTTCATGCGCTTTACACCAATATGACCTAAACGGCAGTGCCACAAATAAGTTGCACTACCATTATTAACCTTGCATCTTTTGGCTTCAATATTATGAATATGTGTATCACTACAATCGAGATCCAACAAGAATAGACCACTCTTCAAGGGTGCATGACCATAAAAGATATTATTCATAAAAATAGAACAACCATTACTCTCTGATTTAAATGAATAACCGTCTCGCAACAAACAAGATCCAGATATAATGTTCATGCTTAACGCTGGCACCAAATAACAATTATTCAAGTCTAAAACTAATCCCGAAGGTAGATGTAGATGTAGCATGCCGACGGCGATCACATCGACTTTGGAACCATTTCGCACGCACATCGTCACCTCGTCCTTAGCCAATCTTCGTTTAATCCGTAGTCCCTATTTCGAGTTACAAATATTAGCAACCGTACTGGTATCAATTACCTAGGTACTACTACGAGCGTTAGTAAGGTACACATCAATAACATGTATATCACATATACCTTTGTTCACCTTGCCATCCTTCTTATCCGCCAAATACTTGGGGCAGTTTCGCTTCAAGTGTCCAGTCCCTTTGTAGTAGAAGCACTCAGTTTCAGGATTGGCTCCAGACTTGGGTTTCTTCGCGGGAGTAGCAACTGTCTTGCTATTCTTCTTGAAGTTCCCCTTCTTTCCCTTGCCCTTTTTCTTGAAACTAGTGGTCTTGTTAACCATCAACACTTGATGCTCCTTTTTGATTTCTACCTCCGTAGCCTTGAGCATAGCGAAGAGCTCATGAATTGTCTTTTGCATCCCTTGCATATTATAGTTCATCACGAAGCCTTTATAGCTTGGTGGCAGTGATTGAAGAACTCTATCAATAACACTATCCTCATCAACTTTGCAACCAAGTTGAGTCATATGATTGTAGTACCCAGACATTCTGAGCAAGTGTTCACCGATAGAACTATTCTCCTCCATCTTGCAGCTATAGAACTTGTTGGAAATATCATATTTCTCAATCCAGGCATTTGCTTGAAATATCAACTTCAACTCCTGGAACATCTCATATGGTCCATGACGTTCAATACGTCGTTGAAGTCCCGGTTCTAAGCCGTAGAGCATGGCACACTAAACTATCGTGTAGTCATTAGACCTCGTCTGCCAGACGTTCAAATCATCTACATTAGCGGGAGGGGGCTTGTCACCTAGCGGTGCTTCAAGGACATAATTCTTCTGTGCAGCAATGAGGATAATCCTCAAGTTACGGACCCGGTCCGTGTAATTGCTACCATCATCTTTCAGCTTAGCTTTCTCTGGGAATGCATTAAAATTCAAAGGAACTGTAGCACGGGCCATTGATCTACAACAACATAGATATGCAAAACCTATCAGGACTAAGTTCATGATAAATTAAAGTTCAATTAATCATATTACTTAAAGAACTCCCACTTAGATAGTCATCCCTCCGGTCATCTAAATGATCACGTGATCCAAATCAACTAAACCATGTCCGATCATCACGTGAGATGGAGTAGTTTCAATGGTGAAACATCTTATGTTGATCATATCTACTATATGATTCACGCTCGACCTTTCGGTCTCCAGTGTTCCGAGGCCATATCTGCATATGCTAGGCTCGTCAAGTTTAACCCGAGTATTCTGCGTGTGCAAAACTGGCTTACACCCATTGTATTTGAACGTAGAGCTTATCACACCCGGTCATCACGTGGTGTCTTGGCACGACGAACTTTCGAACGGTGCATACTCAGGGAGAACACTTATACCTTGAAATTTTGTAAGGGATCATCTTATAATGCTACCGTCGTACTAAGCAAAATAAGAAGCATAATAAGATAAACATCACATGCAATCAAAATATGTGACATGATATGGCCATCATCATCTTGTGCTTTTGATCTCCATCTTCAAAGCACCATCATGATCACCTTCGTCACCGGCGCGACACCTTGATCTCCATCATAGCATCGTTGTCGTCTCGCCAACTATTGCTTCCATGACTATCGCTACCGCTTAATGATAAAGTAAAGCAATTGCATGGCGACTGTATTTCATACAATAAAGCGACAACCATATGGCTCCTGCCAGTTGCCGATAACTTTACAAAACATGATCATCTCATACAAAAACGTATAAGTCATCATGTGTTGACCATATCACATCACAACATGCCCTGCAAAAACAAGTTAGACGTCCTCTACTTTGTTGTTGCAAGTTTTACGTGGCTGCTACGGGCTTAGCAAGAACCGTTCTTACCTACACATACAAAACCACAACGATTTTTTATCAAGTATGTGTTGTTTTAACCTTCACAAGGACCGGGCGTAGCCACACTCGATTTAGCTAAAGTGAGAGAGACAGACACCCGCCAGTCACCTTTAAGCAACAAGTGCTCATAATGGTGAAACCAGTCTCGCATAAGCGTACGCGTAATGTCGGTCCGGGCCGCTTCATCTCACAATACCGCTGAACCAAAGTATGACATGCTGGTAAGCAGTATGACTAGTATCGTCCACAACTCATTGTGTTCTACTCGTGCATATCATCTACGCATAGACCTGGCTCTCATGCCACTGCTGGAGAACGTAGTATTTCAAAAAAAAATTACGATCACGCAAGATCTATCTACTAGATGCATAGCAATGAGAGGGGAGAGTTTGTCTACGTACCCTCGTAGACCGAATACGGAAGTGTTTATCAACACGGTTTATGTAGTCGTACACCTTCATGATACGTCCCGATCTAGTACCGAACGTACGGCACCTCCGCGTTCAGCACACGTTCAGCTCGATGACGTCCTCGTCTTCTTGATCCAGCAATACGGGCGAAGTAGTAGATGAGTTCCGGCAGCACGACGGCGTGGTGACGATTGTTGATGAAGAACAATCTCTGCAGGGCTTCGCCAAGCACTTCAGAAACTAGACGGAGGATAAACTAGAGGGTCGGGGTTGCCGGCACACAGCTTGGTGTATCTTGATGTGTCTTGGGTGCTAGCCCAACCCCTCTATTTATATGTTGAGCCTTGGGGTCGAAACTTGGAGTAAAAGCCTTCACAAAGTCGGTTTCACCCGAAAGGCAAGAGTCCTCCTCGGACTCCAGGGCCAAACGCCAGGGTTCCCGGCGTCTGGACCCAGACGCCAGGGACCCTGGCGTCTGGTCCCTGGACTCCGCAAAACTTCCTTTTTGCGGCTTCCAAAAACCTTGTGTGCTTTCCCTTTTGGCCCAAATAAAGTGTTCTCGTACCCAAACATTTCGGGAAACATCTGGAACCCCTTCCGATGAATTCTGGAACCCTTCCGGAGGTCAAACACTATTATCACATATATTAATCTTTATCTCTGGACCATTCCGGAGTTCCTCGTCATGTCCGCGATCACATCCGGGACTCCGAATAATATTCGGTCACCAACATACATAACTCCTTAAATACTATATCGTCAACGAACGTTTAAGCATGCGGACCCTACAGGTTCGAGAACTATGTAGACATGACCGAGACATTTCTCTGATTAATAAAAAATAGCGGAACCTAGATGCCCATATTGGCTCCTACATATTCTACGAAGATCTTTATCGGTCGAACCGCATAACAACATACGTTGTTCCTTTTGTCATCGGTATGTTACTTGCCCGAGATTCGATCGTCGGTATCTCAATACCTAGTTCAATCTCGTTATCGGCAAGTCTCTTTACTCGTTCTGTAATACATCATCTCGTGACTAACTCATTAGTCATTTTCTTGCAAGGCTTATTATGATGTGCATTACCGAGAGGGCCCAGAGATACCTCTCCGACACTTGGTGTCAGGGATATAGTTAGTAGGTATAAACCGGATATTGTAAACCGGCTTAGTTATATCGTACTTGGTTTTACCATTTCAGTAGAGATTATGGCCCATGAGATTTCAAGGCCCATGTATAGAAATACGGTTTGTAATCCGCCAAAGAGATGTAACTTGAGAGATAAGAAAGAAAGGGCAGAGACCGAGGCGGACACGATTATGAGCCGGCCTCGGGACTCCGTAAACCGGACCAGGCGTCACCTCTATATAAAGGGACGACCCGGTACCGGTTCAGGGACAAGCAACAATCAATCCGTCGAGACGCAGGCAAGCGAATCCGCTCCCTGCAAACCGACGCCCAAGCAATACCAAACCAACTAGACGTAGGCTTTTACCTTCTCGAAGGGGCCGAACTAGTATAAATCCTTTTGTGTCCTTTGTGTGCCATGAACCCTTTCAAGCTAACCCGTGCGATGGTTCCATCATCAAGTCCGCTAAACCGGACATCTGCCGTGTTAATTCCACGACAGTTGGCGCCCACCGTGGGGCCTGCGCACGATGGTTTCGAGTTCTTGAAAGGCGGCTTCGAAGGGTTAAAGGGTTACGCAGTCGGCCGGATAACCAAGAGTCGTCGTGGCCGGCTCTACATCGACGACGCAGGTTGGGGACCGGAGGCTGATTCGATTGAATATGGGTACCAGGTCCCCTTCGGCAGCATCCAAGTCTTCATCGGCAAAATTGGAGAACCGGGACCTGAGTCGGACACCTTCCCCAACATCGTCGAGCCGGCTCAGCGTGCGAGATCGGCCCGGATTCAGCCTGCCATGAAGCATGTGTTCGTTGGAGCGATTCACGGAGGCCAAGCCGAGGACGGATCGGAATATGATGGTGCAACCGTCGTCTATTCAGATGACGAGTCTTTGTCCGGGGAAACTGAATCTCTGTATCAGTTGCGGGACGGCCGGTCTGAGGGCGAGTCCGATGGAAACAGTATTCCGGACCCCTCCGGCCCGCCAAACCGGGTGGCGGTCTTCATGGCCGGTTCACAACCCCCGACGAACGGAACAACAGCGGAGGCTGGTGCAGGGGGAAGCGGTTCAAATCCCCCCATTACTGCAGTTCTATCCACCTTGATCGAGGAGTTCACAGCTAAGGCAGTGGAGGTCGTAGCTCCAGCAGACAAGGCGCAACATGATGCAGTGCTTCTTCAGTTGAAGGCCCGGATCGATCAGTTAAAGGAGGATTTAAAGGCAGAAGGAGAGATGTTAGCCATAAGACAAGCAGAGTTGGATGATCAAGCTTTTCACTTAAGGATGGAACAGGCTTCTATGGAAGGAGTAAGAGGGCGAAAGTATCGATCCCGCCTACCGCCGGGTTACGAATCTGCGAATTTGTTCAGAACACCTGGGGCTGGGGCCAGTAATAATCCGATCTTAAACCGGAGAAGCCCACCAGCTCGAGATGAGCCGGTTCAGCAGCCCGCCGCAGAACGGGAGCGACGGATTACATCGGCGCCTTATGTTCCTGTCCCCCCGGGACACTACTCAAACCCTGTGGATAATATTGCTGCAGCGGCAGCACGGTTGGCCGCTTTACCTGTGGAAGAAACATCCCCGGTGGCAATAGAGGCGCGCAGGGCCCAGAAGCTACTCAATACGGCATTAATACAGCAGCAAGCGTACTCTCATAGCAGGGAAAGGTTACATTCAACACCGCGTCCCAACCGAAGTTACTCTAGACATTGGGAGGAGCCCGAAGTGTCTAGCAGTGAACGTAGGAGACATCAGCACAGGCAAGATAATCCGGCAAGGGCAGAGATGCCAGCCCCGGATCGAAACCGGCCCAGATCGGAGGCCAGGGAAGAAGTTCGTCAGTCGACGCCGGTTCACACAGCCACTACAGGAACAGGAGCTACAGCAAGCGGTTTTGGAATACAATGTCTTGTCCCCGCCCTACGGAGCGTTAAGTTGCCCAAAGATTTCAAAGGACCTCGCAAGGTGCCTAATTACACAGCCGATTTACCACCCGAAGCATGGGTGGAAAGTTACGAGATGGCCATGGAGATGCTGGATGTGGATGAATTGGCTTGTGCCAAGTATTTCACTATGATGCTCGAAGGCACGGCCCGGACTTGGTTGAAGGCGCTACCTCCGAATTCTATCAGATCATGGGGGGAGCTGCGCGGTCAGTTCATCAAAAATTTCAAGGATACATGCAAACAACCAATGTCGGTGATAGACTTGGCAGCCTGTGTACAAGGCGAGCAGGAGTCTACAGCAGCTTGGGTACGCAGAGTGGCAGAGATATTACACTCCTCAAATGGCATCAACCCTAGCACAGCAATTGTAACTTTGGAGAACAATTGCCGGTTTGAGTCGTTAAGATTGAAACTCGGACGGCTTAAAAGGGAATGCAATGACATGGGGACTCTAATGAGTGCCCTGGTAAAGTACGGAGACTCGGATAATACAAAGTATCCAGAAGCAGAAGGAGATAAAGCGGGAAAGGCCAGCAAGACTGGCAAACCGGCGCCGGTTAATCCGGTTACTTCAAGTTTTTTGGGCAAACGGAAACCGGAAAATAGCTCCGATTTTGTGGCTAATACACAGGTTCAAAACGGTTTTCAGGTTAGTCAGCAAGGTCCCACTTGCCAAACCGGTGGAGGAAACCCGGGTTGGGAGCAGGATTTGGATCAACCTTGTCTAAAGCATAGCGGAAAAAGGGGGCCTGCACGGCACACTGCAAGAGAATGCCTGTCCCCTATGATAGCAGGGAACGGCCGTTTTAATCCTCTTAGCCGGCCCCCGAACGGCGGTTCAGGACCCGGATTTTATGGTCCGGGTTATCAAGGAAATAACTCCGGATCAGGATATAGGGGCAACGGCGGCTATCAAGGGAACAACGGCGGTTATCAATCCCGGCCAGGCGGCCAAAGTAGTCAAGGAAACTACAATGGTCAGGGGAATCAATCACATCATCAAGGTGGCTACAATAATCAGAATAATTAGCAGCAGGGTCAAGGGAGTTACAATAACCAAGGAAACCAGCAGCAACAGCGTCCACAGCAACAGCAGCAATCCGGATTCCAGAGTAATCCGAAGGAGTTGAGCAGCGGTCAATATCATGTTTTCACCACAAGTTTATGTAAGAGGGACCAGAAAGTTTTAAAGCGGGCTGTTAATACGGTAGAACCGGCGACGCCACAGTTTCTACGATGGTCAGAACAGCCCATTGTATGGAGCAGAGAGGATCACCCGTTACGGGTAGATAATCCGGGACATTTAGCCTTGGTGGTGGCACCTCAGGTGGGAGGATACAGGTTCACTAAAGTCCTCATGGATGGGGGTAGCAGTATCAATATATTATATTACGAGACCTTTCGCCGTATGGGTCTGACAGATAAACAGTTAAGGACATCAAACACAGTGTTTCACGGGGTGGTCCCAGGTAAGTCAGCTTATCCAGTTGGTAAGATTGACTTAGAAGTTACCTTTGGGGATGAGCATGATTCCAGATCGGAGATGATCACCTTTGAAGTTGTCAAAATTAAAAGTCCATATCATGCTTTGTTTGGGAGGACGGTTTATGCTAAATTTATGGCTAGGCCATGTTATGTTTATCTGCAGCTTAAGATGCCAGGTCATAAAGGCACAATTACGGTGCATGGCAGTCGTAAGATAGCAGTGGAATGTGAGGAAGGTGATGCAGCTTATGCAGAAGCGATATGTGCCACGGAAGAGCTAAAATTTTATAAGGATAATGTTGATCCGGCAGATATGACTCCGCTGAAGAAGCCAACTACCGAGCATGATCCGGCTCTGAAATTCAAATCAGCGGAAGAGACTAAGCAGGTTGATTTTGTGCCTGGAGATTCGTCTAAGCAATTCACCATCAGTGCTAACCTGGATCCTAAATAGGAAAGCGCGCTCATTGAGTTCATCCGTGAGAACCGGGATATCTTTGCATGGAAACCTTCTGACATGCCAGGTATACCGAGGGAACTCGCTGAGCACAAGTTAAATATTGATCCGAAGTTTAAACCGGTAAAACAGTATCTGCGCCGCTTTAACGAAGAGAGGCGCAAGGCTATAGGAGAAGAAGTGGCTAGGCTTTTGGCGGCAGGGTTCATAGTGGAAGTTTTTCATCCGGAATGGTTGGCTAATCCGGTGCTGGTTCTAAAGAAGAATGGGAAGTGGAGGATGTGTGTGGACTACACAGACCTCAATAAAGCTTGCCCAACTGATCCTTTTGCTCTACCTCGCATTGATCAGATTATTGATGCCACAGCAGGGTGTGAGCGGCTGAGTTTTCTGGACGCGTATTCAGGTTATCACCAGATTAAGATGGCAGTTGAAGATCAAGAGAAGACAGCTTTCATAACTCCTTTTGGTGCTTTTTTCTATGTATCTATGCCCTTTGGGCTCAAGTGTGCGCAGGCAACTTATCAGCGTTGTGTTCAGAATAGTTTGAAGGGGCAGATAGGAAGAAACGTGCATGCTTATGTGGATGACATCGTGGTTAAATCAAAGGAGGAAAGAACAATGATAGAGGACCTCAGAGAAACCTTTGATAATCTTCGGGCCAACCCGGAGAAGATCAAGGCCATCACATCTTTGACAAAACCGGTTTGCATCAATGATGTTCAGCGGATAGCCGGCCGGATCACGGCACTGAGCCGATTTATTAGTCGCTTAGGAGAAAAAGCGATTCCGCTTTATCAAATGTTGAAGAAAACGGACCGGTTCATTTGGAGTGATGAGGCAAATACAGCGTTTGAGAATCTGAAACAGCAACTAGCGAAACCACCGGTTTTAGCTGCTCCTATCGATAAAGAGCCTTTGCTGTTATATGTTGCTGCAAACGCACGGGCAGTCAGCGTTGCGATTGTGGTGGAGCGCAAAGAGACAGGGAAGGAACATCCGGTTCAGCGCCCGGTTTACTATGTGAGTGAAGTACTCATCGAGTCCAAGCAAAGATACCCTCATTGGCAGAAATTGGTATATGGGGTGTTCATGGCAAACCGGAAACTGAAGCATTATTTCCAAGGGCATCCAATAACTGTGGTTAGTTCAGCCCCGCTGGGAGACATAATCCAGAATAGAGAAGCTACAGGCAGGATAGCCAAGTGGGCTATTGAGCTCAGTCCGCATGAGTTGAAGTACGTACCGCGTACTGCTATAAAATCACAGGCCTTGGTCGACTTCATCAACGACTGGACAGAATTACAGACTCCGGAGGAGAAGCCGGATCTCACTTATTGGACGATTCACTTCGACGGTTCGAAGCAGTTGGAGGGCTCGGGGGCCGGAGTTGTTTTAACTTCCCCCAGAGGTGATAAATTTTGTTATGTCCTCCGGTTGTTATTTCCTTGTACTAATAATGCAGCAGAATATGAAGCACTACTTCATGGTTTGCGGTTGGCAAAGGAGATGAATTTAAGCCGGGTTAAGTGCCTGGGCGATTCAGACCTAGTGGCACAGCAAGTTTCGGGCAAGTGGGATTCAAGGGATCCCCTCATGGCGGCTTATCGACGAGAGGTTGAAGCGGTCGCAGGTTACTTCAAAGGGTATCAGGTGGAGCATATAGACCGGCGGAGGAACGAAGCAGCTGACGCTTTAAGCCGGCTAGGGTCGCAACGTAAACCGGTACCACCAAACACCTTTTTGGATGAATTGCACAATCCTTCGGTTCAAGTACCTTCAGAGGACGATCTAGCTATTCCAGACCCAGAGGCACAGTTAGTTGCGGCAACCCATGTTATTCCGGATTGGACGTTACCCTATTTGGTATATTTAAGCCGAGGAGAGTTACCAGAGGACGAAGATGAAGCACGGCAGATAATCCGGCGTTCCAAATCTATGACAATTGCCAACGGGGAGTTGTACCATCGCAGTACTTCTGGAGTATTTCAACGGTGTGTTTCAGCTGAGGAAGGTTGTGAGATTTTAAGGGAGATTCATGAAGGGGATTGTGGTCATCATGCCGGATCAAAATCTTTAGTAGCTAAAGCTTTCCGGCATGGCTTTTATTGGTTAACCGCACATGCAGATGCGGCAGACCTGGTCCGCAAGTGTGACGCTTGTCAGAAATTCTCAAGACGTGCTCTTATTCCAGCACAGGAACTCCGGATGATACCAATAACTTGGCCTTTTGCAACTTGGGGGCTTGACATGGTTGGTCCTTTCAAGAGATCCCAAGATCAGAAAATTCATCTACTAGTGGCAGTGGACAAGTTTACGAAGTGGGTTGAAGCGGAACCTATAAGCAAGTGTGATGCGGCAACAGCGGTTAAGTTCATCAAAAAAGTAATATTCCGGTTTGGTTTTCCACACAGCATCATCACAGATAATGGCACCAATTTATCTCAGGGTGAGATGGAAGAATTCTGTCGACGAGAACATATTCGCTTGGACGTATCTTCTGTGGCTCACCCCCAATCCAATGGTCAAGCAGAAAGGGCAAATCAGGAGATCTTGCGAGGAATCAAGCCCCGGCTTATGACACCTTTGCAGAGAACCCCAGGATGTTGGGTTGAAGAATTACCGTCTGTCCTTTGGAGCATTAACACTACACCCAACCGGTCTACAGGTTATACACCTTTCTTCATGGTTTACGGCGCAGAAGCAGTTCTTCCAAGTGACATACGCCATGATTCACCAAGGGTAGCGGCCTATGTAGAAGGCATCAATGAGGAGTCAAGACAAGACGGTTTGGATCGGTTGGATGAAGAGCGTGACATAGCTGCAGCACGGTCGGCGATTTATCAGCAAGATCTGCGCAGATATCACAGCCGCCGGATCAGAACCAGGACATTCCAGGAGGGTGACTTGGTACTCCGGCTTATCCAAGATCAAACAGATATGCACAAGCTATCCCCGCCATGGGAAGGGCCCTTTGTGATCAGCAAAAATTTACACAACGGGTCATATTATTTGGTGGACATTCGAGAGCACAAAGATTCACGGACATCAGAAGAGGAGACGAAAAGGCCGTGGAACATTGCTCATCTACGGCCATATTACACTTGAGCCATAGGCTTCCATGTATCCTATGTATATATTATGAATAATGAATAAACCGGCACCCTCGGTAAACCGGGGGCTCAGCCTTTTTTCCACATACATAAATTTTGCGGCAAATATCCATGTCAGTTTGTTATCAAAGAATCATATTTCAATGTTGGCTGGTTTTTAGAAACTAATCTTTGCAGGGTGTGTGAAGGAGCGGTAGAACTCACGGGAACAAGAGATTATGTCCGGTTCAGGAAGAGAAAAACCCCATAAAAAGAAAAAGGAAAAACCTGCAGGGCCAGGAGGAACGTCAGAGGCCCCTGGGGACAGTCGGGTTCGCCCACATCCCCATGATTGGCTATGTTATGAATATTTGGGCTCCCTGAACAGTTGGTACGTCCACGTTCAAATGATGACCCGGCCCCTGGGGACAGTCGGGTTCGCCCACATCCCCATGATTGGCTATGTTATGAATATTTGGGCTCCCTGAACAGTTGGTACGCCCACGTT
>LR738715.1:820944864-820984285 GCA_902687465.1 Secale cereale
GCCCCTGGGGACAGTCGGGTTCGCCCACATCCCCATGATTGGCTATGTTAGGATTATTTGGGCTCCCTGAACAGTTGGTACGCCCACGTTCAAATGATGACCCGGCCCCTGGGGACAGTCGGGTTCGCCCACATCCCCATGATTGGCTATGTTAGGATTATTTGGGTTCCCTGAACAGTTGGTACGCCCACGTTCAAATGATGACCCGGCCCCTGGGGACAGTCCGGTTTGCCCACGTCCCCATGATTGGCTAAACCTTGTTTTGAGCCTGGCAGCTCTTTGAAAAAGCCTCGATTACATAGTTTGATTTACAAGAATTGTGTGTTTCTTGATGTTTTTTGTGTTTCATAACCTTTTTAACCAAGGGGAACAGCTCCAGAAGTTGACCACCTATCTATAGTGTTACAAGTCTGGGTCATGAACACCAGCGAGAGTTAAACCGGCGTTCATCGTAACCCGGCTCGACTTCATGATGAGCTGACAGTTGGCAGCACACGATCAGATACAAGTTACAAATTTCTGAACCGAGAAGAGAAAGATTTATCGACATGATGAACTGAAGAGTTTCAAGGGTTTATTAAAATTGATGAAGACTGATTAAGGTGATTTTAAACATCCTGACCGGTTTAAGGTATTTTGGCTACATACAATTCAGGTATCACAGTTATTTTTTAAAGATATGCTTATTAGTTATACCAAGAGAACAAGTTAATCCGTCCAGTGGTAAAGCCATTAGGACATATTTTTGATCTTTTTTATGGACAGAGCAAGGAATCCGCATCAATCAACAAGTCAACGAATGAATACTTTATAAAGACCAAAAGTCGGATCACAGTGCATTAAGTTTCAGCTAAACCTATTACAAGGCATAAAAGCCAAATAGTTGGAAGCATTGTTTACAGAATAACAATCATGATTACAACAGTAACATTCAAGATTGTGCTTCTCCTTGCCGGGATGATTGGCCACCGTCTTGTTCCGGAACATCTTCCTCCTTGTGAAGCGGCGGGAAATCTGGTGCACGCCAATCAATCTTGGCCAAGGCACGGAAATATACTTCATCGTTGATCAGCTCAGCAGGATCAATATCAGGAGCAAAGGTGTGAGGACGAACCGGCGGAGTTAGGTTTGCAACATCGTAAACCGGTCGTTCCACCCGCTCGTTCTGCAGGTTGTATGCTGGATGATATCGAGACAAGTCAGATTCCACAGCAATCTTGCTAGCAAGGGGGCGCACTTCCTTGGTCAGAGCATAAAGATCCTTTTCATCAAAGGCTGAACCGTCCTCCTTGGTATCAGGAAATCCGGTTAACACTTCTTCCGGATCAAGGTCTGGAACCCAAGCTTTAGCCCTCGTAAGGGCCAGAAGAGCACCTCCTCGAGCAGCCGATTTCTTCACCTCTTCAAGACGAGCCGGCAGAATGGACAAACTGTTCAAGGTAGATTTAATAGTTGAAGGAGCCGGTTTACCAAAGGAAGTGGCGCTGATAATCCTTTGTGCTCCTGAGTATAGTTGTTCAACCAAGGTATAGCAGGCCTTCAGTTTCTTCCGTACATCATCCCCAAGATGGGAGACACGGCGTCCTACATACAACAATGAAAGTTAAACCGGTACAGGTCACAGGTTGCAAAGATAACAGACAAGAGTTCAGGTTATGCTTACCAAAGATAGCAGAAGTCATTAAATCAATTTGGCACTTTAACCCGGTCAATTCTTCAGTAACCGGGTTAAGTGCTCCTTCGGCATCCTGAACACGTTTTTCAAGATCCTTTTTCTGGACTTCAAAAGTAGTCCGTTCCTCATCAAAGAATTTCTTCAAATCTTCCGCAGTCTTTAAACTCACTTGAAGTTCTTTCTTCGCCTTTGAAGCGGCTGACTCAGTCTCTATAAGCCGGCTTCGAAGTTCACTGATTTCTACAGCGTTCCGGTTCAGCTCAGCCTGTAGACAAAAGTTCAAAAGCAAGGTTAGAAATTACAAGTCTCAAGCACACAACCAAGTTGTCTACTTGACACTTGGGGGCTAATGGCAGTTGAAGTAATACAGCAAAGACAAATTGAAAATACAAGTCTCAAGCACACAACCAAGTTGTATACTTGACACTTGGGGGCTAATGGCAGTTGAAGCAAGGCATCTGAGACAATTTTGCAATTACAAGTATCAACTACATAACCAAGTTATCTACCTGATACTTGGGGGCTAATGTATGGATCAGCAGTTCAAAACTACAAAGTTCCGGATTACCTTCAATAAAGAAGTTAAACCGGAACTTGGGGGCTGTTATAAGATAAAGAGGCGTTGAAAAAAGGCAAAGTCAGAAGAGGAAAACTTACTTCATATTTTTCTCTCATCAGGTTTACTAGGCTGGCTTCATAATCCCGGCTGCTATGGAGCCGGTTCAGATATCCGGAATAGATGTCTTGAGCACTCATACTTGAGAGACTGGATATATCAGTACTCCACTTCCCCTTTTCCTGAGTCATCTTTTCCGCTTTAGCTGTATGTTTTGCTAAAACGGTGGGTTCGGCTGGCGCAACATAAGCAGTGCCAGTAACCACGACATCAGGAGAAGTGGGTGCATTGAGAGGAGAAACTTCAGTTTGAGCCGGATCAGGAGACGCCGGGTTAATTTGAGGAGAATTAACCCGGGCCGGACTTGGTGGGTCTTGGACATCTTCAGCGGCAGGAGTTTCAAGAGTGGGTTCGTCAACCGGAGCGGCAGGAGTATCTTCAGGAGGAACGGTGGTAGACGGATCAATCACCGGTTCATCGGCAGAAGGATCAGCAACAGGTTTTTTCGCCTTGGCTCTTTTGCTAGGTTTCGGTTTGCTGGAAAAACAAGCAAAATAAGTTAGCATTATAAAGGAAGGGGGTGTCATAAACCGGAAGAGGTAAAGAGAATTACCCCGGGACGGTCTTCAAAGGAGGAAGCTGTGTAGCGGTTGATTCGCCAGAAGAAGACAGTGGAGTTTCCTGATAATCAGGATCAGTCGGTTTAAGTGGTTTTCGGATAAGACCGGCCTTGGGATGAAGAAGGGTCGGAGAGAGTATCACCTCGGCGCGGCGCTTTCGAGCCGGAGTTAATGAGATTTCAGAGGATTCCACTGCCAAGCCACTATGGCGAGTGGTCCGGCGCAAAGCTTCGTGCTGTTGCTTCTTCAAAGTAAAATTAGGATCCAACTTAGCATAAGGATGAGAAAATTGATATTTTCTAACAGTCCGACGGCTCTTTTGAGGAGGAGGTTCTGAATCAGAAGAAATAAGGGTTACCTCAATCTCAGCCGGGTTATCACCTTCGAGTGGATCCTGTGAAAGGGTATCATTAGATATGATAACAAGTACATAAAAGCTAAACGTAAACCGGAGCAAGGCATACCTCGGAGTCCGGATCATCATCCTCAGAAGGAGAACCGGCATCAACGGCTGCTTTCCTTTTCTTGTTTGCAGGAGTTTTTCGGCGAGCTTGCCGTACAGGTTTTTCCTGAGGTTTTCTCCTCCAGAAAGGGTCATCAACCTAAATGAAAAAAGCAAAGGCAAGTAAAAGACAGTTCAAAGAGGACGGTTTATAAAGTACAAGTTAAAGACAAACTTACTTCAGGCAGCTTATTCTTCTTGAAATATGGGGCCAAGCCAACTTTAGAGCAATCCGTTAAAGCAGGATTGACAATCTTCTTGGCTGACTCAATTACTTCCGATTCAGAAAGCTTCTCCTTAGAAAACCTCTGAGGATCATCCGATTTACCGGAGTAATTACACATCAACTCAGGGCGCCGGCTTAAGGGAAGGATGCTCCAAGATAGCCAACAGCGAAGGAAATCAGTACCGATCAGGCCATTGGCCATGAAAGCTCTCAGCTTGGAGAGCTGTGGTGAAAACTGGATCCGTTCAGCAGCACTTAACCGTTGTGGTAAGGGGTGATTTGCCGGGATACGAGTTTCACGATAACCCGGCAAAGGATTTTCACCTTCAGGAGATGTGTCTACACAATAAAACCAGGACTTGTTCCAGTCCTTAGGGTGAGTGTGTAAGGAGGCATGAGGAAAAACTACATCCCTCCTTTTCTGAATGCTAATTCCGCCAAGCTCTTGGTGAGGCCCGCTGGTGAACTCAGTGCGCCGGTTTGCATGGAAGAAATCCCGGAATAAATCAACTGAAGGCTCCTCTTGCAGATATACTTCAGAAAATACTTGGAAATCGCAAATGTTGGAAACAGAATTTGGTCCGATGTCCTGTGGGTGCAGCTGGAAGGTGGCAAGAACATCCCGGAAGAATCTTGAACCGGGAGGAGAGAAGCCTCTGGAGATATGGTCCAGAAATACGATAACTTCCCCGGATCTAGGAGTAGGAGGGCACTCGTTACCCGGAGCACGCCATTTTAGTTCAGCCCGAGGACCTAAGGTACCAATGCTCGACAGCTTGACTAAATCTTCCTCAGTCACGACAGAACGGACCCAATCGCACGAAACATACTGTTTAGCCATTTGAACAAAGTGCTGAAGAAGAGAAAGTACAAAGACGGATTATGGACATACAATGATCGGGGATCTATTCATGATATACAATGATTGAAACGGAGAATTATTTGGCAAGATTAAACCGGCAATTGTGAAACGAAGTTTATCATTTCCGGTTTAAATGGCAGTTGAAGAGGAACAGTTTAAATCGTTGCATCAGTTTATGTTATTTCCGGATTATGGCACGACAATTTAAACCGGAACATACTTAGCGGATCTATCAAAGAGAAAAACAGGTTTCCAACGCATTGCTAAGGAGGAATAGATCTGAGCATACTGAGATAAAAGAAACGAAAATTACACGGGAAAATCTACAGAGGTCCAATTCGGAGCAGACGAGTTTACAGGATGTGCATAAAAAAACGAGACCTAAGGCAGGCAACCGCAGAAATAAAACAGCAAGATCTAAAGGGCAAGGCGCAAAAGTTAAATCCGCGGGACTGGTGCTAAAGGTTCTGATGGCGGAGTTCTAATGGCGGAAGTTCTAATGGCGGAACAGATAAAATTGTAGCATTATAAAAGACAAGATCTAAGGCTAGTAGTGAGCGGAAGGTTTATTGGCCAGGCCTAAAAGTTACGGATCCTACAGGAGGAACGAATCTACAAGAACAGAAGGAAAGCTTTGCTAGGAGCCCTAATGGCGGAAGGACTAGGAGGAGCACGGGCAGATGCAGATCGAAAACAAGGAAAGAAAAACATACCTGAAAAATGGAGGGCAGCAACGGAGTTTCTCTGGACAAATCAGGTTGATGCAGCGGCCTGGGAGCTCTTGATCCGACGAGATGATGGCGGCGCTCCGAGCTCGGGCTCTAATGGAGTTCTTGCGGGTCAGGAAGCGGAAGGAGGAAGAAGACGCGAGAAGGAAGAATGAAAGGGGGCGGTATTATTTATAGGCAGAGAGGCAGATGCGAAGCGACAGGTGCGGTAATCAAGGGAGCAAAATCGGATAAAGATCCTTTAAACGCCTCGATTCTCGGGATAACCATTAAAAACAAACTACAGTACAGCTCACAGCGTTAAATGCGGAAGTGATGTCATGGTGGTTTCCAGAGATGATGTCATGGCCGGTTTACAAAGGATGAAGACAGAAGAAAATTGCAGGAGACGACGGAGACTGATATGAACAAGTTCAAATCATTCTGGGGCCTAATGTCAGGGATATAGTTAGTAGGTATAAACCGGATATTGTAAACCGGCTTAGTTATATCGTACTTGGTTTTACCATTTCAGTAGAGATTACGGCCCATGAGATTTCAAGGCCCATGTATAGAAATACGGTTTGTAATCCGCCAAAGAGATGTAACTTGAGAGATAAGAAAGAAAGGGCAGAGACCGAGGCGGACACGATTATGAGCCGGCCTCGGGACTCCGTAAACCGGACCAGGCGTCACCTCTATATAAAGGGACGACCCGGTACCGGTTCAGGGACAAGCAACAATCAATCCGTCGAGACGCAGGCAAGCGAATCCGCTCCCTGCAAACCGACGCCCAAGCAATACCAAACCAACTAGACGTAGGCTTTTACCTTCTCGAAGGGGCCGAACTAGTATAAATCCTTTTGCGTCCTTTGTGTGCCATGAACCCTTTCAAGCTAACCCGTGCGATGGTTCCATCATCAAGTCCGCTAAACCGGACATCTGCCGTGTTAATTCCACGACACTTGGAGTGACAAATCCTATTCTTGATCTATGCCAACACCATGAACACCTTCAGAGACACATGTAGAGCATCTTTATAGTCACCCAGTTACGTTGTGAAGTTTGATAGCACACAAGGTGTTCCTCCGGTATTCGGGAGTTGCATAAGCTCATAGTCATGGGAACATGTATAAGTCATGAAGAAAGCAATAGCAGTAAAACTAAACGATCATAGTGCTAAGCTAACGGATGGGTCTTGTCCATCACATCATTCTCCTAATGATGTGATCTCGTTGGTCAAATGACAACTCATGTCTATGGCTAGGAAACATAACCATCTTTGATCAATGAGCTAGTCTAGTAGAGGCATACTAGGGACATATTGTTTTGTCTATGTATTCACACATGTACTAAGTTTCCGGTTAATACAATTCTAGCATGAACAAAAGACATTTATCATGATATAAGGAAATACAAATAACATCTTTATTATTGCCTCTAGGGCATATTTCCTTCAGTTTTCTTATACTAACGGAGCTCAGGAGATTTTTGGCTAAGTTTTGTGTTGTGAAGTTTTCAAGTTTTGAGTATGGCTTTGATGGACCATGGAATAAAGAATGGCAAAAGCCTAAGCTTGGGGATGCCCAAGGCACCCTGCTACTTCTCGAGCTTGCGTTGTATTCCCTCGAAGAGGAAAGGGTGATGCAGCATAGTAGCGTAAGTATTTCCCTCAGTTTTTGAGAACCAAGGTATCAATCCAGTAGGAGACCACGCGCGAGTCCCTCGCACCTGCACAAACAAATCAGAACTTCGCAGCCAACACGATAAGGGGTTGTCAATCCCTTTACGGTCACTTATGAAAGTGAGATCTGATAGATAGGATAGTTTGATATTTTTGGTATTTTTTGGATACAAGAACAGAAAGTAAAAGCGGAAAAGTAAAGTAGATTGTAGATTGATATGTTGAGAATAGACCCGGGGGCCATAGTTTTCTCTAGTGGCTTCTCTCATGATAGCGGTATTCTACGGTGGGTAAACAAATTACTGTCGAGCAATTGATAGAAAAGCGAATACTTATGAGACTATCTAGGCATGATCATTATATATAGGCATCACGTCCAAAACAAGTAGACCGAAACGATTCTGCATCTACTACTATTACTCCACACATCGACCGCTATCCAGCATGCATCTAGAATATTAAATTCATAAGAACAGAGTAATGCCTTAAGCAAGATGACATGATGTAGAGGGATAAACTCAAACAACATGATATAAACCCCATCTTTTTATCCTCGATGGCAACAATACAATACGTGCCTTGCTGCCCCTAATGTCACTGGGAAAGGACACCGCAAGACTGAACCCAAAGCCAAGCACTTCTCCCATTGCAAGAACTATAGATCTAGTAGGCCAAACCAAACCAATAATTTGAAGAGACTTGCAAGGATATTATAATCACACATAAAGAGTTCAGAAAAGAACCAAATATTTCTCATAGATAATCTTGATCATAAACCCACAATTCATCGGATCTCGACAAATACACCGCAAAAAGAGATTACATCGAATAGATCTCCTCGAAGACCGAGGAGAACTTGGTATTGAGATCCAAAGAGAGAGAAGAAGCCATCTAGATAGTAGCTATGGACCCGAAGGTCTTTGGTAAAGTACTCACAACTCATGGTGAGGTGATGATGATGATATAGATGCATATCAACGAGAGGGGAGAGTTGTTGGGTAACGTAGTATTTTAAAATTTTCCTACGATCACGCAAGATCTATCTACCAGATGCATAGCAACGAGAGGGGAGAGTGTGTCTACATACCCTCGTAGACCGAAAGCGGAAGCGTCAAGTGACGCGGTTGATGTAGTTGAACTTCTTCGCGATACAACCGATCAAGCACCGAATGTACGGCACCTCCGCGTTCAGCACACGTTCAGCTTGATGACGTCCCACAAGCTCTAGATCCAGTTCAGCTTCACGGGAGAGTTTCGTCAGCACGACGGCGTGGTGACGGATATGATGAAGTTACCGGCGCAGGGCTTCGCCTAAGCACTGCAACAGTATGACCGAGGTGTGTTTTTGTGGAGGGGGCACCGCACACGGCTAAAACAATTCAACTTGTGTGTCCTAGGGTGCCCCCCTGCCCCCGTATATAAAGGAGCAATGGGGGGAGGCCGGCCGGCCAAGCTTGGTGCGCCATAGGGAGTAGGAATCCTACTCCTAGTAGGAATAGGAATCATCCTTCCTATTCCTACTAGGAGTAGGAAAGGAAGAAGGAGAAGAGAAGGAAGGAGAGAGGTGGCGCCCCCCCACTCCTAGTCCAACTAGGATTCCCTAGTGGGGGCGCCGGCCAGCCTCTTGGGCTGCCTCTCAATTTTCCTTCAAGGCCCACTATGGACCATACTCCCTCGGGGGGGGGGGGGTTCGGTAACCCCCTCCGGCAATCCTGTTAAATCCGAAACTTTCTCGGAACACTTCTGGTGTCTGAATATCGTCGTCCAATATATCAATGTTTACGTCTCAGACATTCCGAGACTCCTCGTCATGTCCGTGATCTTATTCGGGACTCCAAACTACCTTCGGTACATCAAAACTCATAAACTCATAATACGATCGTCATCAAACGTTAAGCGTGCGGACCCTACGGGTTCGAGAACTATGTAGACATGACCGAGACTCATCTCCGGTCAATAACCAATAGAAGAACCTGGATCCTCATATTGGCTCCTACATATTCTATGAAGATCTTTATCGGTCAAACCACATAACAACATATGTTGTTCCTTTTGTCATCGGTATGTTACTTGCCCGAGATTCGATCGTCGGTATCTCAATACCTAGTTCAAACTCGTTACCGGCAAGTCTCTTTACTCGTTCCGTAATACATCATCCCGTGACTAACTCATTAGTCATTTGCTTTCAAGGCTTATTATGATGTGTATTACCGAGAGGGCCCAGAGATACCTCTCCGACACTCGGAGTGACAAATCATATTCTTGATCTATGCCAACACCACGAACACTTTCGGAGACACCTGTAGAGCATCTTTATGATCACCCAGTTACGTTGTGATGTTTGATAGCACACAAGGTGTTCCTACGGTATTCGGGAGTTGCATAATCTCATAGTCATAGGAACATGTATAAGTCATGAAGAAAGCAGTAGCAGTAATACTAAACGATCATGGTGCTAAGCTAATGGATGGGTCATGTCCATCACATCATTCTCCTAATGATGTGATCTCGTTGATCAAATGACAACTCATGTCTATGGCTAGGAAACATAACCATCTTTGATCAATGAGCTAGTCTAGTAGAGGCATACTAGGGACACTCTGTTTTGTCTATGTATTCACACATGTACTAAGTTTCCGGTTAATACAATTCTAGCATGAATAAAAGACATTTATCATGATATAAGGAAATAAATAATAACTATATTATTGCCTCTAGAGCATATTTCCTTCAAGAGTGTGTCTACGTACCCTCGTAGACCAAGAGCGAAAGCGTCTAGTGACGCGGTTGATGTAGTCGAACTTCTTCGCGATCCAACCGATCAAGCACCGAACGTACGGAGCCTCCGCATTCAGCACATGTTCAACTTGATGACGTCCCACGAGCTCTTGATCCAGTAGAGCTTCACGGGAGAGTTTCGTCAGCACGACGACGTGGTGACGAAGATGATGAAGCTACCGGCGCAGGGCTTCGCCTAAGCACTGCAATGGTATGACGGAGGTGTGTTTCTGTGGAGAGGGGCACCGCACACGGTTGGGAGAGATCAACTGATCAACTTGTGTGTCTATGGGGTGCCTCTACCCCCGTATATAAAGGAGGAGGGGGGAGGGGTCGGCCCTCTCTATGGCGCGCCCTAGGGGAGTCCTACTCCCACCGGGAGTAGGATTCCCCCTTTCCTAGTAGAACTAGGAGCCCTTCCAAGTAGGAGTAGGAGAGAAGGAAAGGGAAAAGAGAAGAGAAGGAAAGAGGGGGCGCAGCCCCTCCCCCTAGTCCATTTCGGACTAAGCATTGGGGGGCGCGCAGCCTCCCCTAAAGCCCAATAAGGCCCATATACTCCCCGGCGAATTCCCGTAACTCTCATGTACTCCGAAAAATACCCGAATCACTCGGAACCTTTCTGATATCCAAATATAATCGTCCAATGTATCGATCTTTACGTATCGACCATTTCGAGACTCCTCGTCATGTCCCCAATCTCATCCGGGACTCCGAACTACCTTCGGTACATCAAAACTTATAAACTCATAATATCGATCGTCATCAAACGTTAAGCGTGCAGACCCTACGGGTTCGAGAACTATGTAGACATGACCGAGACTCGTCTCCGGTCAATAACCAATAGCGGAACCTGGATGCTCATATTGGCTCCTACATATTGTACGAAGATCTTTATCGGTCAAACCGCATAACAACATACGTTGTTCCCTTTGTCATCGGTATGTTACTTGCCCGAGATTCGATCGTCGGTATCTCTATACCTAGTTCAACCTCGTCACCGGCAAGTCGCTTTACTCATTCCGTAATACATCATCTCGTGACTAACTCATTAGTCATTTACTTGCAAGGCTTATTATGATGTGTATTACCGAGAGGGCCCAGAGATACCTCTCCGACACTCGGAGTGACAAATCCTATTCTTGATCTATGCCAACACAATGAATACCTTCGGAGACATCTATAGAGCATCTTTATAATCACCCAATTACGTTGTGACGTTTGATAGCACACAAGGTGTTCCTCCGGTATTCAGGAGTTGCATAATCTCATAGTCATAGGAACATGTATAAGTCATGAAGAAAGCAATAGCAATAAAACTAAACGATCATAGTGCTAAGCTAACTGATGGGTCTTGTCCATCACATCATTCTCCTAATGATGTGATTCCGTTGATCAAATGACAACTCATGTCTATGGCTAGGAAACATAACCATCTTTGATCAATGAGCTAGTCTAGTAAAGGCATACTAGGGACACTCTGTTTTGTCTATGTATTCACACATGTACTAAGTTTCCGGTTAATACAATTCTAGCATGAATAATAAACATTTATCATGATATAAGGAAATAAATAATAACTTTGTTATTGCCTCTAGGGCATATTTCCTTCAGT
The DNA here is from genome assembly GCA_902687465.1 of Secale cereale. Lineage (NCBI taxonomy): Eukaryota > Viridiplantae > Streptophyta > Magnoliopsida > Poales > Poaceae > Secale > Secale cereale. Next base: position 820,956,147 of record LR738715.1, read on the forward strand.
CTCCCACTTGCGCTAGAGTCAATAATCTAGATCACATCACCATGTGATTAACACCAATAGTTCACATCACCATGTGACTAACACCCATAGTTCTCATCGCCATGTGACCACTACCCAGAGGGTTTACTAGAGTCAACAATCTAGTTCACATCGTCATGTGATTAACACCCAAAGAGTAATAAGGTGTGATCATGTTTTGCTTTGTGAGAGAAGTTTAGTCAGCGGGTCTGTTACATTCAGATCTGTATGTATTTTGCAAATTTCTATATCTACAATGATCTGCATGGAGCTACTCTAGCTAATTGCTCCCACTTTTAATACGCATCCAGATTGATACTTGGAGTCATCTTGATTAGTGTCAAAGCTTGCATCAGCGTAACTCTTTAGGACGAACTCTTTATCACCTCCGTAATCAAGAAACATTTCCTTAGTCATCCAGTAACTAAGGACAATTTTGACCGCTGTCCAGTGTTCTACTCCTAGATCAAAACTGTACTCCCTTGCCAAACTCAGGGCAGGGCATACAATAGGTCTGGTATACAGCATGACATACTTTATAGAACCTATGGCTGAGGCATAGGGAATGACTTTAATTCTATCTTCTGCACTGGTCGGGCATTGAGTCTTACTCAACTTCACACCTTGCAACACAGGCAAGAACTCTTTCTTTGACTGTTCCATTTTGAACTACTTCAAAATCTCGTCAAGGTATGTACTCATTGAAAAAACTTATCAAGCATCTTGATCTATCTCTATAGATCTTGATGCTCAATATGTAAGCAGCTTTACTGAGGTTTTCTTTGAAAAAACTCCTTTCAAACACTCCTTTATGCTTTCCAGAAAATTCTACATCATTTCTGATCGACAATATGTCATTCACATATACTTATCAGAAAGGCTGTAGTGCTCCCACTCACTATCTTGTAAATACATGCTTCACCGCAAGTCTGTATAAAGCTATATGCTTTGATCAACTTATCAAACCGTATATTCCAACTCTGATATGCTTGCACCAGTCCATAGATGGATTGCTGGAGCTTGCATATTTTGTTAGCACCTTTAGGATTGACAAAACCTTCTGGGTGCATCATATACAACTCTTCTTTAATAAACCATTAAAGAATGTAGTTTTTTTATCCATTTGCCAGATTTCATAAAATGCGGCAATTGCTAACATGATTCGGACAGACTTCAGCATTGCTACGGCTGAGAAAGTCTCATCGTAGTCAACTCCTTGAACTTGTCGAAAACCTTTCGCAACAAGTCGAGCTTTGTAGACAGTAACATTATCGTCGGCGTCGGTCTTCCTCTTGAAGATCCATTTATTTTCAATGGCTTGCCGATCATCGGGCAAGTCAACCAAAGTCCATACTTTGTTCTCATACATGGATCCCATCTCAGATTTTATGGCCTCAAGCCATTTCGCGGAATCTGGGCTCATCATCGCTTCCTCATAGTTCGTAGGTTCATCATGGTCTAGTAACATGACTTCCAGAACTGGGTTGTTGTACCACTCTGGTGCGGAACATACTCTGGTTGATCTACGAAGTTCAGCAGTAACTTGATCCGAAGTTTCATGATCATCATCATTAGCTTCCTCACTAATTGGTGTAGGAATCACTGGAACTAGTTTCTGTGATGTACTACTTTCCAATTTGGGAGAAGGTACAATTCCTCATCAAGTTCCGCTTTCCTCCCACTCACTTCTTTCGAGAGAAACACCTTCTCTAGAAAGGATCCATTCTTAGCAACGAATATCTTGCCTTCGGATCTGTGATAGAAGGTGTACCCAACAGTCTCCTTTGGGTATCCTATGAAGACACATTTCTCCGACTTGGGTTCGAGCTTATCAGGTTGAATCTTTTTCACATAAGCATCGCAGCCCCAAACTTTAAGAAACGACAACTTTGGTTTCTTGCCAAACCACGGTTCATAAGGCGTCGTCTCAACGGATTTAGATGGTGCCCTATTTAACGCGAATGCAGCTATCTTTAATGCATAACCCAAAACGATAGTGGTAAATCGGTAAGAGACATCATAGATCGCAACATATCTAATAAAGTGCGGTTACGACGTTCGGACACACCATTATGATGTGGTGTTCCGGGTGGCGTGAGTTGTGAAACTATTCCATATTGTTTCAAATGAAGACCAAACTCGTAACTCAAATATTCACCTCCACGATCAGATCATAGGAACTATATTTTCTTGTTATGATGATTCTCTACTTCACTCTGAAATTCTTTGAACTTTTCAAATGTTTCAGACTTGTGCTTCATCAAGTAGATATACCCATATCTGCTCAAATCATTAGTGAAGGTCAGAAAATAACGATACCCGCCGCGAGCTTCTACACTCATCGGTCCACATACATCAGTATGTATGATTTCCAACAAATCTGTTGCTCGCTCCATTGTTCCGGAGAAGGCATGGTTCGCAAGCACCAAGTGATTCCAAAAGTCCATCACTATGGAGTTTCTTCATGCTTTTACACCAATATGACCTAAACGGCAGTGCCACAAATAAGTTGCACTATCATTATTAACCTTGAATCTTTTGGCTTCAATATTATGAATATGTGTATCACTACGATCGAGATCCAACAAACTATTTTCATTGGGTGTATGACCATCGAAGGCTTTATTCATGTAAACAGAATAACAATTATTCCATGACTTTAAATGAATAACCGTATTACAACAAACATGATCAAATCATATTCATGCTCAACGCAAATGCCAAATAACATTTATTTAGGTTTTACACTAATCCCGAAAGTATAGGGAGTGTGTGATGATGATCATATCAATCTTGGAACCACTTCCAACACACAACGTCACTTCACCTTTAACTAGTCTCTCTGCAACTCTCATTTCGAGTTACTAATTTTAGCAACTGAACTGGTATCAAATACCCAGGGGTTGCTATGAACACTAGTAAAATACACATCAATAATCTGTATATCAAATATACCTTTGTTCACTTTTGCCATCCTTCTTATCCGCCAAGTATCTATGGCAGTTCCACTTCCAGTGACCATTTCCTTTGCAGTAGAAGCACTTACTTTCAGGCTTGAGTTTAGCTTTGGGTTTCTTCACGGGAGTGACAACTTGCGTGTCATTCTTCTTGAAGTTCCCCTTCTATCCCTTTGCCCTTTACTTGAAACAAGTGGTCTTGTTAACCATCAACACTTGATGCTCTTTCTTGATTTCTACCTTCGCCGATTTCAGCATCGCGAAGAGCTCGGGAATTACTTTCGTCATCCCTTGCATATTATAGTTCATCACGAAGTTCTACTAACTTGGTGATAGTGACTAGAGAACTTTGTCAATTACTATCTTATCTGGAAGATTAACTCCCACTTGATTCAAGTAATTGTAGTACCCAGACAATCTTAGCACATGCTCACTGGTTGAGCTATTCTCCTCCATCTTGTAGGCAAAGTACTGTCAGAGGTCTTATACCTCTCGACACGGGCATGAGTATGAAATACTAATTTCAACTCTTGGAACATCTCATATGCTCTGTGGCGTTCAAAACGTTTTTGAAGTCCCGGTTATAAGCCGTAAAGCATGGCGCACTAAACTATAAAGTAGTCATCATACCGAGCTTGTCAAATGTTCATAACGTCTACATCTGCTCCTGCAATAGATATGTCACCTAGCGGTGCATCAAGGACATAATACATCTGTGCAGCAATGAGGAAAATCCTCAGATCATGGAACAAGTCCGCATCATTGCTACTAACATCTTTCAACTTAGTTTTCTCTAGTAACATATCAAAAACATAGGGGAGCTATTGATCTACAACATAATTTGCAAATACTATCAGGACTAAGTTCATGATAAATTAAAGTTCAATTTAATCATATTACTAAAGAACTCCCACTTAGATAGACACCCCTCTAGTCATCTAAGTGATCACGTGATCCATATCAACTAAACCATGTCCGATCATCACGTGAGATGGAGTAGTTTTCAATGGTGAACATCTTATGTTGATCATATCTACTATATGATTCACGCTCGACATTTCGGTCTCTAGTGTTCTGAGGCCATGTCTGCACATGCTAGGCTCGTCAAGTTTAACCCGAGTATTCTGCGTTTGCAAAACTGGCTTGCACCCGTTGTATGTGAACGTAGAGCTTATCACATCCGATCATCACGTGGTGTCTCGGCACGACGAACTTTCGCAACGGTGCATACTCAGGGAGAACACTTGTACCTTGAAATTTTGTAAGGGATCATCTTATAATGCTACCGTCGTACTAAGCAAAATAAGAAGCATAAAAAGATAAACATCACATGCAATCAAAATATGTGACATGATATGGCCATCATCATCTTGTGCTTTTGATCTCCATCTCCAAGGCACCGTCATGATCACCATCGTCACCGGCGCGACACCTTGACCTCCATCCTAGCATTGTTGTCGTCTCGCCAACTATTCCTTCCACGACTATCGCTACCGCTTAGTGATAAAGTAAAGCAATTACATGGCGATTGTATTTCATACAATAAAGCGACAACCATATGGCTCCTGCCTGTTGCCGATAACTTTACAAAACATGATCATCTCATACAATAACATATCACTCATCATGTCTTGACCATATCACATCACAACATGCCCTGCAAAAACAAGTTAGACGTCCTCTACTTTGTTGTTGCATGTTTTACGTGGCTGCTACGGGCTTAGCAAGAACCATTCTTACCTACGCATACAAAACCACAATGATATTTTGTCAAGTATGTGATGTTTTAACCTTCACAAGGACCGGGCGTAGCCACACTTGATTCAACTAAAGTTGGAGAAACTGACAGCCGCCAGCCACATGTGTGCGAAGCACGTCGGTAGAACCAGTCTCGGTAAGCGTACGCGTAATGTCGGGCTGGGCCGCTTCATCCAACAATACCGCCGAATCAAATTATGACATGCTGGTAAGCAGTATGACTAGTATCGTCCACAACTCACTTGTGTTCTACTCGTGCATATCATCTACGCATAGACCTGGCTCATGATGCCACTATTGGGGAACGTAGTATTTCAAAAATTTCCTATGATCACGCAAGATCTATCTACTAGATGCACATCAATGAGAGGGGAGAGTGTGTCTACGTACCTTCGTAGACCGAGAGCAGAAGCGTCTAGTGACGCGGTTGATGTAGTCAAACTTCTTCGCGATCCAACCGATCAAGCACCGAACGTACGGAGCCTCCGCGTTCAGCACACGTTCAGCTTGATGACGTCCCATGAGCTCTTGATCTAGTAGAGCTTCACGGGAGAGTTTCGTCAGCACGATGGCGTGGTGACGGAGATGATGAAGCTACCGGCGCAGGGCTTCGCCTAAGCACTGCAACGGTATGACCGAGGTGTGTATATGTGGAGAGGGGCACCGCACACGGTTGGGAGAGATCAACTGATCAACTTGTGTGTCTATGGAGTGCATCTACCCCCGTATATAAAGGAGGAGGGGAGGGGAGGGGCCGGCCCTCTCTATGGCGCGCCCTAGGGGAGTCCTACTCCCACCGGGAGTAGAATTCCCCCTTTCCTAGTAGAACCAGGAGCCCTTCCAAGTAGTAGGAGTAGGAGAGAAGGAAAGGGAACAGAGAAGAGAAGGAAGGAGGGGCGCAGCCTCTCCCCCTAGTCCAATTCGGACTAAGCATTGGGGGGGCGCAACCTCCCCTAAAGCCCAATTAGGCCCATATACTCCCCGGCGAATTCCCGTAACTCTCCGGTACTCCGAAAAATACCCGAATCACTCGGAACCTTTCCGATGTCCGAATATAGTCGTCCAATATATCGATCTTTACTTCTCGACCATTTCGAGACCCCTCGTCATGTCCCCGATCTCATCCGAGACTATGAACTACCTTCGGTACATCAAAACTCATAAACTCATAATACAGATCGTCATCAAACGTTAAGCGTGCGGAACCTACGGGTTCGAGAACTATGTAGACATGACCGAGACCCATCTCCGATCAATAACCAATAGCGGAACCTGGATGCTCATATTGGATCCTACATATTCTACGAAGATCTTTATCGGTCAAACCGCATAACAACATACGTTGTTCCCTTTGTCATAGGTATGTTACTTGCCCGAGATTCGATCGTCGGTATCTCAATACCTAGTTCAACCTCATTACTGGCAAGTCTCTTTACTCGTTCTGTAATACATCATCTTGTGACTAACTCATTAGTCAGTTGCTTGCAAGGCTTATTATGATGTGTATTACCGAGAGGGCCCAGATACCTCTTCGACACTCGGAGTGACAAATCCTATTCTTGATCTATGCCAACACCACGAATACCTTCAGAGACATCTGTAGAGCATCTTTATAATCACCCAGTTACATTGTGACGTTTGATAGCACACAAGGTGTTCCTCCGGTATTCGGGAGTTGCATAATCTCATAGTCATAGGAACATGTATAAGTCATGAAGAAAGCAATTGCAGTAAAACTAAACGGTCATAGTGCTAAGCTAATGGGCGGGTCTTGTCCATCACATCATTCTCCTAATGATGTGATCCCATTGATCAAATGACACTCATGTCTATGGCTAGGAAACATAACCATCTTTGATCAGTGAGCTAGTCTAGTAGAGGCATACTAGGGACACTCTGTTTTGTCTATGTATTCACACATGTACTAAGTTTCCGGTTAATACAATTCTAGAATGAATAATAAACATTTATCATGATATAAGGAAATAAATAATAACTTTATTATTGCCTCTAGGGCATATTTCCTTCAGTATCAAGCATCCCCAAGCTTAATTCATGCTCGTCCTCGAGTAGGTAAATGATAAAAACAGAATTTTTGATGTGGAATGCTAACCAACATAGATTTCAATGTAATTCTCTTAATTGTGGCATGAATGTTCAGATTTGAAAGATTCAAGACAAAAGTCTATATTGACATAAGAAATAATAATACTTTAAGCATACTAACAAAGCAATCATATCTTCTCAAAATACTGTGGCTAAAGAAAGTTATCCCTACAAAATCATATAGTCTGGCTATGCTCCCTCTTCATCACACAAAATATTCATATCATGCACAACCCCGGTTTCGGCCAAGCACTTGTTTTCATACTCTATTCTTTCAAACCTTTCAACTTTCACGCAATACATGAGCGTGAGCCATGGACATAGCACTATGTGGAATAGAGTGGTGGTTGTGGAGAAGACAAAAAGGAGGGAGATAGTCTCACATCGACTAGGCGTATCAATGGGCTATGGAGATGCCCATCAATAGATATCAATGTGAGTGAGTAGGGATTGCCATGCAACGGATGCACTAGAGCTAAATATGTATGAAAGCTCAACAAAAGAAACTAAGTGGGTGTGCATCCAACTTGCTTGCTCACGAAGACCTAGGGCATTTGAGGAAGCCCATCGTTGGAATATACAAGCCAAGTTCTATAATGAAAATTCCCACTGGTACATGAAATGGACTAAACATGAGACTCTCTATCATGAAGAATATGGTGCTACTTTGAAGCACAAGTGTGGAACAAGATAGTAGCAATTGTCCCTTTTTTCTTTCTTTTTTCTTCTTCTTTTTTTTTTGAGGGGCATTTTCTTTTGTTCGGCCTTTCCTCACTTGGGACAATGCTCTAATAATGATGATCATCACACTTATATTGAATTACAACTCGATACTAGAACAAAGTATGACTCTATTTGAATGCCTTCGGCGGTGAACCGGGATGTGCAATGAATCAAGAGTGACATGTATGAAAAATTATGCATGGTGGCTTTGCCACAAATACGATGTCAACTACATGATCATGCATGGCAATATGATAATATGAAGCGTGTCATATGAACAGAACGGCGGAAAGTTGCATGGCAATATATCTCGGAATGGCTATGGAAATGCCATGATAGGTAGGTATGGTGGCTGTTTTGAGGAAGATATATGGTGGCTATTTTGAGGAAGGATATATAGTGGGTGTATGGTACCGGCGAAAATTGCGCGGTACAAGAGAGGCTAGCAATGGTGGAAGGGTGAGAGTGCATATAATCCATGGACTCAACATTAGTCATAAGAACTCATATACTTATTGCAAAAATTTACGAGTCATCAAAACAAAGCAATCAACGCATGCTCCTAGGGGGGAGGTTGGTAGGAGTTAACCATCGCGCGCCCCCGACCTCCACACAAAGGTTGACACTCTACAAATACCTCATGCTCTAACTTCGTCACATAGCGGTTCACCATACGTGCATGCTACGGGAATCACTAACTTTAACACAAGCATTTCTCAATTTCATAATAACTCCACTTGCATGACTCTAGTATTACTATCCTCATATCTCAAAACAATTATCCGGCATCCAACTTCTCTTCATATTCAATGCACTTAATATGAAAGTTTTTACTACATTGATCTTGGATGCCTATCATGTGAAGGCTAGTTTTATAGCCAAAGCACATTACCATGTTGTTTTAATAGACTCTCAAAAGGATATAAGTGAAGCATGAGAGATCAACAATTTCTACAAAATATAATTACCACCGTGCTCTAAAAGATATAAGTGAAGCACTAGAGCAAAAACTATTCAACTCAAAATATATAAGTGAAGCAAATAGAGCGTTCTAACAATTCCTAGGCCATATTTCTCTCTCTCAAAAAGGTGTGTCCAGCAAGGATAATTGTGGCAAACTAACAAGCAAAGACTCAAATGATACATGACGCTCCAAGTAAAACACATATCATGTGGTGAATAAAAATATAGCTCAAAGTATAGTTGCCGATAGATGAAGACGAAAAAGGGGATGCCTTCCCGAGGCATCCCCAAGCTTAGGCTTTTGGTTGTCCTTGAATTTTACCTTGGGGTGCCTTGGGCATCCCCAAGATTAGGCTCTTGCCACTCTTTGTTCCATAGTCCATCAAAGCAATACTCAAAAATTTAAAACTTCACAACACAAAACTTAGACGAAAATCTCGTGAGCTCCGTTAGTATAAGAAAACAAACCACCACTCAAAGGTACTGTAATGAACTCATTATTTGTTTATATTGGTGTTAAACCTACTGTATTTCAACTTCTCTATGATTCATATCCTCCAATTCTACTCATGGATTCATCAAAATAAGCAAACAACACACGAAAAACAGAATCCGTCAAAAACAGAACAGTGTGTAGTAATCTGTAGCTTTCGCATACTTCTGTAACTCCAAAAAAATTGAAATAAATTGGTAAACGTGAGGAATTTGTCTATTAATCATCTGCAAAAATAATCAACTAAATAGCACACACTAGTACAATCAATCAAAGAACAATTATCATAATTGAATCCCTTGAAATCTAAAGTAGTGGGTTCATCACTATGGAAAGTTTTAATCTCTTCACTCCCACTTTTAACAATTTTAGCATCAAGATCTAAAAACTCTGAATCATTGGGACACCTTTTAATTAAAGTAGACTCTTATCTAATCCCATCTCTATCAAGATTCATACTAGAAAACAAGGATCTAATAGGAGACACATCAATAACGTTCAGATCTTCATCTTTATTTTCATGATAACTAGAAGAACACGCTTTTATATAATTCTCTCTTTTAGCACGCATCCTAGCGGTTCTTTCTTTGCATTCATCAATGGAAATTCTCATGGATTTGATAGACTCATTGATATCATGCTTAGGTGGAATAGATCTAAGTTTCAAAGAATCAACATCAAGAGTAGTTTTTATCCACACTTCTAGCCAATTCATCAATCTTAAGCAATTTTTCTTCAAGCAAAGCATTGAAATTCTTTTGCGAATTCATAAACTCCTTAACAATAGTTTCAAATTCAGAAGGCATCTTTCAATAAGAGTTATTGTAGGAATTTCCATAATTATTAGAGGAATTACTAGGAAAAGGCCTAGGATTAAAGTTTCCTCTATAAGCATTGTTACCAAAATTATTCCTACCAACAAAATTCACATCCAAAGATTAATTATTATTTTCGAACAACGTGGATAAAGGCATATCATTAGGATCAGAAGAAGCACTCTTAGCAGCAAATAATTTCATAAGTTCATCCATCTTTCCACTCAAAACACTAATCTCTTCAATAGCATGCACTTTTTTACTAGTAGATCTTTCGGTGTGCCATTGAGAATAATTAACCATAATAATATCTAGGAGTTTGGTAGCTTCTCCTAAGGTAGTTTCCATGAAAGTGCCTCCTACGACCGAATCTAAAAGATTTCTAGAAGCAAAATTCAAGCCAGCATAAAAGTTTTGAATAATCATCCATAAGTTCAAACCATGTGTAGGGCAATTACGTATCATTAATTTCATTCTCTCCCAAGCTTGTGCAACATGCTCATGATCTAGTTGCTTAAAATTCATAATATCGTTTCTAAGAGAGATGATCTTAGTAGGAGGGAAATAATTAGAGATAAAAGCATCTTTGCACTTATTCCACGAATCAATACTATTTCTAGGCAAAGAGGGAAACCAAGTTTTAGCACGATCTCTAAGTGAAAATGGAAATAACTTCAATTTTACAATATCGTTACCCGTATCCCTCTTCTTTTGCATATCACACAAATCAACAAAGTTGTTTAGATGGGTAGCGGCATCTTCACTAGGAAGGCCGGAAAATTGATCTTTCATGACAAGATTCAACGGAGCAGTATTGATCTCACAAGATTCAGCATCGGTAATAGGAGCAATCGGAGTGCTAATAAAATCATTATTGTTGGTATTGGAGAAGTCACACAATTTGGTACTGTTCTGAGCCATAGTGACAAGCAAGCAATCCAACACACAAGCAAACAAGAAGCAAGTGAACGATAAACACACGGCAAGAAGAAGGGCAAATAAAACGGCAAGGGTGAAGTGGGGGAGAGGAAAACGAGAGGCAAATAAATGCAATGCGAAGGATAAGGTTTGTGATAGGTACTTGGTATATGACTTCTGCGTAAGCCTCCTCGGCAACGGCGCCAGAAATTCTTCTTGCTACTTCTCGAGCTTGCGTTGTATTCCCTTGAAGAGGAAAGGGTGATGCAGCACAGTAGCGTAAGTATTTCCCTCAGTTTTTTAGAACCAAGGTATCAACCCAGTAGGAGACCACGCGCGAGTCCCTCGCACCTGCACAAACAAATAAGAACTTCGCAGCCAACGCGATAAGGGGTTGTCAATCCCTTTACGGTCACTTACGAAAGTGAGATCTTATAGATAGGATAGTTTGATATTTTTGGTATTTTTGGATATAAGAACAGAAAGTAAAAGCGGAAAAGTAAAGTAGATTGTAGATTGATATGTTGAGAATAGACCCGGGGGCCATAGTCTTCTCTCGTGGCTTCTCTCATGATAGCGGTATTCTACGACGGGTAAACAAATTACTGTCGAGCAATTGATAGAAAAGTGAATACTTATGAGACTATCTAGGCATGATCATTATATATAGGCATCATGTCTGAAACAAGTAGACCGAAACGATTTTGTATCTACTACTATTACTCCACACATCGACCGCTATCCAGCATGCATCTAGAGTATTAAGTTCATAAGAACAGAGTAATGCCTTAAGCAAGATGACATGATGTAGAGGGTTAAACTCAAACAACATGATATAAACCCCATCTTTTTATCCTCGATGGCAACAATACAATACGTGCCTTGCTGCCCCTACTGTCATTGGGAAAGGACACGGCAGGAATGAGCCCAAAGCCTAGCACTTCTCCTATTTCAAGAACTATAGATCTAGTAGGCCAAACCAAACCAATAATTCGAAGAGACTTGCAAGGATATTATAATCACACATAAAGATTTTAGAAAAGAACCAAATATTTCTCATAGATAATCTTGATCATAAACCCACAATTCATCGGATCTCGACAAACACACCGCAAAAAGAGATTACATCGAATAGATCTCCTCGAAGACCGAGGAGAACTTGGTATTGAGATCCAAAGAGAGAGAAGAAGCCATCTAGATACTAGCTATGGACCCGAAGGTCTGTGGTAAACTACTCACAACTCATGGTGAGGCGATGATGATGATGTAGAAGCACTCCGTGGTAGATCCCCCCTCCGGCGGAGCTCCGGAACAGGCCCCAAGATGGGATCTCATGGGAATAGAAGGTTGCAGCGGTGGAACTAGGGTTTTCTCCCCTCTTCTGATGGTTTTGGGGTACGTAGGTATATATAGGAGGAAGGAGGGCACCGGGGGCCAAACATGGGGCCCACGAGGCAGGGGTCGCGCCCCCACCCTCATGGACGCCATGTGTGCCCTACTCCGTGGTTCTCAAGTCTCCCGTGCGTATTTTTCTCCAAAAATATCTCTCTCGAAGTTTCATTCCGTTTGGACTCCATTTGATATTCCTTTTCTATAAAACCCTGAAATAGGCAAAAAACCAGCAATCTGGACTGGGCCTTTGGGTTAATAGGTTAGTCCCAAAAATAATATAAAAGTGTATAACAAAGCCCATTAAACATCCAAAACATCATAAATAATAGCATGGAACAATCAAAAACTATAGATACGTTGGAGACGTATCACACCCCAAGGTAAAATTCAAGGACAACCAAAAGCCTAAGCTTGGGGATGCCCCGGGAAGGCATCCCCTCTTTCGTCTTCGTCTATCGGTAACTATACTTGAGACTATATTTTTATTCACCACATGATATGTGTTTTGCTTGGAGCGTCATGTATGATTTGAGTCTTCGCTTTTTAGTTTGCCACAATCATCCTTGCTGGACACACCTTTTTAAAGAGATAAATATGATTTAGAATTTATTAGAACACTCTATGTGCTTCACTTATATCTTTTGAACTAGATAGTTTTGCTCTAGTGCTTCACTTATATCTTTTAGAGCACGGTGGTAGTTTTATTTTATAGAAATTGTTGATCTCTCATGCTTCACTTATATCTGTTTGAGAGTATTTTAGAACAACATGGTAATGTGCTTTGGTTATAAAACTAGTCATAATATGATAGGCATCCAAGATGGGTATAGTAAACACTTTCACATAAAGTGCATTGAATACTATGAGAAGTTTGATACTTGATGATTGTTTTGAGATGTGAGGATGGTGATATTAGAGTCATTCTAGTAGAGTAGTTGTGAATTTGAGAAATACTTGTGTTAAGGTTTGCAAGTCCCGTAGCATGCACGTATGGCAACCGTTGTGTGACAAATTTGAAGCATGAGGTCGGGATCGCGCGATGGTTAACTCCTACCAACCCTTCCCCTAGGAGCATGCGTGTAGTACTTTGTTTTGATGACTTGTAGATTTTTGCAATAAGTATGTGAGTTCTTTATGACTAATGTTGAGTCCATGGATTATACGCACTCTCACCCTTCCACCATTGCTAGCCTCTCTTGTATCGCGCAACTTTCGCCGGTACCATACACCCACCATATACCTTCCTCAAAACAGCCACCATACCTACCTATCATGGCATTTCCATAGCCATTCCGAGATATATTGCCATGCAACTTTCCACCGTTCCGTTTGCTGTGACACGCTTCATCATTGTCGTATTGCCATGCATGATCATGTAGTTGACATCGTATTTGTGGCTAGGCCACCATGCTTAATTTTTCATACATGTCACTCTTGATTCATTGCACATCCCGGTACGCCGCCGGAGGCATTCACATAGAGTCATACTTTGTTCTAGTATCGAGTTGTAATATCGAGTTGTAAATCAATATAAGTGTGATGATCATCATTATTAGAGCATTGTCCCAAAGAAAAAAAAGGAAAGGCCAAAGAAAAAAAAGGCCCAAAAAAGAAAAAAAAGAAAAGAAAAAAAAAGAAAAAAGAAAAGAAAAGAAAAAAGGGACAATGCTACTATCTTTTTCCACACTTGTGCTTCAAAGTAGCACCATGATATTCATGATAGAGAGTCTCTTGTTTAGTCACTTTCATATACTAGTGGGAATTTTCATTATAGAACTTGACTTGTATATTCCAACGATGGGCTTCCTCAAATGCCCTAGGTCTTCGTGAGCAAGCAAGTTGGATGCACACCCACTTAGTTTCTTTTGTTGAGCTTTCATACATTTATAGCTCTAGTGCATCCGTTGCATGGCAATCCCTACTAACTCACATTGATATCTATTGATGGGCATCTCCATAGCCCATCGGTACGCCTAGTTGATGTGAGACCATCTTCCGCTTTTTTGTCTTCTCCACAACCACCACTCTATTCCACATAGTGCTATGTCCATGGTTCACGCTCATATATTGCGTAAAAGTTGAAAGTGAAGGAAATATGCCCTAGAGGCAATAATAAAGTTGTTATTTATATTTCCTTATATCATGATAAATGTCTTTTATTCATGCTAGAATTGTATTAACTGGAAACTTAGTACATGTGTGAATACATAGACAAAACAGAGTGTCCCTAGTATGCCTCTACTAGACTAGCTCATTGATCAAAGATGGTTATGTTTCCTAACCATAGACATGAGTTGTCGTTTGATCAATGGGATCACATCATTAGGAGAATGATGTGATGGACAAGACCCATCCGTTAGCATAGCACTTTGATCGTTTAGTTTTGCTGCTATTGCTTTCTTCATGACTTATACATGTTCCTATGACTATGAGATTATGCAACTCCCGAATACCGTAGGAACACCTTGTGTGCTATCAAACGTCACAACGTAACTGGGTGATCATAAAGATGCTCTACAGGTGTCTCCGAAAGTATTCGTGGTGTTGGCATAGATCAAGATTAGGATTTGTCACTCCGAGTGTCGGAGAGGTATCTCTGGGCCCTCTCGGTAATGCACATCATAATAAGCCTTGCAAGCAAATGACTAATGAGTTAGTCACGAAATGATGTATTACGGAACGAGTAAAGAGACTTGCCGGTAACGAGATTGAACTAGGTATAGAGATACCGACGATCGAATCTCGGGCAAGTAACATACCGATGACAAAGGGAACAACGTATGTTGTTATGCGGTTCAACCGATAAAGATCTTCGTAGAATATGTAGGAGCCAATATGGGCATCCAGGTTCCGCTATTGGTTATTGACCGGAGAGGTGTCTCGGTCATGTCTACATAGTTCTCGAACCCGTAGGGTCCGCACGCTTAAACGTTTCGTTGACGATATAGTATTTAATGAGTTATGAATGTTGATGACCGAATGTTATTCGGAGTCCCGGATGTGATCACGGACATGACGAGGAACTCCGGAATGGTCCGGAGATAAAGATTAATATATGGGATAATAGTGTTTGACCTCCGGAAGGGTTCCGGAATTCACCGGAAGGGGTTCCGGATGTTTCCCGAAGTGTTTGGGTACGAGAACACTTTATTTGGGCCAAAGGGGAAAGCCCACGAGGCTTTAGGAAAGTGCAAAAGGAAGTTTTGCGGAGACCAGAGGCTAGACGCCAGGAACCCTGGCGTCTAGGGGGTAGACGCCGGGAACCCTGGCGTCTAGCCCTGGAGTCCGAGTGGGACTCTTTCCTTTCGGGCAAAACCGACTTTGAGGAGGCTTTTGCTCCAAGTTTCGACCCCAGGGCTCAACATATAAATAGAGGGGTAGGGCTAGCACCCAAGACACATCAAGATACACCAAGCCGTGTGTCGGCTACCCCGACCCTCTAGTTTATCCTCCGTCTAGTTTCTGTAGTGCTTGGCGAAGCCCTGCAGAGATTATCCTTCATCAACAACCGTCACCACGCCGTCGTGCTGCCGGAACTCATCTACTACTTCGCCCGTCTTGCTGGATCAAGAAGGCGAGGACGTCATCGAGCTGAACGTGTGCTGAACGCGGAGGTGCCGTACGTTCGGTACTAGATCGGGACGAATCGTGAAGGTGCACGACTACATCAACCGTGTTGATAAACGCTTCCGCTTTCGGTCTACGAGGGTACGTAGACACACTCTCCCCTCTCGTTGCTATGCATCTAGTAGATAGATCTTGCGTGATCGTAGGAAATTTTTGAAAATACTACGTTCCCCAACAGTGGCATCATGAGCCAGGTCTATGCGTAGATGATATGCACGAGTAGAACACAATAAGATTGTGGACGATACTAGTCATACTGCTTACCAGCATGTCATACTTTGCTTCGGCGGTATTGTGAGATGAAGCGGCCCGGACCGACATTACGCGTACGCTTACGCGAGACTGGTTTCACCGTTACGAGCACTCGTTGCTTAAAGGTGACTGGCGGGTGTCTGTCTCTCTCACTTTAGCTGAATCAAGTGTGGCTACGCCCGGTCCTTGTGAAGGTTAAAACAGCACATACTTGACGAAACATCGTTGTGGTTTTGTATGCGTAGGTAAGAACAGTTCTTGCTAAGCCCGTAGCAGCCACGTAAAACTTGCAACAACAAAGTAGAGGACGTCTAACTTGTTTTTGCAGGGCATGTTGTGATGTGATATGGTCAAGACATGATGAGTTATACGGTTTTGTATGAGATGATCATGTTTTGTGAAGGTGATCATGACGGTGCTTTGGAGATGGAGATCAAAAGCACAAGATGATGATGGCCATATCATGTCACATATTTTGATTGCATGTGATGTTTATCTTATTATGCTTCTTATTTTGCTTAGAACGACGGTAGCATTATAAGATGATCCCTTACTAAATTTCAAGGTATAAGTGTTCTCCCTAAGTATGCACCGTTGCGAAAGTTCGTCGTGCCGAGACACCACGTGATGATCGGGTGTGATAAGCTCTACGTTCAAATACAATGGGTGTAAGCCAGTTTTGCACACGCAGAATACTCGGGTTAAACTTGACGAGCCTAGCATATGCAGATATGGCCTCGGAACACTGGAGACCGAAAGGTCGAGCGTGAATCATATAGTAGATATGATCAACATAAGATGTTCACCATTGATACTACTCCATCTCACGTGATGATCGGACATGGTTTAGTTGATTTGGATCACGTGATCATTTAGATGACCGGAGGGATGTCTATCTAAGTGGGAGTTCTTAAGTAATATGATTAATTGAACTTTAATTTATCATGAACTTAGTCCTGGTAGTATTAGCATATCTATGTTGTAGATCAATAGCTCGCGATTTTGCTCCACGTTTATTTTTTATATGTTCCTAGAGAAAACTAAGTTGAAAGATGTTAGTAGCAATGATGCGGAATTGTTCCGTGATCTGAGGATTATCCTCATTGCTGCACAGAAGAATTATGTCCTTGATGCATCGCTAGGTGACAGACCTATTGCAGGAGCAGATGTAGACGTTATGAACGTTTTGACAAAAGCTCGATATGATGACTACTTGATAGTTTAGTGCACCATACTTTACGGCTTATAACCGGGACTTCAAAAACGTTTTGAACGCCACGGAGCATATGAGATGTTCCAAGAGTTGAAATTAGTATTTCATACTCATACCCGTGTCGAGAGGTATAAGACCTCTGACAGTACTTTGCCTACAAGATGGAGGAGAATAGCTCAACCAGTGAGCATGTGCTCAGATTGTCTGGGTACTACAATTACTTGAATCAAGTGGGAGTTAATCTTCCAGATAAGATAGTAATTGACAAAGTTCTCTAGTTACTATCACCAAGTTAGTAGAACTTCGTGATGAACTATAATATGCAAGGGATGACGAAAGTAATTCCCGAGCTCTTCGCGATGCTGAAATCGGCGAAGGTAGAAATCAAGAAAGAGCATCAAGTGTTGATGGTTAACAAGACCACTTGTTTCAAGTAAAGGGCAAAGGGATAGAAGGGGAACTCCAAGAAGAATGACAAGCAAGTTGTCACTCCCGTGAAGAAACCCAAAGCTAAACTCAAGCCTGAAACAAGTGCTTCTACTGCAAAGGAAATGGTCACTGGAAGTGGAACTGCCCTAGATATTTGGCGGATAAGAAGGATGGCAAAGTGAAACAAAGGTATATTTGATATACAGATTATTGATGTGTATTTTACTAGTGTTCATAGCAACCCCTCAGTATTTGATACTGGTTCAGTTGCTAAAGAGTAGTAACTCGAAATCAGAGTTGCATAATGAACAGAAACTAGTTAAAGGTGAAGTGACGATGTGTGTTGGAAGTGGTTCCAAGATTGATATGATCATCATCGCACACTCCCTATACTTTCGGGATTAGTGTTGAACCTAAATAAGTGTTATTTGGTGTTTATGTTGAGCATGAATATGATTTGATCATGTTTATTGCAATACGGTTATTCATGTAAGTTAGAGAATAATTGTTGTTCTGTTTACATGAATAAAACCTTCTATGGTCATACACCCAATGAAAATAGTTTGTTGGATCTCGATCGTGTGATACACATATTCATAATATTGAAGCCAAAAGATGCAAGGTTAATAATGATAGTGCAACTTATTTGTGGCACTGCCGTTTAGGTCATATTGGTGTAAAACGCATGAAGAAACTCCATAATGATGGACTTTTGGAATCACTTGATTATGAATCACTTGGTGCTTGCGAACCATGCCTCATGGGTAAGATGACTAAAACTCCGTTCTCCGGAACCATGGAGCGAGCAACAGATTTGTTGGAAATCATACATACTGATGTATGTGGACCAATGAGCGTTGATGCTCGCGGCGGGTATCGTTATTTTCTGACCTTCACTGATGATTTGAGCAGATATGGGTATATCTACTTAATGAAACACAAGTCTGAAACATTTGAAAAGTTCAAAGAATTTCAGAGTGAAGTAGAGAATCATCGTAACAAGAAAATAAAGTTCCTACGATCTGATCGTGGAGGAGAATATTTGAGTTACGAGTTTGGTCTTCATTTGAAACAATGTGGAATAGTTTCACAACTCACGCCACCTGGAACACCACAGCGTAATGGTGTGTCCGAACGTCGTAACCGTACTTTATTGGATATGGTGCGATCTATGATGTCTCTTACCGATTTACCACTATCGTTTTGGGGTTATGCTTTAGAGACAGCTGCATTCACGTTAAATAGGGCACCATCTAAATCCGTTGATACGACACCTTATGAACTATTGTTTGGCAAGAAAACAAAGTTGTCGTTTCTTAAAATTTGGGGCTGCGATGCTTATGTGAAAACACTTCAACCTGATAAGCTAGATCCCAAGTCGGAAAAATGTGTCTTCATAGGATACCCAAAAGAAACTGTTGGGTACACCTTCTATCACAGATCCGAAGGCAAAATATTCGTTGCTAAGAACGGATCCTTTCTAGAAAAAGAGTTTCTCTCGAAAGAAGTGAGTGGGAGGAAAGTAGAGCTTGATGAGGTAATTGTACCTTCTCCCATATTGGAAAGTGGTACATCACAGGAAATTGTTCCAGTGATTCCTACACCAATTAGTGAGGAAGTTGATGATAATGATCATGAAACTTCGGATCAAGTTTCTACTGAACGTCGTAGATCAACCAGAGTACGTTCCGCACCAGAGTGGTACGGCAACCCAGTTCTGGAAATCATGTTACTAGACCATGATGAACCTACGAACTATGAGGAAGCGATGATGAGCCCAGATTCCGCAAAATGGCTTGAAGCCATGAAATCTGAGATGGGATCCATGTATGAGAACAAAGTATGGACTTTGGTTGACTTGCCCGATGATCGGCAGGCCATCGAAAATAAATGGATTTTCAAGAGGAAGACCGACGCAGACGGTAATGTTACTGTTTACAAAGCTCGACTTGTTGCGAAAGGTTTTCGACAAGTTCAAGGAGTTGACTACGATGAGACTTTCTCACCCGTAGCGATGCTTAAGTCTGTCCGAATCATGTTAGCAATTGCCGCATTTTATGAAATCTGGCAAATGGATAACAAAACTGCATTCTTTAATGGATTTATTAAAGAAGAGTTGTATATGATGCAACCAGAAGGTTTTGTCGATCCAAAAGGTGCTAACAAAGTATGCAAGCTCCAGCGATCCATCTATGGACTGGTGCAAGCATCTCGGAGTTGGAATATACGCTTTGATGAGGTGATCAAAGCATATGGTTTTATACAGACTTTTGGAGAAGCCTGTATTTACAAGAAGTGAGTGGGAGCACTACAACCTTTCTGATAAGTATATGTGAATGACATATTGTCGATCAGAAATGATGTAGAATTTTCTGGAAAGCATGAAGGAGTGTTTGAAAGGAGCTTTTCAAAGAAAGACCTTGGTGAAGCTGCTTACATATTGGGCATCAAGATCTATAGAGATAGATCAAGACGCTTGATAAGACTTTCGATGAGTACATACCTTGATAAGATTTTGAAGTAGTTCAAAATGGATCAGTCAAAGAAGGAGTTCTTCCCTGACTTGTAAAGTGTGAAGTTGAGTAAGACTCAAAACCAGACCACGGCAGAAAAATATAGAGAGAATGAAAGTCATTCCCTATGCCTCAGCCATAGGTTCTATAAAGTATGCCATGCTGTGTACCAAACATGTTGTGTACCTTGCCATGAGTTTGTCAAGGGGGTACAATAGTGATCCAGGAGTAGATCACTGTACAGCGGTCAAAATTATCCTTAGTAACTGGATGACTAAGGAAATGTTTCTCGATTATGGAGGTGATAAAGAGTTCGTCGTAAAGGGTTACGTCGATGCAAGCTTTGACACTAAATCCAGATGACTCTAAGTATCAATCTGGATGCATATTGAAAGTGGGAGCAATTAGCTAGAGTAGCTCTATGCAGAGCATTGTAGACATAGAAATTTGCAAAATACATACGGATCTGAATGTGACAGACCCGTTGACTAAACTTCTCTCACAAGCAAAACATGATCACACCTTATTACTCTTGGGTATTAATCACATAGCGATGTGAACTAGATTATTGACTCTAGTAAACCCTTTGGGTGTTGGTCACATAACGATGTGAACTATCGGTATTAAATCACATGGCGATGTGAGCTAGATTATTGACTCTAGTGCAAGTGGGAGACTGGAGGAAATATGCCCTAGAGGCAATAATAAAGTTATTATTTATTTCCTTATATCATGATAAATGTTTATTATTCATGCTAGAATTGTATTAACCGGAAACTTAATACATGTGTGAATACATAGACAAAACAGTATGTCCCTAGTATGCCTCTACTAGACTAGCTCATTGATCAAAGATGGTTATGTTTCCTAGCCATAGACATGAGTTGTCATTTGATCAACGGGATCACATCATTAGGAGAATGATGTGATGGACAAGACCCATCCGTTAGCATAGCACTATGATCGTTTAGTTTGACTGCTATTGCTTTCTTCATGACTTATACATGTTCCTATGACTATGAGATTATGCAACTCCCGAATACCGTAGGAACACCTTGTGTGCTATCAAACGTCACAACGTAACTGGGTGATCATAAAGATGCTCTACAGGTGTCTCCGAAAGTATTCGTGGTGTTGGCATAGATCAAGATTAGGATTTGTCACTCCGAGTGTCGGAGAGGTATCTCTGGGCCCTCTCGGTAATGCACATCATAATAAGCCTTGCAAGCAAATGACTAATGAGTTAGTCACGAGATGATGTATTACGGAACGAGTAAAGAGACTTGCCAGTAACGAGATTGAACTAGGTATAGAGATACCGACGATCGAATCTCGGGCAAGTAACATACCGATGACAAAGGGAACAACGTATGTTGTTATGCGGTTCAACCGATAAAGATCTTCGTAGAATATGTAGGAGCCAATATGGGCATCCAGGTTCCGCTATTGGTTATTGACCGGAGAGGTGTCTCGGTCATGTCTACATAGTTCTCGAACCCGTAGGGTCCGCACGCTTAAACGTTTCGTTGACGATATAGTATTTAATGAGTTATGAATGTTGATGACCGAATGTTATTCGGAGTCCCGGATGTGATCACGGACATGACGAGGAACTCCGGAATGGTCCGGAGATAAAGATTAATATATGGGATAATAGTGTTTGACCTCCGGAAGGGTTCCGGAATTCACCGGAAGGGGTTCCGGATGTTTCCCGAAGTGTTTGGGTACGAGAACACTTTATTTGGGCCAAAGGGGAAAGCCCACGAGGCTTTAGGAAAGTGCAAAAGGAAGTTTTGCGGAGACCAGAGGCTAGACGCCAGGAACCCTGGCGTCTAGGGGGTAGACGCCGGGAACCCTGGCATCTAGCCCTGGAGTCCGAGTGGGACTCTTTCCTTTCGGGCAAAACCGACTTTGAGGAGGCTTTTGCTCCAAGTTTCGACCCCAGGGCTCAACATATAAATAGAGGGGTAGGGCTAGCACCCAAGACACATCAAGATACACCAAGCCGTGTGCCGGCTACCCCGACCCTCTAGTTTATCCTCCGTCTAGTTTCTGTAGTGCTTGGCGAAGCCCTGCAGAGATTGTTCTTCATCAACAACCGTCACCACGCCGTCGTGCTGCCGGAACTCATCTACTACTTCGCCCGTCTTGCTGGATCAAGAAGGCGAGGACGTCATCGAGCTGAACGTGTGCTGAACGCGGAGGTGCCGTACGTTCGGTACTAGATCGGGACGGATCGTGAAGGTGCACGACTACATCAACCGCGTTGATAAACGCTTCCGCTTTCGGTCTACGAGGGTACGTAGACACACTCTCCCCTCTCGTTGCTATGCATCTAGTAGATAGATCTTGCGTGATCGTAGGAAATTTTTGAAAATACTACGTTCCCCAACAGAAAGAGTTTGGAAAATTTGAAGTATGAAACAAGTGCTTGGCTGAAACCGGGGTTGTGCATGATTGGAGTATTTTGTGTGACGAAGATGGAGCATAACCTAACTATATGATTTTGTAGGGATGAACTTTCTTTGCCCGTGTTATTTTGAGAAGACATGATTGCTTTGTTAGTATGCTTGAAGTATTATTATTCTTATGTCAATATAGACTTTTATCTTGAATCTTTCGGATCTGAACATTCATGCCACAACAAAGAGAATTACATTGAGAATTATGTTGGTTAGCATTCCACATCAAAAATTCTGTTTTTATCATTTACCTACTCGAGGACGAACAGGAATTAAGCTTGTGGATGCTTGATACGTCTCCAACGTATCTATAATTTTTTATTGTTCCATGCTATTATATATTCTGTTTTGGATGTTTAATGGGCTTTATTTTACACTTTTATATTATTTTTGGGACTAACCTACTAACCCAAGGCCCAGTGCAAATTGTTGTTTTTTTTGCCTATTTCAGTGTTTCGCGGAAAAGGAATATCAAACGGAGTCCAAACGGAATGAAACCTTTGGGAGAGTTATTTTTGGAACCGTATCTACCCAGAAGACTTGGAGTACACGCGAGGGAACAAGAGAGGTGGCCACGAGGGTCCAGGGCGCGCGCCCCATCCTCGTGGGCCCCCTCTAGCTCCCTCGATGCCCTCCTTCCTCCTATATATATCCATGTACCCTGAAAACATCTAGGCAGCAGAGAAAACCCTAATTCCACCGCCCCAACCTTCTGTTCCCGTGAGATCCCATCTTGGGGCCTGTTTCGGAGCTCCATCGGATGGGGGGTCTACCACGGAGTGCTTCTACATCAACACCATAGCCTCACCAATGAGTTGTGAGTAGTTTACCACAGACCTTCGGGTCCATAGTTATTAGCTAGATGGCTTCTTCTCTCTTTTTGGATCTCAATACAAAGTTCTCCTCGATCTTCGAGGAGATCTATTCGATGTAATCTTTTTGCGGTGTGTTTGTCGAGATCCGATGAATTGTCGGTTTGTGATCAAGATTATCTATGAACAATATTTGATTCTTTTCTGAAATCTTTTATGTATGATTATAATATCCATGCAAGTCTCTTCGAATTATTGGTTTGGGTTGGCCTACTAGATCTATAGTTCTTGCAATGGGAGAAGTGCTTGGCTTTGGGTTCAATCTTGCGGTGTCCTTTCCCAGTGATAGCAGGAGCAACAAGGCACGTATTGTATTGTTGACATCGAGGATAAAAAGATGGGATAAGATTAAAGAGAAGGACTTGGCAAGAATGTATTTGATCAAGCCGAGTGGGACTCATCCATCAGTCAAGAAACCATACGGAGTGCCTCTCCAGAAGAAAAATATCATTTTTGGAAGAGCACACACATTTCTGTAAAGTAGATCCAAGAACGCTTTTAACAACTCACGAAAGGAACAACTGGATCTAGAGACAAACTATGCATAGAAATAACATGAGAACATGTCCGTCGTTTATTACCTTTTGCGTCCACTTCGTGACGATACCGTCCCTTGCTAGTATGTAACAATGTAGCACCCTAGTACTCGTGTTTACTTCCGTACTTTCTTCTCGCCCTCACCTTGGTCTTTCTAAACATCGGTGATAGCAACACACCTAGGATTTGTTCTGCACGGCGAGAGGGCGGGAGTTGGCTACATCAGGACTGTACTAAAATATAGCTTACGGTGGAGTAGGAAGTGAAGACGGAAGGACTACCTACATAGGTAACCACAATACTTTCCAGTCCAAAGTGTAATACTCCGCCTGAAATTATTTGTCATAGAAATGGATAAAAATGAATGTATCTACAACTAAAATACGTTTAGAACATCCATTTATGCGACAATTAATTCGGACGGAGGGAGTATATGTAATAAGCATGAGAACATATTTACCGAAACTTTGGACCATTGTAAGTTAGATGCAAAGCTGATACTTCAGGTTTGGCTACCCAAACTGGGAATGAATTTTGTTGGATATAACCAAACATGCAGAAATCTTTGAAAATGCTCCAAATGCAGCGGTAAGCCTGTAACTGCCCAAGGTTTTAAAAATAAAGACATAGAAAACAGAAAAAGGACCGTTGGTTGAGGGACTGATGTAAGGAAGTCACCTCCATTGCATATGTATTGGTCTTTTCCTCCCAAACCTGCATGATGTGATTAGTTTAGTTAAGGGAAAGTTGTGGCTACTCTCGGGTGTAGGTACACCCGAGTTTGCAAAACTTTAAAAAATGTGATAAAACAAGGTCCAAACAATCTGAAATTTTGAGACAACAAGCTTCATCAAGTGTTTGAACTTTTTGCAAAATTTCAGCTAAAAACAACATCCGAGGAGTTCTCACAAAAAAAATCAATGCTCAAACAGTGCGCAAACTTAGAACACTGATTTTTTTTTTTTTTGCCGAGAGCTCCTCTGATGTTATTTTTAACTGATTTTTGCAAAAAACTTGAACATTTGATGAAGTTTCATGTCCCAAAACTGCAGATTTTTTCGACGTTGTTTGATCATGTTTTTTTTTCAAACTCGGGTGTACCTACACCCGAAAGTAGAAAAGCTGGTCTCGTTAGTTGATCTCGATGACTTTTTTTGTATGCCAAGGGTGGGAACCTGGAACAGGGACTGGAACACATACAGAGACACCAACATCGTCAAGACTCCATGCCAAATGGAGAGTGCGAGGCGTCATGCTCCTACAATTTAGGATGGAGTTTGGAGTACAACATTATGGTATGGAGGGTGGCCGTGGACGGATATACAGCAGTCAGACAGAGTAGCAACGAGAATAATTTGGCGAGTCTGCATTATTCTGTTCTTATGAACTTAATACTCTAGATGCATACTGGATAGCGGTCAATGTGTGGGGTAATAGTAGTAGATGCAGAATCGATTCGGTCTACTTGTCACGGACGTGATGCCTATATATAATGATCATGCCTAGATATTCTCATAACTATGCGTTTTTTTATCAATTGCTCGACAGTAATTTGTTCACCCACCGTAGAATTATGTTATCATGAGAGAAGCCTCTAGGGAAACCTATAGCCCCCGAGTCTATTCTCAACATATTAATCTTTCATCTACTTTACTTCGTTTTACTTACTTTATGTTCTTATACCAAAAATACCAAAAATATTATACTATCCTATCTATCAATATCTAGTATATTTTATATATTAGTATTGCAAACGAAAATGCTCTTTAGAGCTCGGGCTTCATGGAGCCTGAGTTTGACTTGATCAAAATTTAAATTTTTACTTTAAAAAAAATTACACACATACTTAGAGACATAAAGCATATATGTGTAAATTTTCAGGACGAAACAACTTGAAATGAGTGCTACACAAAAACAACAAATCTGGGGCTTTTTAGTAGATGCACTATTCATTCTCAAATGCCATGAATTTGTCTTTTTGCACAGATCGCATTTTAGGGTATTTCATCCTCAAATTTTACATACAAACACATAACATCATTGTTTACTCGTATGATTTTTTTCAGATTTTTTGAAACTGAAAAGTGCGAATTTTGAATTTCTCAAAAAATCCAGCCTCCATGGAGGCCGAGCTCCAAAACGCCCTACTCTATTGCAAATACTTGTATATTTTGCTGTAAAGTTGGTCAAACATAGACAACGTTTGACTTATAAAAAAATCAATGCACCTCATATTTATTAAGAACTGAGGGAGTATATGCTATCGTATGGCTCCATCTTCCAGCTTTTAAGATATCTCATCTGCCTATTCTTTGAACTATCGTATGTTCTCGTGGTACTTCACATTTTCACTTTATTTGGAAAAAGAATGCATGTCGTAATGTATTAAATTAATCATTACTTCCTTTATAAACTAGTATAAGAGCGTTTAGATTGTTAAGTTTAATTAACCCATGTGTTAATTATGGAGAATCTCCACTATCCCTAATCGCCATGTACGAGGGACACGACTGTTCGCTCGTGCCCCTATATATACTTGTACTCAATCATCAATAAAGATAACCCTTCACTTTACATTCCGATCTATCGTCTCTCTCGATCTCAATTCTAACACGTTATCAGCACGTAGAATCTGCCACGAGCAATGGACGACAGGAAATGAAGAAACCGTCGCGCGGCCGCGGAGACGCTCGGCCACAACGCCTCTTCTGCGGAGCGATCTCATCGGCTTCACAGAGCAGTATCGGCCCTCGTCTCGCGCATCCGCGTAGATCGGCGGTACTCGAGGCCACGCCCCACGGCCAGCCCTTTGCAGTGCGATGCCGTCTGCCCCGCCGCTATCGCCGGCAAGGCCTCTCCCAGGAGCGGCTCTTGCGTCGACTGTACTCAGCCGTGGCGACGACCACTCACGGCGCGGCGCCCAGTTCTGCATCGGTGACTGGCCTGTTCACGGCAAGACAGAGAGATGTTGGGATTTACGATCACACCAGGCAGCGGTTACGCCCAAACGACAATGACGAGACGTGGCCATGGCACGACGCTCTCTGGCGTGATCGACCCCGTCAGCCTCAACGCCCTGCCGTCGTGGCTCGTCGCGGCTGAAGGCCCTCGGCCTTCCCATCGGCAACTGGCATGTGATACATGCTCCTGGAGAACTTCATCGATCAGGAGAACATCCATATGATTTGGTCTTCCTATACGATCTAATAACTGGTTCTCAATTATGCATAAGGAAGAAATCCGTACAAAGAAGGACGGACAGGCGTTGGCCTCCACTGATTGCAGAGAATAGAGCAAGAACCTGCCGGCGAACTCGCCGGAACTGAACAAAATCAACAGGCAAAAGGTGAGACAGAAGAACAAATGCCTGAGAATCTTCTCTCCTTGTTTCTTCGCCTCCTTCGCGACGACAGCCGTCGCTCGCCACAGTCATCATGGTGTGGGCGGGCTTCGTCGCCCCCAACCGCCGAGTGCGCGACCTTCCCGCTTCCGTGGAGGTTGGAACCAGCGTAGGAGTCGTCGTCACCGCCACCAGATCGGCGCCCTGAGCGTGCCGGTGCAGGCCCTAGCGCCGGCCGCGCGGCATTTCGCGCCGCTGGCCCATGAGCCGGCAGCGCCGCTGATGCCGGCAGTGGCTGACTGGCTGTATGCCGGTCCGGACGCTCCGACGCTGCACATCGAACCGGTTGCCCCTGTCGAAATAGGTACGCCTCCAGGGAATGACATCGTCGAGGACGAGGACGAGGCTGCGCCGCTACCATCTCCGACCCCCACGGTCGTCGAGGTTGAAGCCAGCCGCCCGCTCGCCTTCGTGTCCGCGCCGACGGGATGCGCAGTTTCTCGAGTGCCGCGGTGGACGACGCCCTTGCGCCTCCGCGTCTGCCATCCCCCACGCCAACCACGCCTCCTCCCCGTCGTCGCCTTAAGTCCTTCGGCTTCACAGCGTCGAGCCCTCCGTCGAGCAGGCGCGCCGCCGCACGCATGGGGACTTGGAGCCCGGCCACCCTCGGGCTCGCAAGCGGCGTCTCCAATGGCGTCAAGCCGGGCACCCTGCTCATTGGAGTTTCCTCGGACGAGGACGAGCGTAGGGG
>LR738715.1:820984421-821031634 GCA_902687465.1 Secale cereale
GGGGGGTGCCTCCCGCCTCCGGCGAACGCCGCTGCGGCGGCGTGCTTCCTGGTGGCATAGGGCGGCCGTGTGCGCTATGCCTGGGTTACTCGAGCGTGGTTGGGAACGAAGCGATGGGGAATTTTCCCCTCCGTCGCTCTCTTATCTGTTGGTAGTGGACTAGTCTGGGCATGTGCATGCGGCAGGGGATCAAAAGGCACCACGTGTCTTGCTGTTTGTTCGTTTGCCTTGACTGCTTGACTAGTACTACTTCAGCTAATCAGCAAATTAGTCTTAATTTATTCATGTTTAGACTCTGTTATTTTCAGTATTCAGAACGTGATGTAATATATTTCCATATTTCCTACATGTTGAGATTTATTATATCTATTATTTGCAATTGAGATTTATTTTCTTTTATCTCTTGCAAACATAAATTCAGTATCTCTGCAGTACTGTTTTTCTCCGTTGAGTACGAGGTATTCCGGAATATTTCTATGATGTATATATTTCCATGTTCACCACATGTTGAGATTAATACGTCCATTTGCAATTGAGATTTTTAATTTCTTGCAGATACATATGCAAAATTCAAGTGTCATCCTTAGCAATTTGTGATTCACACTAATGATTTCGAGCCACCTTTCTTGGAATCAATTAATTTTGCAACATTAAGATGTATTTATATTACGCAATCTGTAATATAAATAAATTACCGATTTTTCATCGGAGATGATATGTTCTATGTGTTTACCACATTGCCATTCTTTATGAACATGTCACAGCGGTCGAGATTGATTTCTCCCGCACAACAAACTTGTAAATTTTTGACAATAACATCTCCCTCATTATATTAGGAAAACACAAGGTAATGAGTTGGATCTACTGCCCATGTGCAGACAATCTCTATTACTGTGAGATCTGCATGATCTTCAATGTGTTATGTTCCCACAATTGAGGTTGAGCATTTTCAAGTTATACACTTTATTCAATTTTTTGCAATCTGATTATAATTTAACCATGATGGTAAATTTATTATCTCTGGTTTGCCCCTATAAGTAATCGATGGCTAAGTAATTTGAGGCTCTTGCCCTCAATGGCCACAACTTACTTACGGGGTTTTTCAGAAAGTATATACTCCCTCCATTTTTATATACAAGGCCACTATGGAATATACATTTTGCATCTATACAAGGCCACAAATAGCAATCGAGGCAAAATTAATGATGTTTTCTCGTACTAACAAGTTGTTTAATACTTGCATGCATGTAGTCATAATGATAGTCATCTCCTTCCTCCACTTAGTTTCTTTGCATGCATGCGGAGTACTCCCTCCGTTCCTAAATGTAAGTCTTTGTAGAGATTGCATTATGGACCACATACGGAGCAAAATGAGTGAATCTACACTCTAAAATGCATCTACATACATTCGTATGTGGTTCATAGTGAAATCTCTACAAAGACTTATATTTAGGAACGGAGGGAGTATTAATGATCCCAGTAAACAAGAAGAAAAGTTGACTTGTAAAGCAGGCATTAAATTTTACATTGGTACCTGTAATCCGAGTTTGTGGCCTTGTATATAAAAATGGAGGGAGTACGATATATTTATTGTCCTCTTATATTAGTTTACGGAGGGAGTACATCTTTGGATGGTTGCTCTTGCACAATTTGCCTTTGATGATTTAGTTTACTGTCATCGTGATTTTCTACTAAACAGGAACATTGGGTATGCTATCTTTGATGGTCTTCTCGCCAAGAGGAAGAATTTTGAAATAAAGCCAGCGCTGAACCCCCATTGTATATTTTTTTAAATAATGGGAATAAATATCATGGACAAAATGTTGATTTTTTTTTCTTTCATTGTTCCAATTCAAGTGTTGGATTTTCTTTGGCTTCCCTATGTTTTCAACGAATAATTGGAACAGTTGAGACTTTTTTATAATATACGGTCACACAATTTTGAGACCCAAAATGTTACAACTTTTTCAAATATCCATTCAAAGATGTAAAAAAAAACAATCTGGTTGTGCATGGAATTAGTTTTCTGTCTGACCACTGAATATGTGGATCCAAAACTCAGTTCAACAAAAATAGAGGGCAAAAAAGCCAAGCGAGATACACACGGCACAGGAAGGCGCAATCGCAAACTATAGGCATGATGGCATAGCAAAAGATAGCACTATTAATCATTGCTTAAATCTAATAATGTACCACTGCAGCATGTGCATCATCATCAAGAGAATAAGAAAGCTAGCTAACTCTGTCTGCAACCATCATGTAGTTAAGACCTGTAGGCTACAGTCACAATCTAACTCTTTCCATGTTGTTTCTTCTTCCTTTTATGTTTTGGTTTGACAGCATCTATTAGACTCTCCGGTGATCTGCTTTCCTTGACCTCATCTGACTCTCCAGCACTTCCAGAATTTGACACACTTTTCACCTCTGGATTAGATTCAGTCAACATTGGCTCGGCATCCTCATGCTTTTCTTCATTTGCTACAGCTGGTGGATCTGCATATTGCAAGGAAAATTTCCAGAACTCAGAAGGATGTGTATGCATGTCATAACAAAGAATCGTTCTTGTCCAGTTAAAAGAACAAAAATTCCAGAATTAGTTAACTCAGTCGAAGCATGCTTAGCATATGGACCACATGTTTCAGCACTTTTACTATATCATATTTCATGGCTAGTGAGAACTAGAATTGAAAGCTGAAGCATGAACCCGATTTTCGGGAAATTAATTATAGGTAGTAAGCAATCAGATCATGCAACTAGACAAAATAAAACAAAATAACAGGCAAACACAATTCACGGTACCAGGCAACTGAGAGATTCTGAGGGAGCTTAAAGAAACTCCTTTGGAGTATGGATCCCTACATTGCAAATAAGGGTAGTTGGCAAAACTTATATCAAGCAACTATTTAGTGCTCGGATTTAGATAAGTGCAGCACTCCAGTAGCTACCAATTTGATGGGCCACCGACGAACGTGGATGTTTGTTTGTGTTTAACAGTTCTGTCTGCAGTCAATGTTGAAATCATTTTTGTATTTTGATGATTTTCATCACCTTCACTTATCTGCTGACCATCATTGGGTGCCTTCAACGTTTGGTTTTCCATTGCACTATGCGTGCTCTCCTTCATAGTGACATCAGGAATGTTAACTTCTTTAGCCACTATTGCTGGAGTACGCTTTACTTTCTGCAATGCCTTTTCAGTAGTGTACTTATCGACCTGAACAAAAAAGAATAGCATGGGTTTTGATCCTTAGAATGACATGCATATCTGATCATCAAAACAGAACAAAGTTCAGAAAATCACATGATTTCTATGCACCAGGCTCATTCAAAGAGCCGTTGAACACACACCAGGGCAAGCGGGGTTTGATTCGCTACTTTGAGGGGTAAATTTGATAGCAGATGGGTGTGTTAACCAGGGCCATGGCTGCGACGGCATGGCCACGCTAAGAAGCACAGAAACGGATATACGGACACTGGGATACAGCCAGGTATATAAATATTTAGAAAATACTTGGCGTGTAATAAAGATTAAATGATAATTTTTTATGAGAAATTTTTAAGTTGAGAGACTAAATATATGTTGTCACAGTTTCGTTAATGAAGGACTTCTAGCAGTGCATACGTAATATGGCCCAATTTCGAAAACCCTAGACTAAGTCAGCTCCTCCATCCTTTCCCATTTTCATTCTGCCTCCCTTTGCTCCAGCTGTGCGAGCGCTGCAGAACAGGAGATAATGACTGCACCGCCACATGTACCTTCTTGCTCGTCGGTGGCTTCTGTCCCCATCTCCTCTCGGCTTGAATCTTCTTTGCAGGCGGCCGCAGTCCCCATCTTTCTCCCTGCCCAGAGCTTCTTCCTTGTTGGCAGCCGCCTTCCCAACTTCATCCCCACCTGGATCTTCTTCATTGGTAGCAGCCACCTTTCCCATCTCCCTCCCTGCCTATATCACAGCCGTATCTGCCCAGTGTCCCAGCCCACCGCTATTTATTTTATTTGTTTTATTGAATTGGAAAAAGCATAATTAATAAGCGCGCCTAGGCTCTAGGCGGTAGCAAAACAAGCGAAACGCCTAGCACTTAATGCGGTTAATGTGTGCATAATTGCGCTTAAGCATACGCTTTGGTCAGAAAGGTGGCAAAACACACAATTAACGCCTAGCACCTTTTAGAACCTTCAAAAAGGATACTTGGGGACAGTGGCGTAGTCAGGCCCCAGGCAACAAGGGCCTTGGCCCGGGGCGTGCCAGCAAAATCCTTTGTTAATTGTAAGTATAGTAACACTATTCAGCACTGTTTAACACTGTATCATCAGAGTTGGCCCGGGGCGTGAGATTTAGCTGGCTACGCCTCTGCTTGGGGATACACTTATCCCGGCGCATCCCTGTATTCCGTACGTACTGCACAGGGACACGACCTATGTTGCCATATCGGTGCTCACTACTGGCCATGTGCCTGACCAAACACAATGTCAACTTCCTATTTTCCTATCATCGTTTTGTTTCCCTTTTTATGTTGCATAGGGGTTTCAGTATGGAACTTTGTGGGTGGCATAACCACTTTACATGTCACAGTGGTTACCACAATTATAGTTCATGAACCACCTTCCCAATTCACAACCCCTGCTTTAGTTTTATGTTTCATAGAACATTAAAGCAGATATCCAAATTGTAATGCCCTATAGTGATGCAGCTTCACTCACCTTGGTCTTTATTTTGCTTGTTATATCAGCAGCTTTAACTGAAGCAATCCTTAAACACTGCATTATAACACTTGACATGACACCCTCTCCACCAGCTTTCTGAATGGCACAGACATCACCATTCGAGTTAACCGTAGCTGTCATCCTTCCTCCCATAACAGCTTCTTCCTTGTATGTTGGATCGATAACCTACATACAAAAATTCAGCCAAAGACCGTCGTCAGAAGATGAGAGCAACATGATGATTGCTAATAACACGCCTTTCATGTTTTGAACTATACCATGATATTACCGTCACCAAAATATGCAAAGGTTACAGCTATGGGGAGATGATGAATTGTTAGGGGAAGTGGATCCATGACCTGTAAAATACATTAAAGGTAAAAAACATAAGATATATTTCATGGCAGTGTAAGCAACAAGACCAGCATGTGATAGTTAATAACAGGGTTGTGTTTGTGATAACATGTTACAGGAGGCTCTGTAAGTCATACCAATTTGCTACTTCTCATTACAGCGACACAACAAACTGAAGAATATACAATATAACACCTTATATAGGTACCTCAGGGTCATGTACTGTAACTTGCTGACCATCATCCCCGCCAACCGTGCATTCAGGCCTCCGGAATGTAGACAAAGCTGCCAATGCAGCGATGTTAGCTGCATCGATGAGATTCCTGAGAGATACGCCCATATCGTTTCACACGGTTAGCGCTCTACCCAGAAGCATTCACTCATAAATTACATCAGTAGGCAATGTACAACCCATACCCCCCATTGTCCAGAATGTGAAGGTCGACACGCACCGCCCAGACATGCTTCCCCGCAACAACACACAAGGATTCCATATCCACGGCTCTGCTCTCCCTGCAACAACGCACCGACCAGAAGTGAATCCGAATTAAACTCCACACTTAATAAACTCTCTGACAAAAAGAAATACTACCAAACAGCCATCCGGAGACCACCTTAGGCCGCGATCAATGACACGGCCGAGCTCAATCGCGGCTTCCCCGGGTCGCCCCGGCTCAAAGGCAGGGTCGGCCATGGGCGAGAACTCGGTGAATATGGCGAGCGTGCCCTCGTTCGGCCTGTCCTTGTACGGCGGGACCAATTGGGCTGTCACATAGCCCATCACGCACGTCTCGCCGAGCAACACCTCCGCCGAGCCATCCTCCCTGCAGATTCCAACAGCGACCTCAGCCAGACATTGATGCGCGCGCGAGCAGAGAAGCTCCCTGAGCTCAGACCGTCGGACGCGGAAGAAGAAGAAGAAGGGGTGGGGAGGGGATTGAGTCGAGGTACCTGCCGAAGGAGATTGTGAGCTTGCGGAAGTCGAAGGGGCGGCGGCCGTCGACGCGGAGGTCCGACTGGAGCGCCTGCTCGATGAACTCCCGCTCGTTCACCGTCGGGCGCCACCGCTGGTCCATCATCTCGTCGCTCGCCGGCGGCGGGGGCTAGGGTTTTAGACGCGGCCGAGGCGGGGGGTGCGAGAGCTTGTGTTTTTCCTCTCTTCTTTTTTCACTGGGGCTAGGGATTTATTTATTTTTTTAGGGAAATTTTGTCGTGTTTTTGAGCGGCTTGGGCTTGGGTCGTTGCTGGTTAGCCGTCCCTACGTGGGCCGAATTCTGGCACGGCCGAAATACGACAATTTTCAGAATTTTATTTTCATAGAAAAAAACTTAAAACATTCAGGGAATATATTCTTAAAAATAATTTTGAAGCAAGTTTAAATACTGAAAAAAATACGCGCGGAAAATATTATCGATGAAAATAAGAATATTCATCGTGTATTTGAAAAATGTTCATCATGAATTTCAAATTATTCATTTTGTATTTAAATGTTCGTTAGCAAAAAATATTATAGATAAATAGAAAAAAAAAACTTGGAAGAACCAAAATTCAAAGAAAAAACCAAAAGAAAACTGAAAATAAAAAGGAAACCCTAGAAGAAAAAACAGATAAAACACCACACTTAAAATCTGGAGAGGACAAAAAAGAAAAGAAAATTGGATTAACAAGCGATAATGGGCCCTGACCCATTGGACTAAATATCTGCATAATATTCCCAATTAAATTGTTAGTCCAACAGAATCACATGTCATCGACCCCAAGAACGCATTAGGGACTTAGATGGCCTTTCAATTGTCATCTTGACTAACACTGACTCACAGTGATCATTGCTTCAATACACATTATTTGGAAATAGGAAGAACAGCAATGTTTCCAAAGGATCATGACAATGAAACTCAGGAGTTCATGAAAGAAAACCCACACCAGGCCACAATTCACTTATCCACATTGGCAAATGAATCAGTCAAGCTTTCACCCTCTACTGAAGCATTCGTCGCAAGGTTTTGCGCTTCTAAAAGCTTCATCTGCCGCTCAGCATGCTCCCTCTCGCACTGGCTAATGCCCATTATGATGTCAAGCATCGTTCCAGTAGTGCCAAAGAACACCAGCGGGGCGAAGGACTTCCTCTTTATGCCCACAGGAATGGCAAGGAGAGCACCAGCAACAGAGAAGACCCAAGTTCCGAGGGCACTGCATAAGCATGCGAAATTGTATCAGCATAACATGTTCCAAGCAAAACTGCTGCCTAAAGAGCTTCTGGTTATAGCCTATCCTTTTCTAGACATATATCTGCAAAGTTTACAAATCTACACATATTATTTATTGGTGCTAACTTTTAGTGCTGCCTAAAGAGCTGCTGGTTATATCTTTTTCTAGACATGTATGCAAAGTCTACAAATCAACACTTGCCATTTATTGGTGCTAACTTTAGTACACGGTAAGTATAAAAATGAGTAAAATGCATCATAAGTCCTAAAACTTTTAGAGGTGTGTCAGTTTAGTCCTATAACGTTGAAACTGCACTTTTTGGTCCTAAAACTATTGGAAGTTTGTCAGTTTAGTCCTATAACTTCAAAACTGCACTTTTTGGTCCTAAAACTATTGCAGGTGTGTCAGTTTAGTCCTATAACTCCGTAATGCAGCCATCAATGGCATGATGGCTTGAGCTCCAGCGAGGAGAGTTGACCGGTCATCTTAGCCTCAACCCGCAGTAGCAGATTGACATGTCGCACAACGTCCAATTGCTATCCACCTGTGGCTGTTGCTGGGGCTGCGTCACTCTCGCCCACCTTTGCATCAGCTTCGCAGTTTCTGCACAGTCCTCTGCATCGTTCGACAATAGCGACAATTCCCACTTGTGGTCATGTTTGTGCCTAAACAACAAATTGCACGACGAGCTCTACGGGAAGGGTGTAGGGCAACGACGATGTCATGCGAGACAGAGAGAGGGGGGGTGGGATGGCGTCTTCCATCCAGATTGGCTCGGGATTTCCCGACGGCCGCGTCGAGGGAGAGGGATGTCGTCCTCCATGTAGACTGGATCAGGGTCTCCCCGTTGGCCGCACCAAACTTCTCAGCAAGATTGCCCTATAGCTCATGACCATGCAGGTGGTGTGTTTGTGCAGGTTGCAACACACACAACACCATGGAAGTGTATGGACCAGTTTTGGGAAGTAAACACATATAAAGGAATTATTTGAAAAAAAAAATGCACCATAGATGCTGGCCATGCAAGATTAACAAACTTACTTAGTTTTGGGATCCAAAACTGTAGTTTCGAAGTTATAGAACTAAACTGACACACCTTCAATAGTTTTGGGAACCAAAACTACAGTTTTGAAGTTATAGGACTAAACTGACACACCTGCAATAGATTTAGGACTAAAAACTGCATTTTCAAAGTTATAGGACTAAACTGACACACCTCCAATAGTTTTAGGACCTATGATGCATTTTACTCTATAAAAATCTACAGCGCATGTTCACTGGACTTTTAACTGCACACAGTTACCCAATTCATTATTCTAACATGGCCGTGCACATCCTATAGCATATGACCATATGCCGGTGCACATCTCACCGGATGTACCAGAGAAATTCCAGTGATGGTTGAGGAATAACAGTAGAGTAACTGGAGGCATGGTGTGCTCAAATGCCCAAATCACATCTATGAGTTACTATGTCAAACATTTACATCATAAATTCAGGTTTCGTGAATCTGATGGAAAAAAGCAACTGGAGGCATGGATCAAGAAATACTACACCAACAGCGGGAAACGAGGCATAATGTGACTGCTAAATCCAAGCCACCTTTTCTTGCGCATACTACAGCGCAAAGTCTACAAATCTACAGCGCGTGTACACCAAACTTATAGCTGCATACCGTTTACACAAATTCAATAACATCCCAATAGTACATGACCATATGGCGGTGCACATCTCACAGAATGTACCAACAAAATCCCAGTGATAGTTAAGGTATATAACAGTAGAGTGACCATATGGTGGTGCACATGTCACAGAATGTACCAAACAAAATTCTAGTGATAGTTAAGGTATATAACAGTAGAGTGACGATATGGCGGTGCGCTTAATGCCCAAACCACATCTGTGAGTCAGTGTGTGGGGGAAAGTTAATTCGTACCATGTCCATAAGTTTAGGATTTATGATGTAAGGTCGCAAAATAGTGTCCATTTCTGATTTAACAGTATTTTGTGACATTGCAGCATGGATCAAGAAATACAGTACTATCCCAACAGCAGGGAACTAAGGCATAATGTCACTGCTGAATCCAAGGTGCGAAATTGGTTTGTGCCATTCTAACATCTCTGCCCCTCAATCAAACAGAAAAACAGAGAAGAGTGGGAATTCCTGGCGTTCGAGCATTTCAACGAACACCAAGCGAGCGCCCGCGAACCCCACACCTAAGCAGGCACCAGATCGATCGCGACCGAAGCGGCAGCAAGAATCACAAGGTTGGGCGCAGGGAAGGGAGAGCCGAGTGACTAACTTGGCGACGGTGCAGTCCTCGAGGTGCTTCTCGCCGCTGCCGACGCGGTCCATTGCTCGCTTGCGGCGGGGCCTGTTGTCGTGACGCGGCGGCGGATCAGCCTGTGTACGACCGGGCGGTGGACGGAGGCAGCGAGCTGGGCGTCGCCGAGGACGGAGGTGGCCGGATCTCGGAGGCGGGCGGGGGCGGGGGCGGCCGCGGCGGAGGAGGGAGGGAGAAGGGGTCGGGGCTCGAGGACGGGAGGAAGGAGGAGGCCGAATCGTTTTCTTTCTGGTGTCGGTATTACCCCTGGCCCCGGGCCTAGCTCCCGATCCCCGCCCCCGCCGGCTTCCTCCCCACCGCCACCGCTCCCCCCTCCCGCCGCCTCTCCCCGCCGGTTCCTCCTTGCTCCTCGCCCTACGGCCGCAGCGCCGCCGCTACCCTCGCGAGCGCCCACCCCGGCCCGGCTACCCTCGACCTAGCCCGCCCCGGGTCCCAAGGGTTTGACAGGCGATGGCGATGGAGAAGGGGAAGTCGGTGGTCGCGGAGCTCGCGGCGTCGTTCAGCGGCATCCAGGTCACGCCCCGCCGGAAGCCCGCGAGCACACCGCCAGCAGCCAACTTCTGTGAGCTCCCTGTTTTTCTTTCTGTGAGGAAGTATGTGCTGTCAGTCATGGTTGCGTATCATTCATTGGTTTATAATAAAGCGCGCGCTTAGGGTCTGCATAGTCAGAGTTCGTGCTATCTTTTTTTTAGAGAGATGGGATGTTTCTGCTTTCCAGCGGTGAACATGGGATGTTTGTGTTAATTGCTCAGCCTGGGATAGGAAAATAGACCGTGCACTTTCTAGGATGGTAAAACAGATGAGGGCATTGTTCTCCAGTGAAGGTGGAATGGATGTGGTTGAAGATTCAGTTTGATTGTTCCATCAATGGTGTCTAGGTGGAATGCTTAATAAGGTTCATCTTGCAGCAAGCAATAAGGACTGCAGGATTCTCTTGTTGCTAGGTAGTAGAGTACATGCGCTCGCAAGTTCTAACTAGTTGCTTGAGGGATTGAATTAATTCATAGATGTTGACCTTCACCGAGTGGCATATACTCCCTCCGTCCCAAAATAAGTGACTCAAAAGTGACCCAACTTTGTACTAATTTTAGTACAAAATTGAGTCATTTTTGAGTCACTTATTTTGGGACGGAGGGAGTAGATTGGAACAACTGAGTTCTGTTTCTTGTTATTGTAGATTCTACTATGGATTTGATTTATTATCTGCAAAGTGATAAATTTTTAAATTTGAACTAATTCAGATTCTCCCATGAAGAAGGCCAGGCCTCGGAAATTGGTCAGTATGTGCATTGGCGTCCTCGGTCAGCATCTTGAAGATATTATCAATGATATTTCTGAATTTACTGCCTTCTTCCCACCACACATAAAGGTGAATACACTTTGTACTTAAGATTTGTAATTACTTAAATAGCTAGTTCATTTTTTACTTCTAGTTGAAACCCAGTAAATTTAGAAAGTGAGCCATTGGGGAAAATGTGTTGTTTGTCTAGGTAGTTTTAGACTTATAATCAAACAAAAAACTTTGAAAAGTAGGAGGAACAATGTATGTATTCTTGAAGGAGAGCATCAGAATGGGGGCTTGAACCCATGACGTTAACCACAAGAACCTTGTGCCTGCCAGTACGATTAGGTTACATACTCCCCCCTGTTATTCCTTTTAGATGGTGGTTTGAAATGCTGATTTCTTCTGCTACATAGTACAGTCTCTTTCTGCTTTATTTGTAACACTTCAGACATGGAAATGTATTCAAGCAACACTGAAAATCTATATTTTGCTTTCCGTGATGTGGAATCGTGAATCTTGAGGAGGTAAATAGCACAGAAGACACACACCTTGAAATTAGGAACTTTAGAAGTGAACACAGCAAGGTTCGAGTATTGGCCAACAGTTAGGGAAAGATTGTTTGACATGAGATTATTATTATTATTTGACTTGCTTATAGAACAGTAGCTAATAGCAAATCCAATATGTTCTGTCTGATGTTCAGTTCAAGTGCCAATTTCGGTATTAGTGAAATATTGATGGTGTATTTACTGCATATCCTCAACACACTGTTATTATCTAGTTATCTGCTCATACCTATACATGTAAGATTTAACAGTAGTAATTGAGTTAATTGTATGATACAGTTGGCAATTATGTCTATCGCAAGGAGGAGGAGATTACTGAATGACGATGTTCTGGTTTCTCTTGTTGATAGCTCCTGGAAGATCCTAGATATATCTGGGTCTGAGGTTACTGATGTTGGCCTGGCTACTGTGGCACATACTTGTAGTAACTTATGGGCAGTTGATATTAGGTAAGCTTTGGTGCTCTGTGTCAGCTATTATTTTGCGAAAGCTAAACAGACAGTCCGGTTCATGGTTGCATTATATTTATGACATATCTTCCTTTGCAGTCGATGTGAAAAAATAACTGCTGCTGCCGTTTCAGAAATTATATGCCACTGCCCATCCCTGGAGATATTAAGATGCGGGTATGACCCCCAATTAAATGCATCTACAAGCTTAGGGTTGCTTTATAGTTTATAGCGATGTTTTACTTCTCTGGTCCTTAGGCTTGAGGGTAACTTATATCATCTGGTTGCCTGTGATTGCCATGTTTTTGCATCTATTCTTTGTGGATAAGTCAAGTATGTGGGTGCAGTGCACTGGTCAATTCTTACCTGTAATGCTGTAACATGGTTGAATTCAGTCCCATGAAACTTGCAAATGCAGGGCCGTTAAATTTCTAGTGTTGGAGTTGCTGAAATCAAACGTATCAATTTGGAACTTAAAATTAGCTTGTTCTTCATGTGTAACTGACAATTAGCAAAAGGGAAAAATGATTCATTGGATTCGATGTCAATTGTCAATATGTAAGTACATTGTCATGCACCGTGTGTGTTCTCTGTAAACATTCGAGTTCCTGAAATGAAAGGTATGCAGTTTGGAATTGAAAAATAGATTGTCCTACATGCTTAACTAGTTCAAACCTTGGTAGGAAGTTGTTATTTGCTCGTCCCTGCTGGCTATTATTGTAGCTTTCAAATTGACTGCATAGTATTCCACGTACCAGGATATGAAAAAGGCTTAAATCCCATTATTGCAGAGGCTGTCTAAGAAGCGAATTCACTGCCCGTGGGTGTGTCAATCTCCTGAAACCCAAACTGAATACCCTTGAAGAGGACTCATGGGAGGAGCTTGAAGCAGTTGATTTCGGCAGTGGCGCGCAGTCTTTAAGATGGCTAGTTTGGGTAAGAATGCAAGTCCTATCGTCTCTGAATGATGATTTTTGCATTTCACAATCAATTAATGTGCCCCTTATGGTTCATCTTTTGTGCATCTTATTATAGCCCAAGATAGATGATAACTCGAAGGAAATTCTCGCCGTAGAGTGTCCTCGTGTTATCGTCAACCCGAAGCCATCACTCCTTGACCTCGGTGGATCCAAGACCCCAAGTGAAGCATTGGCAGGCGTACCACTAGACCATTCTGTGGTACAAGACATTGATCCGAAAACATGGGCGGTTTCTGCTGTCCCTCGAAGAGCCGCTGCTGCTCCACCTCAACCAAATGCTCCGCCTGAAATACCGATCGCGGAGAGGTTCAGGCTAGCGTATGTGGAGAGGGACGCAAGGCTGGCGCCGAAGAGGGCCAGGAGGGAGAGGCAGCACCGACGCCGCGCTGAAAGGGATTACTTGATGAATGATATCGACGCCAAGTCTGTCGCCCTTGCGAGTAAATACCTCAGCAAGGGCTAGTGATGACGGTTCTTGTGTTGTTTTGGAGTGTTGTATGTATCAGTGGTTGTCTAAATACAAGGGTAGAAATTCCAGCGAAAAAAATACAAGGGAAGAAATGTTGGGTTTTGTAACAAAGGAATAGTTGCATCATATCAGGAGCACGGTGGCGGCATCAATGTATCCGACTAAATGAAAACTGAAGCAGTTTTGTATGAGTTTTGTGCTTGCAATGTTTATATATCATATGTGTGCATTAGTGCATATGCTTGATGGAGCAATTTTGGTAGAGCAATCAGAGATGAAGATCCAAACATTACAGAAGATTATTTGGAGATGAAAATCGAGACATTACAGAAGCTTATTTAGAGATGGAGATCCAAACAGTAGAAAAGATTATTTGGAGATCAAGACCACAGATTCTTTTTTTTACACAAAAGATACACAGATATTTTCTACTCCCAGGGTTGCACTTCCTACATCTGAAAAAAGTTAAGAGTTACTAAAAGAAGAAGCATCTACACAGATCTAGCGAGGCCTGGACAGCAGCCGAGCGGCACGGCAGTTGGTCTTCAGTAGGCAGCAGCCAGCTCCGACTGCGCCGCCGCAAAGGCATCCCGCAGCAGCGGTGGCACAGGAGTCGACCGGCCGGCCGGCCTGTCAGTGCGCGGCGAGGAGCTCGGACGGCGCGGCGGCGAACGCGCCGAGGAAGCCGTCCAGGGCGCCCGGCGACATGGGCGGCGGGGGCAGGAAGACGACGCCGCGGGCGGCGGCGAGCTTCTTCCGGAGCGGGTACCGCATGCCGCCCCGCGCGCCCCCGAAGAAGAAGTGCGGCACGGAGCCCGCCGCCGGCGCGGGCGACGGGGGGGCGGGCGAGGAGGGCGGGAGGAGGCGCGCGGAGGCCGCGGAGCGGAGGGAGCGCGCGACGATCTTGGAGTCGCGGAGCCTGGCGAGCGCGCCGGGGCGGAGGAAGCGGTTGTGGTGCTCGTGGTCGCAGCGCGCCGCGGAGGAGCGCAGGCGGCGGTCCGCGGCCGGGTGCGCCATGCGGGAACGGGCGGATCTGGGCTGGAGGCCGCGGTGGTGGGATTTGGGCGCGGGTTTTTGTTGCGGGGGAGATTGAGCGAGAGGGGAGGGGGATGGGGATATATTGGGGTTTGGTGGAGGGAAAACGGGGCGGGAAGGGGAGAGGGAAATTGGAAAGGGAGGGAGGGAGGGAGGGAGGGAGGTGTCGGGTCGGGTGTCACGCGGTGGCAAGTGACAAGGGGACGGACACTTGGCGAGTGCTGTCCAGCGAGCCAACTCCGGCGGTGCTGGACCGGTCGGATGACTCGAGTTCTCTTCTTTCCGGAAGGGACACTTTTCGCGGTACTCAAAGCCAAAGATGGCGACGGCTGTTGCAGGTGTGTTGGATTGATGTCCATGCCCTCTCAGCGTTGGTGTCAAGAAAAGAGGAAGCAGCGTGGCGGCAATTGTACCGTGGTCGAAGATGATGACCTGTTTGCGACTGGTTGCAGATCTTTCTGCTGCAGGGGTCTTCTCTCAAGATTCAGGGATGATGACACAGGGCTCCGGAGATCTTCTTGTGTTATGGTTGTATTAGGGTACTCTAGGTGTTCATGGTCCTTTGTGTTTGCGTTTCAGTATGCTTATAAGGGTCACCTACTTTGTACTGATTTGTGATTTGATTAAAGATTTTCTCAAAAAAAAAAAAACTCCGGCGCGACCTCATCATGTCCGGATGAGTCCGTTTGGGATAAAACATGCATACCAGACGCCCAACACGCGGGCGCAAACGAACTTTCGTCCGTTTTCTCCTCCTCGTTCACCTCCCCGCCTCCTCGCGACGGTGACGATGGCGAGCGACGGCCGGACAACAAGCTGATCGCGAGTCCGCGACGACGACGAAGACCAGCGACCTGCCTCCTCCTCGTTCACCTCCTCGCGACAGTGACGACGGCGAGCGGCGCCCGAGCAACAAGCTGACCGCGAGTCCGCGTCGACGACGAAGACCGGCGACCTGCCTCCTCCTCCTTTCCTCCGGTCCTCCTCCACCTCAAGCGCAAGCAGCTGACCCCTGACCAGCAGGTTGTTTTTTCATCTCTTACTTCTACAATCTGTTGAATAACTAGGGAGTAGCTTGATGTTCAGAAGGATTTTTTTCTTAGGAGGTTGGGCTTCTGCAATGTGTTAGGCTTGGCTGGTGGCTGTGATCTGAAGATTACTTATGTAGCGCCGCTGTCTCTTACAAGTGCCTGAATTTTTCTCTCAAGATGTTAGTGCCAATAGATGTTTACATGCTGCCAAGTACCTCCTGCTAGGCCTAGTTTGTTCCTAATGTCCATTGACCATGGATTAATGGCTTCCATATTTTGTAAATCCAGGACAATGACGATGGGGGGGCGATGGTCAGGCTTGAAGGTGACTGTGAAGCTGATAGTGGCGACGAGGGGAACCGTCGACTTACCTCCTCTTCCTCCACTTCAAGCACAAGCAGGTGACCGGCAGCATATGTTGAATGTGTATGCATCTTATAGTTATTAGTTATTGTAGTTATTTTCCCATGTGAGCACGATAAGCAACCTCGTGTGAAGAGAAAGACCACATATGTTCTGTAGGGATCTTGCTGATGGTAAATGGAAGGCTGAAGTGTTAGAGATACGAATTTTCAGTCTTGTAATCCATATGCTTTTATATTTATTCCAGCAGTCCTGATTATTGCGATGCTTCCTGATTATTGTGATGTGATGCTTCCTATGAATTGTGATGCTTTATTAATTCCAGCACTCCATATATCCTTTTTATTCCTGATTATTGTGTTGCTTATCTATGTCAAACTTATTTAAATATTCTGTTGTGTGCCTTTGTTTCAGGACTACTTGTTTAGATCAACAATGGCATCAAGTCCA
Organism: Secale cereale; assembly: GCA_902687465.1. Classification (NCBI taxonomy): domain Eukaryota; kingdom Viridiplantae; phylum Streptophyta; class Magnoliopsida; order Poales; family Poaceae; genus Secale; species Secale cereale. The sequence continues at coordinate 821,000,659 of LR738715.1, forward strand.
ACACAATCAGAAGCAAGTGCATCGGCAGCGAACGGAGACACACTAGCCTCAAGTGTAGCTCCCTCTCCAACACCAACTTCTAGTGCCAATACAACGCCAGCTGAATCTGTTGACTTGGAGGTGCAGGTGCCATCTCAAACAACAAGAGCAACTGAACCGCAAGATGCACACAAGTTGGCTGGTGTGAAGAGAAAGCTCAAGTCTAAGGTGTGGGATGAATTTGAGAGAGTTTTGGTGAGCGAAAAATGGAAGGTTGAATGTCAGTGGTGCCATAGTAAGCTTGGAGGAGAAACAAAGGATGGAACATCACATCTTCACACACATTTGGCAACATGTCCTGCTAGACAGACCACAACAGCCTGGAAGCAAGCAAAGCTGAAGATGAGCAAGGCGGAAGATGGGAAAGTGAAAGTGGAGAATTACATATTTGATCAAGAAATATGTAGGAAAGAACTTGCTTTGATGATATGTTGTCATGAGTACCCGCTTGCTATGGTAGAACATGTAGGTTTCAGAAAGTTTTGTGCTATGTTGCAGCCTATGTTCAAGGTTGTGTGTAGGAATACCATCCGGAAAGATATTCTAGAAATGCATGAAGGACAAAGAGAGAAGTTGATCAAGTACTTTGCAAACTTCAAGAACAGAGTTGCTGTGACTTCGGATATGGACTGTTGGACATCAAAAGAGAGGATACATGGCTGTAACATCTCACTACATTGATGGTTCTTGGAATCTAAAGTCATTCCTTCTAATGTACAATACTATTGTCTCCTATCTTACTGCATGTCTGAATACCGTTGCTCTTATTCATGCTTACTAACCCAATATTTTTTAATTTTGTAGGTTTGTATATGTACCAGCACCACATACAGCTGAAGTGATTTGTGATGTTCTACATGAAGTTCTGGTAGAGTATCATCTTGAGAGAAAGATATCAACCATTACTCTTGATAATTGCACAACCAACGACAAGGCAGTGGAAGATCTCCTAGATAAGTTAGACTCCTCCTCTCTCATGCTAGGTGGTAAACTATTGCATATGCGGTGTTGTGCTCACATATTAAATCTGATTGTGAAAGACGGGCTTGCTGTTTTGGGGGATGGTATTGAGAGGGTGTGGGATAGTGTGGGGTTCTGGTCGATCGGCAACTCCAAAAAGACATGAGAAGTTCGAAAAGCTTGTCGCTTGATGAACATTGAGTACTCTAGGAGGTTGAACCTTGATTGCAAAACTAGGTGGAACTCCACATACATTATGCTTAGTACTGTTGTGCTGTATAGGGATGTTTTTGATCGTCTTAGTCTTCGTGAAAGGCTTTTTAATTGTGTCCAACAGCTGCTGATTGGGATTTTGCCAAAGATATGAATGATAGGCTCAAGTTATTCTATGATGTCACTACCTTATGGTCGGGAACTAGTTATGTTACAGCAAATATGTTTTTCCCTAAGGTTTGTGGTATTAAGTTGGCAATTCGCAAATGGACTACACCTGATTATGAGTTGTTGCAAGATATGTCCAATGAGATGAAGAAGAAGTTTGAACTGATGCAACAAATGTCCGAGGAAATGAAAAAGAAGTTTCAGAAGTACTAGACAGATATCCACGGTTTGATGGCTATTGCCACTGTTCTTGACCCAAGATACAAACTCCATATGGTGCAGGCTTTGTACGGTCCTCTCTATGGACCCGAGGCTGCAATTCAGGAGGTTGCGCGCGTGAAGCAATAGCTTCGAGAATTGTTGGTTCAATACCAAGATGCCTCTTCTGCGGGAACATCAAATGTTGCTAATGCTTCACATCCCACTGCATCAGTTTCACAGGATGAAGTTTTTGACATATTTGAATGATACATGTCTTCACAACCTACTGCTTCATCTTTGTTGGTTCATACAGAGCTAGACATGTATTTAGAAGAGCCAACTTTGCCAAGAACACCTGATTTTGATATCATCAATTGGTGGAAGTTTGGAGGGATAAAATATCCAACTCCACAGCTTATTGCTCATGACATCTTGCCTATTCCGGTCACAACGGTAGCATCAGAATCTGCATTCTCTACAAGTGGTAGAATCCTTAGCCCTCACCGCAGTAGGCTCGCACCAAAGATGGTTGAAGCTATAATGTGTATGCAGGCTTGGTCTAATGCTGACATGCTAGGTAAGACAATTCAAATGTTACTCTTTTGCTCCTAATCTACTTCTGTTTTGTTGTTGCTACACTTTTTGTTTTGCTTAGATAATTTACTAGAATATATACCTAAACCAGTACACTACTGCCATATAATTTTACATTACTTGCAATTTTAGGTGAGAACAATTCATCACTCTCTACTGAGTTTCAAACTTGTCTTGACGATGAGGACGAACCAATGGTAACTTGACATTCTCAACTCGTATCTTATGTCTTGCTTTCATTTGCATCTTTCTAAACCATCTTGTACTATTTCCATGATCAGGATGAGGAACTCTCCACTTGCAATAACTATTAGGCTTGCTACTTACCTCCATGGAGTCAAGAATGAAGAAAATGGAGGACAAGAAGCTAGTGGGATGGTCTCTTCAAGTCTTCATCTCATTTACTGTGCTTGTGCTAAGATTTAGAACTTTCAGTTTGTAATTGTACTAAGTATTGTCGTTTGTGCCATCCGTACTTTCAATTTATCAATTATGTGGTCAGACTTGATTTGAGATGATTGAATATGTCAAAACTATTGTGTTCAGACTTGAAACGATTGAATTTGTCAAAATTATTGTGGTTTGTGCTGGTAAATTACTATTATTTTGCTTTTGTGTGCTGCCACAGTGCCACTGTACTGTTATTTTGTTGCCACTGTGCTGGATAATTGGCGTCAAAATTATTGTGTCAAAAATATTGTGGTTTGTGCTGCCACTGTACTGTTGTAGTGTTATTTTTCTGTTGTAATAAATGATTGAATTTACCAAAAAATATTGTGGTTTGTGCTGCTAATTTACTGCTATTTTGCTGTTGTTGGTCACCATGGAGATCCCCATGGGGATCGGGTACCCGTTATTAGCGGGGATGGGGACTGTTTCCCCCCGTGAAGGTTGGCGGGGCTAGCGGGGATGGGTATTGGCGGGGATCGGGGCGGGGACGGTGACGTGCCCCCCGGCGATCCCCGTCCCCGTTGCCATCTTGAGTCGGGTGTCACGCGGTGGCAAGTGACAAGGGGACGGACACTTGGCGAGTGTTGTCCAGCGAGCCAACTCCAGCGCGACCTCATCATGTCCGGGTGAGTCCATTTGGGATAAAACAGACATACCAGACGCCCAGCGCGCGGGTGCAAACGGACTTTTGTCCGTTTTCTGTCTGCTTTTGACCCATCTCCGGCCCAAGTTTGAATCGTCTTTGGGGTGAAACGGACGAGAGCAACTAGTTAACGAGCGCTCCTCCGGGAGCCTCGCAGCGATCAGCGCCACTTGGCGCACTCTCAACTATTCGCCACGTGTCGCACTCTGGGCGCTCCCTCCGGATTTTATTTTTTTATTATTTTTCCGCACGCGTTTTCGGCTTTTTAAACGGTTTTCCCCGGTTTGGTTTTCCACCGGTCTTCCTTAACTTTTCGATAAAAAAAATCTATTTTTTTTGTGTGAAAAACTCTCTTTTTTCGCGAGAGTCACGGTTTTGCTTACGCGAGAGGCACGGTTGTGCTTTCGCGAGAGTCACGGCCGTGCCTCTCGGAAAGGAAAAAAAGAACGTGTTTTCTATTTTTTTCCTTCCGCGAGAGGCATGGTTGTGCTTTCGTGAGAGTCACGGCCATGCCTCTCGGAAAGAGAAAAAAACGCGTTTTTTTTTTCATTTCACGAGAGTCACAGTTTTGCTTCCACGAGAGTCACGGTTGTGCTCTCGCGAGAGTCACGTCCGTGCCTCTTGAAAACAAAAAAAAAACATGTTTTCTGTTTTTTTTCTTTTGCGAGAGTCACGGTTTTGATTCCGCAGGAGGCACGGTTGTGCTTTTGTGAGAGTCACGGCCGTGCCTCCTCGGAAACGGAAAAAACACGTTTTCTCTTTTTTTTTCTTTTCCGCGAGAGTCACGGTTTTGCTTCCGTCAGAGGCACGGTTGTGATTTTGCGAGAGGCACGGGCGTGCCTCTTTCGGAAAGGGAAAAACCAGTGCGCCCAGTTCGATTTTTTTGTTTGTTTTTTTTCGTGAAGAAAAAGTTCGTCAAAACATATCAACATGGGATCTAGTTTTGAAGATCTTGACACGAGGAATTTAACGGTGAAAACGGTTCAAGATTTGGACGCACGGTTTAAGAGATAAAACATTTTGAATAAACGGATCTACGAAAAAAGGGAAAACGCCCAGGTCGCGACAAGTGGCGCACATGCAGCGCGCCACTTGTTGCAACCTGGGGTTTTGGGGTGATCTTTACAACGAGTACTCCTCAATTAGTGCGCGCCACTTGTCGCAACCTGAATGTTTGCTTCGGAAGGCATGCCCTTTCATAAAGGCATGGTGTGCATTTTGCATAGTTTGACAAACTCTGATCATGAACTGTATTTTGTTTTCTATTTTCATTATAACATCAACCTTACATGGTTCTTCTTATCAATGTTTGAACTGAAGGTATCCAATAGAGGGCATGTACTTGAATATTTTAGTGTCAATATATTCAGATGACATGGATCCATCATGAAAGGAGTAGAGGAAGACCATGGAAATGAGGAGCAGTAGGTAGCCTTCTAATGATCACACTATTCATAAGAAGTTTTAAAATTGAAGTCTTGGTGACTGTAATAGTTAGGCATATAGTATGCAAATTTAGAGATGGATATATCAAGTTTACTATGAACTCAAACATGGCTGGTTTGACAAACAACACACTTCAGGCTCACATGCTTCAGGCTAACATTTCCAAATGGTGGTAGAAAGAACCTACTACTGGTGAGTTAACTTTGGTTTTCAGAATTGAAGCTTCACTCAGGTCAAGTGGTTCCTTTGGACATTGATATCTGCTGTGTAATATATGTAGATGAAGGAAAATTGAAATAAGATCTCAATCAGCAGAGACCATGAGTTGTGGACCATATATGTTGTAGTCTGCTTCACTTTCAGTTTCTATCGGGAAAATTTGCAGACCGGATCATGTCTCAACACTGACGGGAAGAAAGGAAGCCACATATAGCTGGTTCGGCCAGTCAACTAATCCATGAAATTTACCTTCTTTGTTTTTTTCTTTTTAATGCTCATCACATTTTTATATATGTGCACCATGGTTAAAGTTTGCAAATATTTTTGCACATAAACAGTCTGTTCCTTGCACCTATTTTGCAAACTAGATTATTTGAAGAATATAAACAAAGGTGGGAAAAGGCAATTGTGTCACATTAATGTGGGAGGGCAATATTAGGTAGAGATTCTTGCATCTGCGCGTTAAGTTTGTGGCAGTCGTGAATTGCTTTATTTTCCTGCCATTTGCATTGCTTGTGTGAATAACATCAAGACGGTCTTTGAGCTTGGAAAGTTCAAGTGTGTCATAAGGCAGGAAATAAATCTGTAGCGAAGTATAGGTGATGTGCTAGCAAACATTGCCATGCTACCAATTTTTCAGCTGGTCGTGCTTCAGCTGTGTGATGCTTTTGTTGATTACCAGCTTATCTAGGTTGCTTAGAAGCGAGGCCTTCCCATAGTTGACGAAGATACGTGTAACCAGTGAAGAATATTAGGATGGGAATTTCACCGATTCTGTGGACTAGCTACAGTTCTTGGTGCCTTACAAATTATAAAGAGAGGTTTCTCTGACTAAATAATAATTTCCATTAGTTACTACTTTTCAGTTTTAGATTCCACTGTAATGCCATCACTGATTTGACTTCTCATATATACGATCTCTGATTATTTCAGAAGATAAGCAATTAGTTCATATCATACGAAAGTGCCTTTCTGCTCCCGAGCTCAAATGAGCTCGGTGAACAGTAAAATCAAAAACAATTCGAAAAAAATTCAAAAAAATCCAATTTTTTTTGGGTGAAACGTTGACAAAAGTTCTAAGTGCGTGCAAAAATTCGTCATGGAATCACATTTCTGTAAGACGTGGCAAAAAAACAAATTTTGTGCTCCAAAATGCTTTTGAAAGTAGCATTTTCAGAGTACTGTTTTTTTTTGCCACGCCTTCTAGGAATGTTATTTCATGACAAATTTTTGCAAGCACTTATAACTTTTGTCAATGTTTCACCTAAAAAAATTGGAATTTTTTTCGATTTTGTTTTGATTTTACTGTTCACCCGAGCTCATTTGAGCTCGGTTGCAGATACTCCACGTCCCATATCATACTACTTCCCGTTATAACTTTCCCTGTGTATACTTTGGTAGCAGTGTACTTTATTATTAGGTAAAGACATGGCATAAATTCTGCACCAGTGTGACCTTTATTACCTTCTTTGTTAGTTTCTTGGTCCTCTTTCTATCTAGATATACAATTATTGACCAAATCGCGGATTCGCGGGGAGGAGGTGTTGTCGCCAGCCTCACGTTGATGTGTGGTACCTGCTTCTGTGCTTCATGTGGACACGGGCACCAAGCAAGAACATTTCCATGTTGTTATTTGGTGTTTAGAATTCCAGTGTTTATCTGTAAGCTACATTAATACAATATAGTAGTCCCACAATGTTTTGCATATGAATAGTGGTAGAAGAAACATGATAACAAGTTTCTTTTGTTGCTAACGTGTAGACTTACTGTACAAATGCATCCTTTGGTACATATTTTGGGGTCATTATTTAGTTATTTTGGTTCCTGTATGCCTTATGAATAGATTTTTCTATGTATATGCGGAAGATAATATAGAACTCTATTTGTAAACATCCATATAGTTTGTGCAAAATGGAAAACCTTTTGGTTATCTTTATGAAAATACTATTATCTATTTTAGTTTGTGGAAAATGGAAAACCTTACTTTTTGGTTATCTCTATGAAAATACTATTATCTATTTTTTAGCTCTTTACTATTACTTCCAAAGGAGTTAATTTTTAGTGACATGCAACTTTCTCCTTGATGGGTGAAGATCTGGTTATCTTGATAATTCAGGACTGAACTACATTTAGCCCGATGAAGCAAGTTTTCCAGTTGCTGGTTATTCCTCCATAATTTAGTTTTCCAGTTAAATGTAGTCTTGCGCTCATGTGATTGAAAAACTAGGCCTCCTTTGGTTTGGAGGATTTTTGTAGGAATTACATAGGATTGGATTTTGGTAGGAAAAATTCCTCTATAGCCCTTTGGTTTGTAGGAATCAAATCCTATTCCTATGCAGGAATTCTTCCTATCCTTCACATTTCATAGGAAAATAAACATTAGCCTAGACTCAATGGAAAAATCCTATGAAGTGAATCAAATGACATCTCCATTCCTATTCCTACTCATAGGATTTGAGATGCATGTCATCTCATTTCCTATCACTTTTCTATTCCTATGATTTCCCTATCCTATGAATCAAAGGAGGCCTAACAATGGAAGGTGAAGCTGCACATCAAACTACAGTACATGCATATGTGCATACACTCTGCCCCTCTGTTTCTATCACTTTGAGCTACAGGAAAGGGAAATTACAGGGAGATGAAATAGCATATGGGGGTAGCACTCACCTATGCCTGTGAGCTTGCATCGACCTGCAAACTTGAAGTCAGTCTACATGAGCTCCTGGTCTCCTGCTGTATCTCGAGGTACCCGCTGACCTCTCCCGCATGCGATGTTTGTTCGGTGAGGAACAACGGCATGGAGCAGCTGCCACAACTTAGGCACGCCGGACGTACACACCATGGCTCTCACCTTACCGCCGGTGACGTCGACTGCCTCGAACGGCAGACCGCATCTCACCTCTTGTGCAAATTGTCTCCGAGCTTGAACTGAGGGGAACATAGGCAAGGGAGCAGCTGCAACAGTTTAGGCCCGAGATTGGATGCGCCGGATACCCTGCTGACCGCAACGCTTCCCTACTTGCCGCCGGCAGCGTCGGTGAGGATCCCGGACGGTGGTCTGCGCATCTCACGTCTCACCTTGTGACCCTATGGGAAATGCCTCATGGAGCTGCAACTGAGGCAGCTAGAAGAGTCCCGTAGATAAGTTAAAGGAAGGGAAATAAGAAAACCACAATAGCACTATTCGAAAGGAAGCGATCAATCTTAAGCTCTTATTGTACCTGTTGGAACTCATGTCTGGCCTTAAGATTAACTTCTTAAAAAGTGAGGTGCTGTGTGGGGGAGGGGATGACTCGGTACTCCAGAAATATGCTGAGTTGTTTGGCTGCCAGATCAGTCACTTTCCTATGAAGTATCTAGGAGTGCCGGTCAGTTACTCCTCTCTGAGAAACTCAGACTGGGAATTTGTCGCTGTTCGATATCTCAAGTGTCGCAACTCCTGGATTGGCAATGTTGCCTCATCCGGAGGGAGACTGACTTTGCTGAACTCCTGTTTGTCTAGTATCGCATACAACTATATGTCGATGTTCCTCCTTTCCAAAACCTTTATTGAGAGATTAGACAAGTAACGTTGCTACTTCTCGAGCTTGCGTTGTATTCCCTCGAAGAGGAAAGGGTGATGCAGCACAGTAGCGTAAGTATTTCCCTCAGCTTTTGAGAACCAAGGTATCAATCCAGTAGGAGACTACTCGCGAGTCCCTCGCACCTGCACAAACAAATAAGAACTTCGCAGCCAACACGATAAGGGGTTGTCAATCCCTTTACGGTCACTTACAAAATGAGATCTGATAGATAGGATAGTATAATATTTTTCGTATTTTGGATATAAGAACAGAAAGTTAAAACAATAAAGTAAAGTAGATTGTAGATTGATATGTTGAGAATAGACCCGGGGGCCATAGGTTTCACTAGTGGCTTCTCTCATGAAAGCAGAATTCTACGGTGGGTGAACAAATTACTGTCGAGCAATTGATAGAAAAGCGAATAATTATGAGAATATCTAGGCATGATCATTATATATAGGCATCACGTCCGTGACAAGTAGACCGAAACGATTCTGCATCTACTACTATTACTCCACACATCGACCGCTATCCAGCATGCATCTAGAGTATTAAGTTCATAAGAACATAGTAATGCTTTAAGCAAGATGACATGATGTAGAGGGATAAACTCAAGCAATATGATATAAACCCCATCTTTTTATCCTCGATGGCAACAATACAATACGTGCCTTGCTGCCCCTACTGTCACTGGGAAAGGACACCGCAATATTGAACCCAAAGCCAAGCACTTCTCCCATTGTAAGAACTATAGATCTAGTAGGCCAAACCAAACCAATAATTCGAAGAGACTTCCAAGGATATTATAATCATACATAAAAGATTTCAGAAAAGAATCAAATATTTCTCATAGATAAACTTGATCATAAACCCACAATTCATCGGATCTTGACAAACAACTGCAAAAAGATTACATCGAATAGATCTCCTTGAAGACCGAGGAGAATTTGGTATTGAGATCCAAAAAGAGAGAAGAAGCCATCTAGCTAATAACTATGGACCCAAAGGTCTGTGGTAAACTTCTCACAACTCATGGTGAGGCAATGGTGTTAATTTAGAAGCACTCCGTGGAAGATCCCCCTCCGGCGGAGCTCCGGAACAGGCCCCAAGATGGGATCTCACGGGAACAGAAGATTGCGGCGGTGGAATTAGAGTTTTCTCTTTTGCCTCGATCTTTTCAGGATACATGGGTATATATAGGAGGAAGGGGGGCATCGGGGGAGCCAGAGGGAGCCCATGAGGGTGGGGGGCGCGCCCTGGGCCCTCATGGCCGCCTCTCTCGTTACCTCGTGTGTACTCCAAGTCTTATGTGTTGATATTGTTCAAAAAATAACTCTCGCGAAGGTTTCATTCCGTTTGGACTCCGTTTGATATTCCTTTTCTGCGAAACCCTAAAATAGGAAAAAAAAACTGCAATCTGTACTGGGCCTTTGGGTTAATACGTTAGTCCCAAAAATAATATAAAAGTGTATGATAAAGCCCATAAAACATCCTAGAAGGATAATATAATAGCATGGAACAATAAATAATTATAGATACGTTGGAGACGTATCAAGCATCCCCAAGCTTAATTCCTACTCGTCCTCGAGTAGGTAAATGATAAAAACAGAATTTTTGATGTGGAATGCTACCCAACATAATTTTCAATGTAATTTCTTTATTGTGGCATGAATGTTCAGATCCGAAAGATTCAAGACAAAAGTCTATATTGACATAAGAAATAATAATACTTCAAGCATACTAACAAAACAATCATGTCTTCTCAAAATACCATGGCTAAAGAAAGTTATCCCTACAAAACCATATAGTCTGGCTATGCTCCCTATTCATCACACAAAATATTCACATCATGCAGAACCCCGATTTCAGCCAAGCAATTGTTTTCATACTCAATTTTTTCAAACCTTTCAACTTTCACGCAATACATGAGTGTGAGCCATGGATATAACACCATAGGTGGAAAACAGTGGTGGTTGTGGAGAAGACGAAAAGGAGGAAGATAGTCTCACATCGACTAGGCGTATCAATGGGCTATGGAGATGCCCATCAATAGATATCAATGTGAGTGAGTAGGGATTTCCATGCAACGGATGCACTAGAGCTATAAATGTATGAAAGCTCGACAAAAGAAACTAAGTGGTTGTGCATCTAACTTGCTTGCTCACGAAGACCTAGGGCATTTGAGGAAGCCCATTGTTGGAATATACAAGCCAAGTTCTATAATGAAAATTCCCACTAGTATATGAAAGTGACTAAACACGAGACTCTCTATTATGAAGAACATGGTGCTACTTTGAAGCACAAGTATGGAAAAAGATAGTAGCATTGTCCCTTTTTTTCTTTTGGGCCTTTTTTTTGGCCTTTCCTTCTTCTTTCCTTCTTTTTTTTTCTTTTTTTTCTGGGACAATGCTCTAATAATGATGATCATCACACTTATATTGATTTACAACTCGATATTACAAATCAATACTAGAACAAAGTATGACTATATATGAATGCATCCGGCGATGTATCGGGATGTGCAATGAATCAAGAGTGACATGTATGAAAAATTATGCATGGTGGCTTTGCCACAAATACGATGTTAACTACATGATCATGCATGGCAATATGACAATATGAAGCGTGTCATATGAACGGAACGGTGGAAAGTTGCATGGCAATATATCTCGGAATGGCTATGGAAACGCCATGATAGGTAGGTATGGTGGCTGTTTTGAGGAAGGTATATGGTGTGTGTATGGTACCCGCGAAAGTTGCGCGGTATAAGAGAGGCTAGCAATGGTGAAAGGGTGAGAGTGCGTATAATCCATGGACTCAACATTAGTCATAAAGAACTCATATACTTATTGCAAAAATTTATGAGTCATCAAAACAAAGCAATCCACGCATGCTCCTAGGGGGGAGGTTGGTAGGAGTTAACCATCGCGCGCGCCCGACCTCCACACAAAGGTTGGCACTCAACAAATACCTCATCCTCTAACTTCGTCACATAGCGGTTCACCATACGTGCATGCTACGGGAATCACAAACCTTAACTCAAGTATTTCTCAAATTCATAATTACTCCACTAGCATGACTCTAATATCACCATCCTCATATCTCAAAACAATCATCAAGTATCAAACTTCTCATCATATTCAATGCACTTTGTATGAAAGTTTTTACTACATTCATCTTGGATGCCTATCATATTAAGACTAGTTTTATAACCAAAGCACATTACCATGCTGTTCTAAAAGAGTCTCAAAAAGATATAAGTGAATCATGAGAGATCAACAATTTCTACAAAATATAATCACCACCGTGCTCTAATAGATATAAGTGAAGCACTAGAGCAAAACTATCTAGCTCAAAAGATATAAGTGAAGCACATAGAGTGTTCTAACAAAATTTAAAGCCTATATATCTCTCTCAAAAGGTGTGTCCAGCAAGGATGATTGTGGCAAACTAAAAAGCAAAGACTCAAATCATACATGACGCTCCAAGCAAAACACATATCATGTGGTGAATAAAAATATAGTCCCGAGTATAGTTACCGATAGATGAAGACGTAAGAGGGGATGCCTTCCCTGGGCATCCCCAAGCTTAGACTTTTGGTTGTCCTTGAATTTTACCTTGGGGTGCCTTGGGCATCCCCAATCTTAGGCTCTTGCCACTCTTTGTTCCATAGTCCATCAAAGCAATACTCAAAACTTGAAAACTTCACAACACAAAACTCAGCCAAAAATCTCGTGAGCACCGTTAGTATAAGAAAACAAACCACTACTCAAAGGTACTGTAATGAACTCATTATTTCTTTATATTGGTGTTAAACCTACTGTATTCCAACTTTTCTATGATTCATAAACTCGAATACTACTCATAGATTCATCAAAATAAGCAAACAACACACGAAAAACAGAATCTGTCAAAAAACAAAACAGTCTGTAGTAATATGTAACTTTCGAATACTTCTGTAACTCCAAAAAATTGGAAATAAATTGGTAAACGTGAGGAATTTGTCTATTAATCATTTGAAAAAAGAATCAACTAAATAGCACTCTCCAGTAAAATCTGGTGACTATTCTCGTGAGCGCCAACGTTTCTGTTTTTACAACAAGATCATATAAACTTCACACAAGTCTTCCCAAAGGTTCTACTTGGCACAAACACTAATTAAAACACAAAACCACATCTAAACAGAAGCTAGATGCAATATTTATTCCTAAACAGAAGCAAAAACAAAGAAAAGAAAATTGGGTTGCCTCCCAACAAGCGCTATCGTTTAACGCCCCTAGCTAGGCATGATACAAGGATAGATCAAGGTATTGCCATCTTTGGAAGGCCATCCATAAGTGGCTCTCATAATAGATTCATAAGGTAATTTGATTTTCTTTCTAGGAAAGTGTTCCATGCCTTTCCTTAATGGAAATTGGGATCTAATATTTCCTTCCTTCATATCAATAATTGCACCAATCGTTCTAAGGAAAGGTCTACCAAGAATAATAGGACATGAAGGATTGCAATCTATATCAATATCAATGAAATCTACGGGCACATAATTCCTATTGGCAACAATAAAAACATCATTAATCCTTCCCATAGGTTTCTTAATGGTAGAATCCGCATGATGCAAATTTAAAGAACAATCATCAAGCTAATGGAAACCTAACAAATCACACAAAGTTTTTGGGATAGTGGAAACACTTGCTCCCAAATCACACAAAGCAAAGCATTCATGATCCTTAACTTTAATTTTAATAGTAGGTTCCCATTCATCATAAAGCTTTCTAGGGATAGAAACTTCTAGTTCAAGTTTTTCTTCATAAGATTGCATCAAAGCATCAACTATGTGTTTAGTAAAAACTTTATTTTGACTATAAGCATGCGGAGAATTTAGTACAGATTGCAACAAGGAAATACAATCAATCAAAGAACAATTATCATAATTGAATCCCTTGAAATCCAAAGTAGTAGGTTCATCACTATGCAAAGTTTTAATCTCTTCAATCCCACTTTTAACAATTTTAGCATCAAGATCTAAAAACTATGAATCATTGGGACGCCTTTTAACTAAAGTAGACTCATCTCCAATACCATCTTTATCAAGATTCATACTAGAAAACAAGGATCTAATAGGAGACACATCAATAACTTTAAGATCTTCATCTTTATTTTCATGATAACTAGAAGAACACGCTTTCATAAAGCACTCTCTTTTAGCACGCATCCTAGCAGTTATTTCTTTGCATTCATTAATGGAAATTCTCATGGTTTTGAGAGACTCATTGATATCATGCTTAAGTGGAATAGATCTAAGTTTCAAAGAATCAACATCAAGAGTAATTCTATCCACACTTCTAGCCAACTCGGCAATCTTAAGCAATTTTTTTTCAAGCAAAGCATTGAAATTCTTTTGCGAATTCATAAACTCTTTAACAATAGTTTCAAATTCAGAAGGAATCTTACCAAAATTTACATAATAGTTATTGTAGGAATTACCATAATTATTAGAGGAGTTGCTAGGAAAAGGCATAGGATTAAAGTGTCCTCTATAAGCATTGTTACCAAAATTATTCCTACCAACAAAATTCACATCCAAAGATTCATTATTATTTTCAATCAACGTGGATAAAGGCATATCATTAGGATAAGAAGAAGCACTCTTAGTAGCAAATAATTTCATAAGTTCATCCATCTTTCCACTCAAAACACTAATCTCTTCAATAGCATGCACTTTTTTACTAGTAGATCTTTTGGTGTGCCATTGAGAATAATTAACCATAATATTATCTAGGAGTTTGGTAGCTTCTACTAAGGTAGTTTCCATGAAAGTGCCTCCTGCGGCTGAATCTAAAAGATTTCTAGAAGCAAAGTTCAAGCCAGCATAAAAGTTTTGTATAATCATCCATAAGTTCAAACCATGTGTAGGGCAATTACGTATCATTAATTTCATTCTCTCCCAAGCTTGTGCAACATGCTCATGATCTAGTTGCTTAAAATTCATAATATCGTTTCTAAGAGAGACAATCTTAGCGGGAGGAAAATACTTAGAGATAAAGGCATCTTTGCACTTATTCCACGAATCAATACTATTTCTAGGCAAAGAGGAAAACCAAGTTTTAGCACGATCTCCAAGTGAAAAACGGAAATAGCTTCAATTTAACAATATCATTATCCGTATCCCTCTTCCTTTGCATATCACACAAATCAACAAAGTTGTTTAGATGGGTAACAACATCTTCACTAGGAAGGCCGAAAAATTGATCTTTCATGATGTAAGTGCATCTAGTGCCACCCCTAGTTGGTTTTGGAGTATTGACGACAAACCTGGTTGAGGGACTAATGTGTTTGTGAGAATTGCAGGATAACACACGTAGTAGTCCCTCATTGATTCGGTGTACCTACCAGAGATGACCCCTAAAAATGTATGAGGACATTGACATCAGTGGTGGTATATGAAGATAATCATATTGAAGACTATGACATGAGAAGACATTGTGCGAAGACTATGAAAGCGAAGACGTAGATGTTTCGTTATTTTCTTTTCTTCTTTGTTGAGTCATAGGATCCACCGTACTGTTAAGTGGGGTCCAAGTGAACTAATTCAGAGTGACTGAAGTGATGCTCAACCAAAATCCTATGTCTTCGAGCGAAGACAATGAGAGCAAATCTTATCCAGAGCCGGATGAGTCAGCTTTACTTGTAGCTCAAGTAAAGTTGCCGTGTGTGTTTGAAATCTGACCGTTGGAACACGTGTCAGTTCCTTAGTGACCCAGGGTCACTTCGGACAAATCAGGTCGGGTTGCCCAGTGGCTATAAATAGCCCACCCCCTACACCATAAATTGGTGGCTGCTCAGAGTTATTGCACGACTTTTGTCGTTTGAGAGTAACCCACCTCCGAAGCATTTGAGAGAGAAATCCTTGCGAGGACAAAGCCCAAACACCCAAAGCTAAAGAGTCTTAGGCATCACTGAAGTCTTTCTGTCTGTGTGAACTGAAGACTTATTACACTTGAGAACTGTGTTTCCTCCAGCCGGTTAGGCGTCGCGTTCTGAGCATCCAAGAGTCATTGTGGATCGTCGGTGAACGAAGTCTGTGAAGGTTTGGAAGTCTACCTTGAAGACTTACCAGAGTGATTGGGCGAGGACTAGGTGTCCTTAGCTCAAGGGGAATGGTGAAGACGCGGTCTTCTGAGTTAAATCCCATCCTCCCTAACCAGACGTACAGTTGTCACAGCAACTTGAACTGGTCTAACAAATCACTGTCCTCCCCGAGCTACTGGTTCTATCCTTTCCTTCCCTTTACTTACTGTTCTATGTTGTGAAGTCATTGCATGCTTGCCCTATCCGATTGACTTCACTGAGTATCTACTTGTTGTGATTGGCTTCATTCCTTCTTCCATCATGATCCCTATTGCCTAGCTGCTATTAGTCTTCGTGCTTTCACTTCATTGAATACTTGACTATGGCTTGTCTAGTGTAGTCTACTTTCCGCTCCATACTAATAGGATTGAGTTTATCTTTTGTCTTCGAAACTACCATGCATTGAAACATTTCATAAAAATTGCCTATTCACCCCCCTCTAGTCGATATACTGCACTTTCAATTGGTATCAGAGCAAGGTACTCCCTTGTTCTGTGTGATTCGGTTTAACCACTTGGAGTTTTAGCTATGTCGACTGTAGGGATAATCAAAGTCTCCGCTGCGTGCCCCGTCTTCGATGGCACCGAATATCCCTACTGGAAGAACAAGATGCGCATGCACTTTGAAGCCATTGACGTGGACCTCTGGTTTGTCGTCAAGAACGGCGTTCCCAAGACTAGTGAAGGTATCACCCCTGCTGATGTCAAGAGGCTCGTTCAATTGGATTCAACGACCAAGAACATCATTTGTGGTCATGTGACCAAAGGACAGTATGGTCGTGTAAGTGCTCTGGACACGTCAAAGGAAGTTTGGGACTAGCTCTCAAAGGTCAATGAGGGAGTCTCTACCCAGAGAGATCAAAGGATCAGCGTCCTTCGCAATCTCTTCAATCGCTTCAAGAGACATGACAATGAGAATGTCCAGCACACATTTGATCGTCTCACTGACATCACAAATGAGCTTCAAGCACTTGGCGTCACTGAGATTACCAAGCATGAAATCGTAAAGACTCTCTTGAGATCACTCGACAGCTCATTTGATATCCTTGCCCTCATGATTCAAGAACGCCCTGACTTCAAGACTCTCGATCCGTCTGATATACTTGAGAGGCTCAACACCCATGAGTTCCAACTATCTGAGAAACGTGACATCTATGGTCCCAACTATGGCCGATCTCGCGCCTTAAAGGAAAAAGCTGTTTCTTCATCTGAAGAAGAATCTGACCGCAGTTCTGATGATCCTGAAGACATTGGAAAGGAGCTTGCCATGCTTGTGAAGAAGTTCCAGAAATTCACTAGAAAGAAAGGCTTCAGAAAGTCTTCACGATCCAGCTCAAGAAATGATGAAGCTTCTACTCATGACTACAAGAAGAGAACATGTCATAAGTGCAAGAAACCTGGTCAATACATCTCTGAGTGTCCTCAGTGGGACAATGAGAAGAAGAAGAAGAAGAGCAAGGAATATGATTCTAATGACAAGAAAAAGAAGAAATACTCAAAGTCTTCTTCTAAGTCTTCATCACACAAGAAGAATTAATCTGGCAAGGCTCGCGCATTTGTTGGCAAGGAGATGGATTCTGAGGAAGAGTCTGCTTCTGAAGAGGCGGAGGTGGAGTCGGAGGAGGAGTCTGATTCTGGTGCTGCAAGTCTGGCTTTAGCCACTGCCTACGTGGGCAAGTCCATCTTCAACACTGAAGACAATGGCCCCGTCCCCAACATTGATGATGATACGACGACTCTGCTCCCACCTTCCGCTTCATGGCACGCGGTGCCAAGGGAGTGACACCAAAGTCTTCAGAATGGATTATGGATAGCGGATGCACAAATCATATGACTGGTGATCGAAATCTTCTCATGGACTCAACCTTACGTCCATCTAACAAGAGTTACCTCACATTTGCTGATACTGGTAAAAGCAAAGTGTTGGGTCTAGGTAGAGTTGCAATCTCAAGAGATCAGCACATGGATAAAGTCATGCTTGTTGAATCTCTTGGCTTCAACTTAATGTCTGTCTCAATGCTTTGTGACTTAAACATGATTGTGATCTTTGGTAAATTTCGTTGCCTTGTACTAATGGAATCTGACAAGTCTTTAGTATTTGAAGGATATAGAAAAGGTGATCTGTATATGGTAGATTTCTCAGCTGGACCGCAGATGGCCGTATGTCTTCTAGCAAAAGCTTCAGAGTGCTGGCTCTGGCATCGGAAGCCAGGACATGCTGGCATCAGGAACTTGCACACTCTCGCAAAGAAGAAGCATGTCATAGGCATCGAGGAAGTCAAGTTCAAGAAAGATCATCTATGTGGTGCCTGTGAAGCTGGCAAGATGACTAGAGCCAAGCACCCCTCGAAGACAATCATGACGACATCCAAACCCTTCGAGCTGTTTCACATGGACTTATTTGGCCCTACTCACTACTCCACATTCTCTACCACAGCCTGTCTCTATGGCTTCGTCATAGTTGATGATTATTCAAGATACACATGGGTGCACATAATACTCTACAAGACTGAAGTGCAAGATGTCTTCAGACGCTTCGCCAACCGTGCCATGAACAACTATGACATTAAGATCAAGCATATCAGAAGTGACAATGGCACTGAGTTCAAGAACACTGGCCTTGATCTTTATCTGGATGAAATGAGAATCACTCATGAATTCTCAGCCCCGTATACACCTCAGCAAAATGGGATCGTTGAGCGCAAGAACAGAACTCTAATTGAGATGGCTCGAACGATGCTTGATGAATACAAGACACCAAGAAGGTTTTGGCCCGAAGCTATTGATACTGCATGCCATATCATCAACCGTGTTTATCTTCACAAGCTTCTGAAGAAAACATCCTATGAACTCCTCACTGGAAAGAAGCCTAACGCAAGTTACTTCAGAGTATTTGGAGCTAAGTGCTCGATCAAGGATCCTCATCACAAGTCAAAATTTGCACCAAAAGCACATGAAGGCTTCATGCTCGGATATGGAAAGGATTCACACTCCTACAGAGTCTTCAACAGCTTTCTTTATAAAACTGTTGAAACTGTGGATGTGCGATTTGATGAGACAAATGGTTCACAAAGAGAGTCCCTACCAAATGTGCTAGATGAGGCTTCACCAAATGAATCCATCAAGCTAATGGGAACTGGTGAGATCATGCCTTCTGAAGCACAACCTGACGAGGAACTCATCATCTCTGCTCCAAATCAACCTGACGACAATGATCAGCCTGAAGACAATACTCCTGATGATGACATTGTACAGCAAGAGCAAAATCTTTGTCCAGCTCATCCTCGTGTTGCAAATGAAGTACAAGTTGAAAAGATAATTGATAGCATAAATGCTCCTGGTCCACTGACTTGCTCAAGAGCAACACAGCTTGCAAATTTATGTGGGCACTTTGCTTTTGTCTCAATATCTGAACCCAAGAAAGTTGCTAAAGCTTTTATGGAACCCGAATGGATTCAAGCAATGCAAGAAGAGCTTCAACAGTTTGAGCTGAACAATGTGTGGGAACTTGTCAAGCGTCCTGACCCCGCAAGCACAACATAATAGGCACAAAATAGATCTATCGCAACAAACAAGATGAGCATGGTCAAGTGGTCAGAAACAAAGCTCGTCTTATTGCTCAAGGATACACTCAAGTCGAAGGGATTGACTTCGATGAAACATTTGCTCCTGTGGCTAGACTTGAAGCTATTCGTATACTGCTAGCCTATGCAAATCATCACAATATACTTCTATATCAAATGGATGTAAAGAGTGCCTTTCTCAATGGAAGGATTGAAGAAGAAGTGTATGTTGCACAACCACCTGGCTTTGAAGATCCAAAACGTCCTGATATGGTATAC
This sequence comes from Secale cereale, assembly GCA_902687465.1. Lineage (NCBI taxonomy): Eukaryota > Viridiplantae > Streptophyta > Magnoliopsida > Poales > Poaceae > Secale > Secale cereale. The sequence continues at coordinate 821,020,127 of LR738715.1, forward strand.
AAGCTCAACAAGGCACTGTATGGCCTCAAACAAGCGCCTCGTGCGTGGTATGACACTCTCAAAGACTTCCTAAAGAGCAAAGGCTTCAAACCTGGATCCCTAGACCCCACACTCTTCACGAAGACATATGATGATGAGCTATTTGTCTGCCAAATCTATGTGGACGACATTATCTTCGGCTGCATGGACAAAAAATACAGTGATGAGTTTGGTCACATGATGCAAGAGCAATATCAAATGTCCATGATGGGTGAGCTGAAGTTCTTCCTTGGTCTTCAAATTCGTCAACAAACCAACGACATCTTCATATCTCAAGAGAAGTACCTTAAAGATTGCCTAAAAAAGTTTGGAATGCAAGACTGCAAAGGGTACTCGACGCCAATGCCTGCTAAACATCATCTGGGTCCCGACGCAAATGGTAAAGAGTTTGATCAACAGGTATACCGCTCCATGATTGGTTCTTTGCTTTATTTATGTGCATCTAGGCCAGATATTATGCTTAGTGTTTGCATGTGTGCTCGATATCAAGCGGCACCAAAGGAGTCGCATCACTTAGCTGTGAAGCGAATACTTCGATATTTGGCTTACACCCCAACACTAGGATCATGGTATCCAAAGGGCTCAGAGTTTGATCTAGTTGGATTTTCAGATGTTGATTATGCTGGTGACAAACTTGATCGCAAGTCTACATCAGGCACATGTCACTTTCTGGGACGATCACTTGTCTGTTGGTCTTCAAAGAAGCAGAACTCTGTATCACTCTCCACTGCTGAATCTGAATACATTGCTGCTGGATCTTGCCGCGCTCAGCTTCTCTGGATGAAGCAAACACTCAAGGACTATGGAGTCCATCTGAAGCATGTGCCACTCTACTGCGATAATGAAAGCTCAATCAAGATTGCCAACAACCCAGTTCAGCACTCGAAGACAAAGCACATTCAAATTTGTCATCACTTTCTCAGAGATCATGTTATGAAGGAAGATATTGATATCATACACGTCAACACTGAAGAGCAACTAGCAGATATCTTCACAAAGCCCTTGGATGAGAAAAGGTTTTGCAAGTTGCGGTGTGAGCTAAATATCTTAGAATCCTCAAATGTCCTGTAATCAGGCACACATCCTAACACTTATGCATATTGATGACTTAGATGTGCAACACACGAAGTAAAGTATATCCTCAATCAATGAAGACTTACATTCTAAGTGTGAATACATTAACATGGAATTTGACTTCGGAGCGCCACGATAATTGTGCGCCGTGTCTGGGTCTAATACTTCCTATACGGTGGGTAACGCCACCACCAAATTCTTGTTTGAAGTGTTTCTCGTGGCGTTACATTTGCAAACTCTTCGCACTTGGTTTATCTTCATATAAGACATATATATAGAGAGAGAGTTGTGTTCTGTCCTCAACGGCATTCACTTATAGCTATGTCTTCATATTTGAATCTTTTGGACTAATTGAATGTGATCGGACCCTAACCTCTCTATGCTTTCTCATCTCACACTCTGTCTGTCCAAATCATATGCATTCTGTTGAAACTGTCGAATATATTCTCTGTGTCCTTGTCAGCAGAAGATATGGAGACAAACTTTAAATCTGATTTTAATGCTCCATCCTTTATGCCTGAAACCTGGAGAAGCCGGAACGACCACTCCGACAGTCATGGTGAACGTGGGATCGTGGGACAACTCCCAATGCGTTACATGACCGCCACGTGTCACTCGTACGTGAACCGTCAGGGGCACCTGCGTAATTGCGCTGTGCCGTCTCCCATGCCTATAAATGCACGTCCCATCACGGTCAAAAGTTCTTCTACCACCTCTCCACCTTGACCAACCCTAGCGCCTCCGCTAGCTTTCGTCGGCGCCGGCGATGAAGTGCTTCGCTGCCGCAACCTCGTTGACGCCGTCCTCACGCCGGCCGCGGACATCTTCTACTCCGTCGTCGCCGTAGCTGTCCTCCGTCGCCAAGTTAGGGCATGGAAGACCGAACTGCTAGGCATCCAACTCCTCTCCGTCTCAGCAGTTCATCGTGTGGTAAATAAAACTTGCCTTTTACCATCTTCTTGATCCATAAAGATTCATCTATTTTACCACAAGAGGTTTCTGCCTACTTAGATATATAGATCTATCCTGTCTGCATCTCATATCTTTCCTAGTACATTCACATATGCTTCAACCATAGTTAGATTCCTCACTTGTACCTATTCGTGGATTCGTACAAATCTGGAACCAACTCTCATGAGTGAATGTCTTCGCGCTATGAGGTCAAAGTCTTCAAAACTATTTTAATCTTCAAAACTTCTGAGAATGCATATGACCTCTTCCCCTTCCCTCGCATCTCTAATGCTGTCATAGGTACATGTCCGTGGGAGAATCCCTTGGTTCTCATAGTCTGCATTCATTTGCAGAATTTTTGCAACGTCACATTCACTCCCCCGAAGACAGTTCCTGTCTGACCAGCAGACCGAAGCATTTGCCTGTTTTGAAGCCATTCAGTTTGAAGCCCTTCAGGTTGAAGCAAATGGCAACTAACAAGACAGTTAGAAAGGGTGGCAGACAGCGCCGTGGCAACACCTCCATTGATTTGCCTCCTGATCTCATTGAGATATACAAGACTGATCCAGAGGAGGATTATAATCAGAGGAAGACACGAATCCAATGGATTCGAAGATACTGGGCTGAACAGTGGTTTAAGTACAGGTTCGTGACCCAAGAGTATGCTGAGAAGAACGCCATCAAGCATCCATGGGGAGATATCACCTATAAAAATCTTCCCCCCAAGACTCATGCTGAAGCCATTGCTCAAGGCTTCTATCCTTGCATGTTCAGAGGGCCTCAGCCTGCTGATGCTGATCCTAGCTCTCTGCTCTGGTGTCGCGACGACAATCTGTTCAAGCGAAATCTTCAATACGCCAAGACCTCGGCCAAAGAGAACAAGAAGCATTGGGGATTAGACTTCAATCCTGGCCCCTCTGCGCCCCGCGCTGATGCCACACGCGAAGTTGAACCAAACCTGGTTGGGCCCTTCTACAACTTAGAAGGCCTCATTAGTCACATCAGGGTTCAAGGGGCGGATGTGGATCAGCCTGCGGCAGATGCTGATTCTGAAGAAGTGCCTGCAACGCCGAAGCCCAAGAAGAAGAAATCAAAGGCTTCGAAGACCACTCCACCAATTGCTTCTAGAGTGAAGCCTCTGGCCACTGCTCCACCTGCACCAAGTGTGCAATCTTAGGAACACTCTCGTATCTCCAAGAGCAGACAACTGAAGAAGAAGCCATCGAACAATCCCAGTCCAGCTCTCACTCCTGACGCTGTTCTGAAGACTGCCAATGATGCCCTTGATCTCTCAAGTGATGAAGATCTTGGTGACGATGCTCTGGAGCTACTGATCAAGAGCAAGCAAGATGCTGAAATCTTCAATGATTTGCCGCTCTTTGACGTGGAAGTGCTCAATAACTTCATTGATGAATGGTTTGACACCCCCAACCTCAGCTTCGACGATCTTCAACTCCCAGTTGGCCTCAGCGTCTCCTTCCATGGCGCCATTGCTTCTGAGCTAGCCCTGGCTCAGAGAATTGTTGAGCTGAAGCAAAAGATCGACTATGAAAAGGCTCAGTTCAAGAAGCATGTGGACAAGCTCAGCGTATAAGAAATTCAAAACTTCAAGGTTATGATGCATGAGCTCAAGGAAGCCTTTCGCCAGAGGCGTGATGAAGCTAAAGGGTCTCGTGAGCGAATCAAGGACTTGACTGCCAAATGCGTTCAAGCGTTCAATGAAGCTAAAAAGCGCAAGGCCCTTGGGCGTCCTGGCATTGACCCAAGGATGGCTGCCAAGAAAAAGAAGAAGCAACCCATGCCCGAAGCTGAAGAATCAGGGAAGGAAATGCCTCGCATAGTATTCCCTGCTAGCATGACTGGCACGAAGCCTAAGGCGATCCCAACCGCTTCAAAGCTCAAGAAGACAAAGGTGGCTGAACCTGAAGCTCGCAAGCGCAAGCAAACTACTGATGAAGCTCCACCCACCAAGAAGCGCAAGACCAAGAAGGATAAGGCTGCTTCCAAAGAGCCTATCTTTGTCGAGCCAATCTCTGTTGCTCGCCCTGCATCTGCCCAAAGAGAACATCGAATGACTGTTCATGAGCCTGCTCCCATAGAGGCTGAAGATATTCCAGCTGTTGACCCCACCGCAGCTCAAGACATTGGTCCTCATGACAATGTTGAAGATGATGAAGTCCTTCCTCAGATCGAGTACAACGTTGAATCTTCGCCTGTTCTTACGAACAGCGAACACATCAGCATTGGTCGTCCATTGACGCCAATTGCACAGGATGACTCGTGGGCTGATCACCCACAGGATACACCAGCCACACCTCAACCAACTCAAGACACCAGTTCGGTGCTTGAAGATGAAGACTTTGTGGCACAACAACCTCCATCCCCTCAGGCGTCGCTAGCTTTTCGCAGGCTTTGCAAAGGACCAAGGCCTCAAGTCGTCGCCCCAAGTGTTCCAGAAGGAGTAGAGCAACCATCTGTACCTGACGCTGCTCCTACTATGAACCCCTCAGAATCTGAAACCAAAGCGGCTGAAGATATTCCGGCTGCATCAGTCGATGAAGAACCACCCCAAGAAGAAGAACAACCCCAAGCTGAAGATGAACGTACTGCCACACCCCTTGTTCTCGAGGAGAACGTGTCCGACCCTCCAGCTCCTGAAGTGGAGGCTACAAATTCAGAGGCCGCCACCACCAACACTGAAGCCAATGACGTGGTCATGGCTGAAGCTAATGTGGCACCTGAAAACACAGTGGCGCCTGAAGTGACTCCGCCTGAAGCCAGTGTTGCGCCTGAAGCCAATGCTACACCTGAAGCAAATCTGCAGCTTGAAGATAATGCCTTTGCTCCTGTTCCGCCTCCAAGGCCCCATACCATTGAGCAAGCATACAACAAAAGATGATCAGCTTGTTACTGTCCGGTGGCCCATTCTGACTCCACCAACTACCACTGGACCGAGTGCTTCTGGTCCTTAGTTTGATCATCATGTCGAGCACAGGCCCCAAGCTCAGAAGCCTAAGCAAAGACTGCCAAGGTTTCCAGGTATTGCAACCTCTCAAGGGTCATTCAATGCCAATAGCTTCACTGTGCACAACACCTTCTTCGACAGCACCAAGAACCCACATTCCAAGCCAAGAATATCACCAGATAGGTTCTGGAGCCATCAACAGTGCAACTACTACTCAAGAGTACTCTATGATCAAGGGCGCATTTTCCCTCATATGCGTCTTGACACTGAAGCTATTGCTGGTCTGCCTTGCCTGGAGGAAGCTCTTGACTGCTTCCGTGATGCTGGCCTGCTCAATTTTGTAACAGACAAAGAGCATTGGAATGAAGAGCTGCTTCTGCAATTCTATACAACCCTCCACATTCGAGGCTACATCAGGGATCTGAAGACATGGGTCCTTGAGTGGATGACATGCAATGCCCATCATCAAGCTAAAGCCTTTGATCTCATTGAGCTTACTGGCCTGCCCACTCCAGGAGATCTATATGAACCTGGCTGTCAATTGCACACTGAAGCCTTGGAGAGTATATTTCAGAAGCGCCAGCCCAACATGAGCCAAATGCTAAGCATGATGAAGCCTCTGCCAAGTGATGCAGAATATCCTATGGAATTCTTTGTTGAACACCTAGAGTACCTGTCGTGCACCATCTATCATATCATCAGGCGTACTCTATGGCCCGTCAAAGGACATTCTTCATCAGCCAAGCTTGAAGGCACTATGAAGACTTTGGTCTTCTATATCTTCAATGGCATCAGCTTCAATGCTCAAGATTTCTTCATTAGGCAAATGGCTATGTCTAGATCTGATCTATTTGGTCTGAAATTCTATGCCCCTTGGATTATGCGCCTCATCAAGCTGCATTCAGCTATCACCTATCAGCCCTCTGCTCGCAACCATCACATCTTCTTGCGTGAGGTTGATATGTCAGCTGAAGCTATCTACCAAGAGCCTGCCAAAGAGCCTATTAGTCTTCACAACGCTGATCACCAGAGCTTCACTCAGCAGATTGAAGGAGTTCCAGCAATCTCACGCATTTATCATCTGGCTGGCCGTACTCGTCTACCTCGACACACTGAAACCGAAGCCACTGAGAGCACCATCGCTCAAAGGCCTCCGAAGCGATCTCGTGTCCTGAATAACCGAGAGCTTCTGGTTGCCCTTCATCAGAAACATGATAAGAATCACCTCTGGCTAAAGCGTCAGATGCAAAGCCTCTTGGTGGATGTCAATCGCATTCGCAATCTTGCCACCAAGAATGCCTTTGTTGCTCATGAAACCTGTCGGAGGTCTTGGAAGAGTTTGACCTTGCTGAGTGCTGAAGCGGATCTTCAAGACGATGGCTTCACAGAGAAATTCAAGTTTGACCACACTCCTCCAAGGACTGCTGTTATGCGTCGAACTCCATTTCTTGAAGATTCAGAATACTCCTCCTCCGCTGCAACAATTGACGCCAGGGTGATCGATGATCAAGATGATGCTACCTCACCTCCTCCTACTTCAGCGCGCATCGACACTGCACCAACTACTTCTGCACCGCCAAACACCAACGTCGACCCTGCATCCTCTCCTGCTCCAACTGGGAACGAGTAGAGGCTCTATGTCTTCAAACCTTTTTGGTCCTTACTGACAAAAGGGGGAGAAGCATATGAGTTGATAGTCTTCAAGCGGGTCCATATGGGCGGGTGCTTTATAATTTACCTAGTGTTTACAACTCTCGTTTTGCTACATTTGGTTCTTTGAGTTTTAACACTTAAACTGATGGCCGTCTGCTACGTTTTTTTGCTACTCTGTAATGCGATGATAAATTCCGCATCTGCTATCTTATATTCTGCACTTAGTCATTACTGCAGACGTCCATTTTTCATTATGCATGTCATTATCTTCGACATATCAATTGTGCATGATGAATTGTCTTCATAAGTTGAAGAGGATCTCCACAAGTACAACCTGCCATGTGCATTTGCATTCAAAGGCAAATCAACTATATGCACATCTTCAGGGGGAGCCTTTTGCTACTTACGAAGACAATACCTTTATCCTTTACAATTACACATATCTTTATCCCCGTTGAAAACTTCAACCAGTTTGTCATCAATCACCAAAAATGGGGAGATTGTAAGTGCATCTAGTGCCACCCCTAGTTGGTTTTGGAGTATTGATGACAAACCTGGTTGAGGGATTAATGTGTTTGTGAGAATTATAGGATAACACAGGTAGTAGTCCCTCATTGATTCGGTGTACCTACCGGAGATGACCCCTAAAAATCTATGAAGACATTGACATCAGTGGTGGTATATGAAGATAATCATATTGAAGACTATGACATGAGAAGACATTGTGTGAAGACTATGAAAGCGAAGACGCAGATGTTTCGTTGTTTTCTTTTCTTCTTTGTTGAGTCATATGAACCACCGTACTGTTAAGTGGGGTCCAAGTGAACTAAGTCAGAGTGATTGAAGTGATGCTCAACCAAAATCCTATGTCTTCGAGCGAAGACAATGAGAGCAAGTCTTATCCAGAGCCGGATGAGTCAGCTTTACTTGTAGCTCAAGTAAAGTTGTTGTGTGTGTTTGAAATCCGACCGTTGGAACATGTGTCAGTTCCTTAGTGACCCAGGGTCACTTCGGACAAATCAGGTCGGGTTGCCCAGTGGCTATAAATATCCCACCCCTACACCATAAATTGGTGGCTGCTCAGAGTTATTGCATGACTTTTGTCGTTTGAGAGCAACCCACCTCCGAAGCATTTGAGAGAGAAATCCTTGCGAGGACAAAGCCCAAACACCCAGAGCCAAAGAGTGTTAGGCATCACTGAAGTCTTTCTGTCTGTGTGACCTGAAGACTTATTACACTTGAGGACTGTGTTTCCTCCAGCCGGTTAGGCGTCGCGTTCTGAGCATCCAAGAGTCATTGTGGATCGCCGGTGAACGAAATCTGTGAAGGTTTGGAAGTCTACCTTGAAGACTTACCAGAGTGATTGGGCGAGGACTAGGTGTCCTTAGCTCAAGGGGAATAAGGTGAAGACGCGGTCTTCTGAGTTAAATCTCAGCCTCCCTAACCACACGTATAGTTGTCACAGCAACTGGAACTGGTCTAACAAATCACTGTCCTCCCCGAGCTACTGGTTCTATCATTTCCTTCCCTTTACTTACTGTTCTATGGTGTGAAGTCATTGCATGCTTGCCCTATCTGATTGACTTCACTGAGTATCTACCTGTCGTGATTGGCTTCATTCCTTCGTCCATCATGATCCCTACTGCCTAGCTGCTATTAGTCTTCGTGCTTTCACTTCATTGAATACTTGACTATGGCTTGTGTCGGGGATATACCCCGCGGTATGAACCGGTCGGAAATATAACCCGGTCGGACTTGGCGGTTTACTTGAGACGGTTTACACTTGGGAATTCACTGGTAACCCGGCGGGCGGATCACGGATGACAAGGCCCAAGGCCCAGAAGGCCGGTTCATGTATGGTGGGCCGGTTTATGAAGAAAGCACAAGGGATATTCTCCTACAAAAGAAACAAGACTAGGACTCCTTGTCATAGAGTAATCCTAGTCCTACTAGGACTAGTCATGTAACTCGCCCCTTCAACATATATAAGGAGGGGCGGGGCTCCCCAAAGAGGGACAAGCTACAAGCAGACAAGTTCTCACAAGTTTCTAGGGCTAGACACAAAGAGCCCGTTTACCGGCGACACCACGAGGATCATAATGAGACCTAGCCTCAAACAGCACGTAGGGTTATTACCGGATGATGTTTCCCGGGGCGCAAAACTGTCTAAATCCTTGTCTTGCGTTGCGTCTCTCGATTCCGCTCAACCCCTCTCAAGCTACTACATAGATGCGCGGGCTCACGACTAAGTCCTAACCCTACGACATCTGCCGTGATAATTCCACGACAGTTGGCGCCCACCGTGGGGCCCGCGCACGGTGGTGTTGAGTTCTTGGAGGGATTTTTCTAAAGGATCGAGAAGCTTGTGATTAACCAGATGAAGAAGAACCTGCGCAGAAGGACACATATCTTCTCAAATTTGGGGTTGCGTTTTTTATGGCCACCCTGGCGATCTGCCGGGTTTGAATGATGAAGAATCAGGGAGTTGTCAGCGACGAGTTGGACCGTGACGGAACAAAAATTCCGGTTGCAATCGTTCCTTGCAATACTGAGTTATGGCTATATCTTCGGACCTGTCAAGTTCGAGAAAGAAAAAATATGGCAAAAGCCGTCGAAACAGCAAAAAGAAGAGAAGAAAAAGAAGACTACGACCCGGAAGAGTCAAACCTGCCAGATCTCGCCGAATCCGAGTTCGAATCGCCCTACATCGCCTCGTGAGTCACCTCCATGATCAAATTGCCATGGCTCTGCGGCAGCGTCTCCGCCTTCAAGTCGCCTTGGCTCGTCCCCTGCCTCCAACTCGGCAAGTCGTGGGCCACCTCGAGCCTCCGCCTCCGCCAATGCTTGTGTGGTTCGTCGTAAAGCCGCCGCTTGATTCTGCCGAGTGCCGCCTCGGCCTCACTCCGTCTCGCCTCCCGCGCAGCTAAGCCGCCTTGAACCTCCACTCGACGCTCCTGAGCCAGTCGACCGCTCCTCCTCTGCTGTAAGCCGTCTTCCGGATCTGAGTGCCTCCGTTGGCACGCCTCGCTGGAGAGCCTCAACCGCGGTCTCTCACCTCTGCCGCGTTCCGGTGCGTCTGCCGCGAACTACCATTGCCGCAACATGATCCGGCCGCCCGTGTCCGCTGCTGAGCCTGCCACTCGCCTCTGCAACTGCAGCCGGGTCCACCTCGCTTCGCCACTACCGTCGCCTATGCCTGCAGCCACGAGTCGCCGCCTCCATGTCCGCGGCAAGCCACCCTGTTTCTGCCGAGGCCCTACTGCCTGCCGCTCCTGCCATGACCGTCCGTTTCTGACCCGTCGTGAGCCGCCCCCGTGTCCGGCCTTCTGCGCTGACTCGCCCTGTACCATTTCATCATGACTGGCGGCCCCGCGCTTCTCCAAGCTAGGTACGGCGTGCCACCTGCCTCTGTCGCAAGAGCCGCCTTGCTGACGGCCTCTGTGTTTTCTGTCCAAGCTGGGACAGCTGCTTGTGGCCGCGTAAAAGATCTCCAGATCGGTTTATACATACACACATGAATCAATCTCCGTTGATCTACTTGAAAAATACAGCCTGAAGGAATCCCAAGCTTTTCCATGGGAAAGAACCAACAATTAGTACGACTACTACACACACGTGGACTTCAAAGACGAATCAAGTGTAAAAGGAAGCCCCCAAACATGGATTTGGATTCAGAAGAGTTTTCTACGGGGCCAAGGTGTTGAGCCGCCGACCGTTTTTGTTACTATGGCCGGGGGCTCGCGCCGAGCCGCCGGATGCCTCTGCTATTGTGACCAGGAGTTTGCATCAAAAGCTTTATTGATCAACCTGACAAAGCTTCATTTCCGAGAGGTTATCCAAAACGGTCACACACGTGAGGAGTTTCCTTGGCCTCGCTGGATTCTATCGGCGTTTTGTGAGAGATTTCAGCACCATTGCTGCACCTCTCAATGAGCTTACAAAGAAGGATGTGCCTTTTGTTTGGGGTACTGCACAGGAAGAAGCATTCACGGTATTGAAAGATAAGTTGACACATGCTCCTTTACTCCAACTTCCTGATTTTAATAAGACTTTTGAGCTTGAATGTGATGCTAGTGGAATTGGGTTAGGAGGTGTGTTATTACAAGATGGTAAACCTGTTGCATACTTTTCTGAAAAATTGAGTGGGCCTAGTCTGAATTATTCTACTTATGATAAGGAATTATATGCTCTTGTTCGGACTTTGGAAACATGGCAACATTATTTATGGCCCAAAGAATTTGTTATACATTCTGATCATGAATCTTTGAAGCACATTAAAAGTCAAGCAAAACTGCACCATAGACATGCTAAATGGGTTGAATTCATAGAGACTTTCCCTTATGTTATTAAACACAAGAAAGGAAAAGAAAATGTTATTGCTGATGCATTGTCTCGTCGTTATACTATGCTTTCACAACTTGACTTTAAAATATTTGGTTTGGAGACCATCAAAGATCAATATGTGCATGATGCTGAATTTAAAGATGTATTGCAGAATTGTAAAGAAGGGAGAACATGGAACAAGTTCGTCGTTAATGATGGATTTGTGTTTCGTGCTAACAAGCTATGCATTCCAGCTAGCTCTGTTCGTCTTTTGTTGTTGCAGGAGGCGCATGGAGGAGGATTAATGGGACACTTTGGCGGGAAGAAGACGGAGGACGTACTTGCTACACATTTCTTTTGGCCAAAGATGCGACGGGATGTTGAGCGTTTTGTTGGTCGCTGCACTACATGTCAAAAAGCTAAGTCACGACTCAATCCTCATGGTTTATATATGCCTTTGCCTGTCCCTAGTGTTCCTTGGGAAGATATATATATATATATAT
>LR738715.1:821036618-821065198 GCA_902687465.1 Secale cereale
CGGGTGCAAGGATTGTTTACTTTACGCAAAGTTCTTTTAATGCAGTTGTCTGTTGCATTGAGTTTACACTATGGGTGGGACTCGCAACTTAATACCAGCGAGATGTTCTGGATAGATACCTCAAGGTGGATGATTAGTAGTAGATATTGATGGATTTCGGTCTACTTACTTTGGCGTACCGCCCATGCTTTGAACCTCAACCTTTCTTGCAATGTAGTCAGCATTGGTTTGCGTTCGTGGTCCTGTCAATTGCCCAGCTGTAATTTGTTTACCTCACATAGCTGTTTTATCGTCTTTTGGGAGAGAGACATCACTAGTGAACATCATGAGACTCCGGTCCATATTACCATCATTGATCACATCCACTATTTACTTTTCGCTATTTACTTACTATTGCAAAAACTATCTATCACTACTATCATTGCTTTTAACCCTTTGTGAACTACAAGGCCGGAGAGATTGACAACCTCTCTGTACTTGTTGGGAGCAAAGTTATTTGTATCTGTGTGCAGGTCCACGTTGATTGCTAATTGCGCTGTTAGCAATTGACACCTACTTGTTGAACCTAGGAGTCTCTGGGGATTCGATCCTTGGCATCTTTGCTAGGGGAAAACACTTCTACTTACTGCATCTTACACCTTCCACTTGGGGTAACCAACGAGGGGTTCGAGGCCCATCAAGGAGTATTTTCTGGCGTCGTTGTCGGGGACTCCACTCTTCAGGATAGGGGAGTTGCATGCTATCTTTTACCTTTGCTTTTTAGTCTTGTTAGTTTACCATTCATTTTTGCTTTAGTACCTTTTTATCAAAAATCACAAAAAATTATTTACCTTCCTGCTAGTAGTCCTACCTGATTAGTTAAACATGTTAGGATTTGGTGCTTTGAGGGAATCAGAAGTTCTAGATTTCCATCAAAGGGATGGAGAAAATATGAAGAAGGCATGGGACAGAATTTCTGATGCACATAGAAGAATTATGCCTTGGATACCTATAAAAATTGTGCTTAGAAATTTTTACCATGGTCTTTTTAAATGGTGTAAACACTCCCTTGACATTATAGCGGAGGGAGATTTCTTAGAATGTGATGAAGCTAGAGCTCTTGAAATTATACATGGTCTATCTAGTTACTTTGTTTATGATCATAACTTTGATACTGTCATAGATAGACTTGCTACTATTGAGAAAAGAATGGATGCTCTAGACTTGATGAAGGTAGAGAAACCTAAACCCAATAAGAAAGACATTTTGGAAATAGACAATGATTGGGAACCTTTTGTTAGGATTAGCATATCTAATCAAGACTTCCTTGCTTATTGTGATATTGGATCTATGGTCTCTACTATGCCAAAAATTGTTCATGATTCTTTAAAATTTAACATGGATAGATTACCATCTTATCATGAACACACTAATGGAGATATTTCTGAAATCCAGGGAAAAATAAAAGACGTACCGTTTAAATTCCTTAAAGGGATTGCAATGATTGATTTCTTCATCGTGGAGCCAAACCAAGGAAATATAGTGCTTGGAAGGGCCTTCCTCCGAGCAGTTAAAGGCTTCATCGATATAGGTAAGGGACAAATCCGCTTACGCGGGAAGGCAAAAGGTGTGTACCCCTTTCCTAGAAGGAACAAGAGTGAACTTATTGAGGAACCATTTGAAACAATTTATAACTCCGATTATTATGATGATTATTGATTCCTCTATGCATTATGCCTAGCTTAAAGGCATAAAAGAAAGCGCTTTTGGGAGGCAGCCCACATGAATAAATTTTTGCTTTTTCTTGTGTATTGATGTTGTTTACTGCTGTAGCATCATCATTGTATCTTTGCTTTTCATATTTGTGCCAAGTATAGCCTCTGATTGCTAGAAGGTTCAAAAGTTGTGAGGTGCTGTCCAGGAAACAGATTCTGTCCTTGGATAGAAAAATTCGTATAAAATCACCAGATCATCTTTTTGGTCTGAATTTTCTCGACAGCGTTCTCTATATAATTGTCTTTCGTGCGTCAGTTCTGAGTTTTTTGATTTGAGTTGCAGAAGTATCCCGAACAGGTCAATTACTGTCTGCTGTTCTGTTTTTCACAGATTCTGTCCTGTTTTGCCTTACCTTCAATTTTCAAATTAAGAACTTGCTTTTTCTTTGCAAAAACCTTTTGGCAATCTTTAGAAACAGTAGAACTTCAAGAATATCCTTATTTCCAGCAAGTTATAATTATTTTATTAAGGGTACTAACCTCGCTAATCAGATTATGATGAGTTATGTATGAAGGGAGTTTTCAAGTGTGCGAGGGAAGATGATAAAAAGATTCAGGAGTGTCAAGCGCTCAAGCTTGGGGATGCCCCCGTGCACCCCCAAGAAATATTCAAGGAGACTCAAGCGTCTAAGCTTGGGGATGCCCCCGTGCATCCCCTTCTCCATCAACATTATCAGTTCGTCTTTCGTTTCGCTATATTTTTATCACTTCATGTGTTATGTGCTATGCTTGGAGCGTCTTGCTTTTAGTTTTCTTTTTAGTTTTTCATAACGAGTCAGAACCCAGCATTCCTTTATATGGGAGAGAAACACGCTCCACCTCTACCTAGAACATTACATAGAATTTTCATGTCTATCTATGCTGTGTGTGTTCTTTGTCTTTTAATAGCTACTATCATACTCTGCTCTTAGTATTCATGCTTATCTTTTCAAGAGCTTTTATTTAGTTGGTTGCTTGAACTCTCTTTAATTACCATGCTCACCTTATTAAGAGAGTTTGCTTCCATTGCATGGGTTAATGTGTCTATGATAAAGATGCTACTTTCATGATGGTGCTTAGTAGTTCAGGTTTTCTTATGGTTAATCTCAAATAGCTGGGGGGTTCCCAATGTGTTATTGGAGTACCAACTTGGTTTGTTTGCCTATGATGTGGTATTGTTTAGTAATATCTTCCTTCGAGAATTTATTTTGATTGACTTGGCGTATGCTCACGCATATTTAAGACTGTAAAGAAAGTCTGTCAAGCCTTGATGATCTTTTGTTTCTAAGTAGCGATATAACTACCATGCCTGATTCAATATTGCTTTGTCACTCTGCATGATTATGATTGTCATTGCTCTCTTAGTTGGTCGCTCCCAGTCTTTTGCTAACCTCCACCTGCACTAAGCAAACTAACCATGCAATACATAGCTCATGGGAAAGTAGCCTAAAAACTATTGTGGTAAAGAATATGTTGCTTATGTATCTTATTTCTTATGAGTTGCTTGCTGAGCGGTAACCATGTTTCTGGGGACGCCATCAACTGTCACACTTTTTTTGAATATCATGTGAGTTGCTATGCATGTTCGTCTTGTCTGAAGTAAGGGTGATTTACCGTGGGTTGAATAACTATGCATATTGTTAGAGAAGAACATTGGGCCGCCAACCAAAGCCATGCATCATGGTGGAAGTTTTAGCTTGGACCTTAATCCTCAATCTCTCATGAGAATATGCTTATGCATTAAAGAGGAGTCCATCATCTATTTTCTATGTTGTCCCGGTATGGATGTCCTCAAGTTGAGATCTATCAAAAACGAGAAATCAAATGCGATCTATCTCCTTGGACCTTTGTACAGGTGGCATAGAGGTACCCCTTTGTGACACTTGGTTAAAACATATGCAATGCAATGATAACCCATGGGGATCCGAGCTAATTAGGACAAGGAGCGAGCACTATTGGTATTCGATGCATGAGGCTTGCAACTTATAATATGTTTTATGCATGACACATATGACGTACTACTACCATTGACACAATTGCTTCCATGTTTTCAAATAAAAAGCTCTAGCACTTAACCTTTCTTTTACCTTTATGTTGAAGCACCAACTACTGAGAGCATGATTGTCATTCTAAGTGTAATGTGCATTGTCCCAAAGTAGCATTGTCTTTTGCATGCTTGTGATATCGTTTATTCTGAAATGATTGTCTAGTCATCACTTAAACCTTGAAGGTGCCCTTGCATTTATGTTTTGCATCACTAAAGGGGGCAAGCTAGATATCACTTTATCATATTTGCACATCATGTTCATTGCAAATCTTTTTGATGTTTCAGTTTCATGTTGTAAAACTTTCAGTCATTTGTGATTTTCTCTTGAGGCAACTTAATTACTTTAGAATCATTGTCTCAGTAAGCTTTTGTCATACGACTATGAGAAAGTCCTATATGGTTAATAGCATGTCACCACAGAAATTATTCTTGTTATCATTTACCTACTCGAGGACGAGCAGGAATTAAGCTTGGGGATGTTGATACGTCCAAAACGTATCTATAATTTCTGCTTGCTCCATGCCACTTTTGGGTGATATTGCTATGATATTCATACACTTCCATACACTTTTGATCATATTTGGACTAACTTACTAATCCAGTGCACCCCAGTGCCAGTTTCTGTTTTCGGCTGTTTTTGTATTTCAGGTTTTCACGTTTCGAGAACTGCCCAGAAAAATCCAGAAAAATTATATAAAAAATCAACATTCCGGAAACAACACTCGTCCGAAGGGCAGCCTGGGGGGGGGGCACAGGGGCTCCAGGCGCCCTGTAGGCGCGCCCCCCCTGGGCCGCGCCGGGGGGGCACCTGGGCCCCCCGAGGCTCCCCCGGTGCCCTACTTTGGCATATATTTAAAGGACTCTCCGAAACCCTCAGAACAGGACTTCTTTTCGCGATCCCATCTCTGTTCCGCCGCCGCCGCCGCTTCCAAGATCGGGAGCACCAGGAGAACTCTTCCCGGCACCCTGCCGGAGGGGAGGATCACCACCGGGAGCTTCTCCACCACCATGGACGCCTCCCGGATGACTCGTGAGTAGTCTCCCTTGGACCATGAGTCCATGACCAGTAGCTATGTGATGTTCTCCTCCCGTTCTTGTGCTTCACTAATTAGTCCTCGTGAGCTGCCCTACATGATCGAGGCACCTATGTAATCCTTATGCTGTTGCTGTGTTGAGTTTGCTGGGGATCCGATGGATTATGAGATTATGTTCAGATTGATCTTGAGTAATATATTTGATTCACCTCTTTTATATTTTAGTTCATAAGTAATTCTTGCATGTTCTCCGTTGTTATTTATTGCTTTGGCCGAGTAGTAAGTAGTAACTCCAAGAGGGAACGTTATGCTCGATTGTGGGTTCATGCCCCTCGATGACTAGCTTGAGTGACAGAAACATGAGTCTAGGGGATGTGCTGTTTCCACAAGGGGGAAAACAACGGTGCTTGTGCCCGCGGGTGCAAGGATTGTTTACTTTACGCAAAGTTCTTTTAATGCAGTTGTCTGTTGCATTGAGTTTACACTATGGGTGGGACTCGCAACTTAATACCAGCGAGATGTTCTGGATAGATATCTCAAGGTGGATGATTAGTAGTAGATATTGATGGATTTCGGTCTACTTACTTTGGCGTACCGCCCATGCTTTGAACCTCAACCTTTCTTGCAATGTAGTCAGCATTGGTTTGCGTTCGTGGTCCTGTCAATTGCCCAGCTGTAATTTGTTTACCTCACATAGCTGTTTTATCGTCTTTTGGGAGAGAGACATCACTAGTGAACATCATGAGACTCCGGTCCATATTACCATCATTGATCACATCCACTATTTACTTTTCGCTATTTACTTACTATTGCAAAAACTATCTATCACTACTATCATTGCTTTTAACCCTTTGTGAACTACAAGGCCGGAGAGATTGACAACCTCTCTGTACTCGTTGGGAGCAAAGTTATTTGTATGTGTGTGCAGGTCCACGTTGATTGCTAATTGCGCCGTTAGCAATTGACACCTACTTGTTGAATCTAGGAGTCTCTGGGGATTCGATCATTGGCATCTTTGCTAGGGGAAAACACTTCTACTTACTGCATCTTACACCTTCCACTTAGGGTAACCAACGAGGGGTTCGAGGCCTATCATCGATAACCTCTCGGAGTTGGTTTAGCAATTGCTAAGGCGCGACGTCCACGCACGTTCGTAGTCGGATCGTCAAAGTCGACTTCATCCAAACGATAGCCACCATCTCATCGAAAGACGGTACACCTTTGCCTCTATCAAGTGGTATCAGATTTCCAGGTTGCTCGGTGAGATTTTACAATTTTTCGTAGATTAGATCGAGTCTGTTCTTCATACCTACAGTCCACGAAAAAGCCAAAAAAATTAGGGTTAGTTCATCCCATCCGAACCAATCTGAGCCTTTGCATAATCTTTTCTGTATTTGCTTTGTTGAATTGGCGGTTGCATCGTCGTGTCAAGTTGCTGGTCTTAGCGTCTAGTTCTTTAGAGTTTCGAGTTCTGTTCACAGTTTGTCACGTCGCCGCCGCACCATATTCATCGCCGCTGCCATACCACCACTGCTGCCATATCCCACCACCGCCACCACATACCACCACCGCTACCATAACCTACCACCGCTGCCATATCCTACCACCATATATCCACCGCCAATCCGAGTTCTTTTCATATTAGGTTTGTTCTCGAGATCCATCTAGGTTTCGGATTTGTGTTTCCTTGCCTGCGTAGGTCGAAAAAAAAGTCTGGAGACCCCCGGGCAGTTTTTAGGCCAAAATTTCGACAGGTGAAAATATTTTTTCCCTATCCTACTTTTGGGCTTTTCTGAGTCTTTTGAGACACGTGCCACCATACTGTTTTTTTACCGCACTTTTTCGTTGTCGCTGCCCTGATTCCGAAAAAAAAATCCGTCAAAAAAAGTTCGTGCCTATCATCTTAGTTTGACTTGGGAAATGTTTTGAGACACTCGCCATTATAGTGATTTTCGGCAAAAAAAAAGCAGCGAAAAAAAGAGCGCAAAAAAAAAATAAGAGGCAAAAAAAAAATCAGAGTGTGCTTTCCCCTTTATTACGTGCAGCGCCGTGATTTTGTTAGTGTTCTAGGCTCGCGTCTCTAGTACGGTCTAGCCTAGGACCAGCACAGTACCGTCGTTGAGCGTTTATTCAACTTTGCATCTCTGAATTGATTATTCCTGACCACTTTTGCTACCATCTTATAAGCCTTCCCAGCTCCACATACATCTATGTCGTGCGTTTGACTCTCCCTGGTAATCGCTTTATCCAAGCTTTGAGAGTTTTGACTACCACGGTTGCCGATCACCACCTGCTGCTGGGTAAGAACTGGTAAGAATTTGAGATTTGCTTGTCGGATTTGTGACACCCGCCACCACCACCACTTATTAGTAGTCTGTAGGATCATATTCTTGTGTGTTTCTATTGCTGCTAATCATGCCAGGATCACAAGTCGACGAGACTGACTGAGAGAACTTGACGAACAAGGAGCTTCATGATAAGTTTCAGCAAATTATGAGTGTACAGGTGCAAGATGTGCTAAACACATTGGACGAGGCCATAGAGAAGACAGATGGCATGGAGAAGACATTTGAAACAAAGCTCGATAAGAAGTTTGCTGAATTGCTTTCGCGTTTTCCACCACCACCGGCTGCTGCAGCTGTCCCACCTCTACAACAACAACAACAACAACATCGCCTTCCAAATCAAGTGGGACGAGCACGGCGCGTTCCCCTTGAGCCTGGGCAAGCTTCTGGTGCTGCTGCTGATGTTTCTGTAGCTCTTGCTGCTACTGCAGAGGTGGAGGACCATTACGAGGATGAGGTTGACCAAAATCAGAACCACGTGCAACAACCAGCACCACCACCACCAGGTCGTCCTCATGCATATCATCGCAACGGTAGGGCTGCGGCCAACTCTCAATAGCTTCAATCTTGGCTTTATCAACCTCAATTCCCTGTGGAGTAACAACATAGCCAAGAAAAGACACTCGGTCGGTGCAAAAGGTGCACTTTCCAAGGTTACCAAACAAACGTGCATCACGTAGAGCAATAAAAACAGCACGTAAATGTTCCAAATGTTCCTCCAAAGATCTGCTAAAAATCAATATATCATCAAAGTATACTACCACAAATCGTCCAATGAAAGCACGTAAAACTTCATTCATTAATCTCATGAAAGTACTAGGTGCATTAGTTAACCCAAAAGGCATGACTAACCACTCATATAATCCAAACTTAGTTTTAAATGCTGTTTTCCATTCATCTCCCAATTTCATACGAATTTGATGGTATCCACTACGCAAATCAACTTTGGAGAAAATAGTAGAGCCACTCAATTCATCAAGCATATCATCTAGGCTAGGAATAGGATGACAATAACGAATAGTAATATTATTAATGCATCTACTATCAACACACATACGCAATGTACCATCCTTTTTCGGCACTAGAATAATAGGAACAGCACAAGGACTAAGGGATTCGCGTATATAACCTTTGTCGAGTAGCTCCTGTACTTGACGCATAATCTCCTTCGTCTCTTCTGGATTGGTACGGTATGGTGCACGGTTGGGCAGCGATGCACCGGGAATTAAGTCAATCTGCTGCTCAATCCCTCGAATAGGTGGTAATCCCGGTGGCACGTCTTGTGGAAAGACGTCGGCGAACTCCTGCAAAATGTTAGTGACAGCAGGAGTCAAAGAGGAAGGCACATCCTCGAATGAAAATAATGCCTCTTTGCACACAAAAGCATAGCAAACAGATTTGCTAAAATCTAGCTCATCAATATCAGATTTGGTGGCAAATAAACATGCACTTTTCAATTTAATTTCAGAAGCAATAGTAGATGGTTTATTATTAGGCTTCATTTGTTGCATGAACATTAGATTGATCATGAGGCTTTGTCAGGTCGATCGTGCTCCGGTGTGGTCGATAACCTCTCGGAGTTGGTTTAGCGATTGCTAAGGCGCGACGTCCACGCACGTTCGTTGTCGGATCGTCAAAGTCGACTTCATCCAAACGATAGCCACCATCTCATCGAAAGACGGGACACCTTTGCCTCTATCAAGTGGTATCAGATTTCCAGGTTGCTCGGTGAGATTTTACAATTTTTCGTAGATTAGATCGAGTCTGTTCTTCATACCTACAGTCCACGAAAAAGCCAAAAGGAAAATTATGGTTAGTTCATCCCATCCGAACCAATCTGAGCCTTTGCATAATCTTTTCTGTATTTGCTTTGTTGAATTTGCGGTTGCATCGTCGTGTCAAGTTGCTGGTCTTAGCGTCTAGTTCTTTAGAGTTTCGAGTTCTGTTCACAGTTTGTCACGTCGCCGCCGCACCATATTCATCACCGCTGCCATACCACCACTGCTGCCATATCCAACCACCGCCACCACATACCACGACCGCTGCCATAACCTACCATCGCTGCCATATCCTACCACCATATATCCACTGCCAATCCGAGTTCTTTTCATATTAGGTTTGTTCTCGAGATCCATCTAGGTTTCGGATTTGTGTTTCCTTCCCTGCGTAGGTCGAAAAAAAAGAGTCTGGAGACCCCCGGGCAGTTTTTAGGCCAAAATTTCGACAGGTGAAAATATTTTTTCCCTATCCTACTTTTGGGCTTTTCTGAGTCTTTTGAGACACGTGCCACCATACTGTTTTTTTACCGCACTTTTTCGTCGTCGCTACCCTGATTCCGAAAAAAAAAATTCATCAAAAATTTTTCGTGCCTATCATCTTAGTTTGACTTGGGAAGTGTTTTGAGACACTCGCCATTATAGTGATTTTCGGCCAAAAAAAAGCAGCGCAAAAAAAAGAGCGGAAAAAAAGAGGCGATTTTTTTTCAGAGTGTGCTTTCCCCTTTATTACATGCAGCGCCGTGATTTTGTTAGTGTTCTAGGCTCGCGTCTCTAGTACGGTCTAGCCTAGGACCAGCACAGTACCGTCGTTGAGCATTTATTCAACTTTGCATCTCTGAATTGATTATTGCTGACCACTTTTGCTACCATCTTATAAGCCTTCCCAGCTCCACATACATCTACGTCGTGCGTTTGACTCTCCCTGGTAATCGCTTTATCCAAGCTTTGAGAGTTTTGACTACCACGGTTGCCGATCACCACCTGCTGCTGGGTAAGATCTGGTAAGAATTTGAGATTTGCTTGTCGGATTTGTGACACCCGCCACCACTACCACTTATTAGTAGTCTGTAGGATCATATTCTTGTGTGTTTCTATTGTTGCTAACCATGCCAGGATCACAAGTCGATGAGACTGACTGGGAGAACTTGACGAACAAGGAGCTTCATGATAAGTTTCAGCAAATGATGAGTGTACAGGTGCAAGATGTGATAAACACATTGGACGAGGCTATGGAGAAGATAGATGGCATGGAGAAGACATTTGAAACAAAGCTCGACAATAAGTTTGCTGAATTGCTTTCGCGTTTTCCACCACCACCGGCTGCTGCAGCTGTCCCACCTCTACAACAACAACAACAACATCGCCTTCCAAATCAAGTGGGACGAGCACAGCGCGTTCGCCTTGAGCCTGGGCAAACTTCTGGTGCTGCTGTTGATGTTTCTGTAGCTCTTGCTGCTACTGTATAGGTGGTGGACCATTACGAGGATGAGGTTGACCAAAATCAGAACCACGTGCAACAACCAGCACCACCACCACCACCAGGTCGTCCTCATGCATATCATCGCAACGGTAGGGCTGCGGCCAACTCTCAATAGCTTCAATCTTGGCTTTATCAACCTCAATTCCCTGTGGAGTAACAACATAGCCAAGAAAAGACACTCGGTCGGTGCAAAAGGTGCACTTTCCAAGGTTACCAAACAAACGTGCATCACGTAGAGCAATAAAAACAGCACGTAAATGTTCCAAATGTTCCTCAAAAGATCTGCTAAAAATCAATATATCTTCAAAGTATACTACCACAAATCGTCCAATGAAAGCACGTAAAACTTCATTCATTAATCTCATGAAAGTACTAGGTGCATTAGTTAACCCAAAAGGCATGACTAACCACTCATATAATCCAAACTTAGTTTTAAATGTTGTTTTCCATTCATCTCCCAATCTCATACGAATTTGATGGTATCCACTACGCAAATCAACTTTGGAGAAAATTGTAGAGCCACTCAATTCATCAAGCATATCATCTAGCCTAGGAATAGGATGACGATAACGAATAGTAATATTATTAATGCCTCTACAATCAACACACATACGCAATGTACCATCCTTTTTCGGCACTAGAATAAAAGGAACAACACAAGGACTAAGGGATTCACGTATATAACCTTTGTCGAGTAGCTCCTGTACTTGACGCATAATCTCCTTCGTCTCTTATGGATTGGTACGGTATGGTGCGCGGTTGGGCATCGATGCACCGGGAATTAAGTCAATCTGATGCTCAATCCCTCGAATAGGTGGTAATCCCGGTGGCACGTTTTGTGGAAAGACGTCGGCGAACTCCTGCAAAATGTTAGTGACAGCAGGAGGCAAAAAGGAAGGCACGTCCTCGAATGAAAATAATGCCTCTTTGCACACAAAAGCATAGCAAACAGATTTGCTAAAATCTAGATCATCAATATCAGATTTGGTGGCAAATAAACATGCACTTTTCAATTTAATTTCAGAAGCAACAGTAGATGGTTTATTATTAGGCTTCATTTGTTGCATGAACATTAGATTGATCATGAGGCTTTGTCAGGTTGATCGTGCTCCGGTGTGGTCGATAACCTCTCGGAGTTGGTTTAGCGATTGCTAAGGCGCGACGTCCACGCACGTTTGTAGTCGGATCGTCAAAGTCGACTTCATCCAAACGATAGCCAACATCTCATCGAAAGACGGGACACCTTTGCCTCTATCAAGTGGTATCAGATTTTCAGGTTGCTCGATGAGATTTTACAATTTTTCGTAGATTAGATCGAGTCTGTTCTTCATACCTACAGTCCACGAAAAAGCCAAAAAAAATTAGGGTTAGTTCATCCCATCCGAACCAATCTGAGCCTTTGCATAATCTTTTCTGTATTTGCTTTGTTGAATTTGCGGTTGCATCGTCGTGTCAAGTTGCTGGTCTTAGCGTCTAGTTCTTTAGAGTTTCGAGTTCTGTTCACAGTTTGTCACGTCGCCGCCGCACCATATTCATCGCCGCTGCCATACGACCACTGCTGCCATATCCCACCACCGCCACCACATACCACCACCGCTGCCATAACCTACCACCGCTGCCATATCCTACCACCATATATCCACCGTCAATCCGAGTTCTTTTCATATTAGGTTTGTTCTCGAGATCCATCTAGGTTTCGGATTTGTGTTTCCTTGCCTGCGTAGGTCGAAAAAAAAAGAGTCTGGAGACCCCCGGGCAGTTTTTAGGCCAAAATTTCGACAGGTGAAAATATTTTTTCCCTATCCTACTTTTGGGCTTTTCTGAGTCTTTTGAGACACGTGCCACCATACTGTTTTTTTACCGCACTTTTTCGTCGTCGCTGCCCTGATTCCGAAAAAAAAATCGTCAAAAAAATTTCGTGCCTATCATCTTAGTTTGACTTGGGAAGTGTTTTGAGACACTCGCCGTTATAGTGATTTTCGGCCAAAAAAAAGCAGTGCAAAAAAAAAGAGCGCAAAAAAAAATAAGAGGCGATTTTTGTGTGTGAATATTCCACCATTTGAGGGTAGATATGTTCCTGATATATATCTTACTTGAGAGTTAGAAACTGAACAACGTTTTACATGTTTACATTATCCCGAGGAGAGACGTGTTCCTGCTGTTGTTTGTGCTTTCACTAGTTTTGCATGTGTTTGGTGGTCTGAACATTGTAGATTATATCCTATTCCAGCTACTTGGGTTGCTTTGAAAACTGCTATGCGTACTCGTTGGGTTCCACCATATTATCAACGTGAATTACTTCAAAAACTGCAGCGCGGGCCACCGGGTCACCCCGTGCGGCTCCGTTTTTCTACGACGACTGCGCCATCAAAACCGCTTTTGTTTTGAGCGGGGCGGGAGTCGCCTTCACTTTGAACCGGCCCCGTCGTCTGTGGCCTTCCCGCGAGCTACCGCCATGGATTACTTCTGTCATGACCCGCCGCGACCCTCTCTTCCACTACGAGTTTTACGCCGGCGGTCGCCTCTGACCCTCAATGGCCGTGCCAGGATTTACTGCCGCGTTTGAAGCCAGCTCCAGCCACCAAGTTGCTCCCCGTCAAGCCATTCTCTCTAAGCCACCACCACTTTCTCACAAAAAGACAGAAGCAAAAGCGACTAGTATTACAGTACTAGTACAACATGGTGCTAGAAGGATCACACGATCAAGGAATCAATTAGGGGTACTGGTAGTACTCCATGAAAACTAAAACACCGGCACATCTACACTGATGTTTGGTCCGATCAAATTCTAGTCTGTGCATGGATCATCTGTCTTCCAGACAAATCAGGTGATATCTATCTTATTTATTTTTAGTACATATTAATTCATCCGATCAAAAATACATCGCCCTGCTGTATTTTATACGCAGGAAAATTATTCATTACAAAGCGGTATTATACCGTGGAGATGAAGGCATGCCAACATCATTCTGCACAAGTGGTCGTCGGTACTTAAACGGAATCCCGCACCGGTTTACAATACTGTGGCCATCTCTTGCAACCATGCTGGTTTACAATGCCGTGGCCGTCTCTCGCGACCGCGCCGGTTTACAACGCCGTGGCCGTTTTTCACAACCGCGCCGGTTTACCATTAGGAGGACAACTAGCCCGTCGGCGCCGGCCGACCCATCTGTTGTTCGAGCAAATCAGGTGTTATCCCTCCTATCTATTTATCAGGACATTTTAATTACTCTGAGCATCATTACACTACCCTACTAGTGTTTTCTATATACAGGTAAAATCATTGTTATACTGCGGATATAAAACACGGACTGACAACGTTCTACAACGGCGTTTTCCTCTGTGTCACATTACTTGATGAACGGACGGCCGGTTCACGCATCCGCATCAGTATACAACACGGAGGACAACTTGCTCATCTCCGCCGGCTTACAACACTGCGGCCGACTCATGTGTCTGCACTGCCTCTGATGCTGCGGTCGCTTTACTATTCGCACCTGCGGTCTGGCATACTCAACATGCTGGTTTATGCTGCCGGTTTGATTAACAGACGCCGATGAGGACGATAAAGGTCCAAATACATCAGGTGATATCCATCTAAAGTTTATTTCTCTTGATATATATTATTTTCATCAAGAAAACACGATGCTTTGATCAGTCTGTTTTGCTATGCAGGACAATTCTATAAGGGACCAACCAGGACTTGCCATTCAAGCGCAACTCTTTCATAGGTACCCTACCTCCACGGTCACTAGGGGGCTACGGATCACATTCGAATCCTCGATTAATCCCTTCTGGTCCGGTTTATACGATCGTCTTCGCATCAGTGCCCCTTGGAGTACATCCTTTGATTGGCAAAAGAAAAATTGTTCTTGCCCCTTGGAGTACATCCTTTGATTGGCAAAAGAAAAAAAAGTTCTTGCCCCTTGGAGTACATCCTTTGATTGGCAAAAGAAAAAAGTTCTTGCCCCTTGGAGTACATCCTTTGATTGGCAAAAGAAAAAATGTTCTTGCCCCTTGGAGTACATCCTTTGATTGGCAAAAGAAAAAAGTTCTTGCCCCTTGGAGTACATCCTTTGATTGGCAAAAGAAAAAAGTTCTTGCCCCTTGGAGTACATCCTTTGATTGGCAAAAGAAAAATGTTCTTGCCCCTTGGAGTACATCCTTTGATTGGCAAAAGAAAGAGTTCTTGCCCCCTGGATTACATCCATTGATTGGCAAAATAAATCATTGCTCCTTGGATTGCACCCATTGATTGGCAAAATGAATCATAGCCCTTTGGATCGCATCCATTGATTAGCAAATATGGAGCCTGGCAGCTCGCAAAAAGCCTCGACTACATGGTCTTATTTGCAACAGTGTTTTATGTTTTGTGATTTTTTTCAAAGTTTTCTGTGGTTTTTGATCCGGAACTAGGCAACTTCAAAGTTGACCACGTATTTACAAAAGTCTGGGTCATAGAACACCATCATGATTTAAACCGGTGGTTATCAAAACCTGGAATAGTAATCAGGCAAACGCCAAGAGAGCCAAGAGCCTCATCAGAATCTACACATTCAATTATGCCTACCGGATTAAGGACGTCAGGTACACTTAATCACAGGTAAGATAATGACCGGTGTATATTAAACCGGCTTGGCTTTCGACTATAAATCGCCAGTATGAGATAAGATAATGACCGGTGTTTATTAAACCGGCCTGCCTTTCGACTATAAGTCGCCAGTATGAGATAAAATAATGATCGGTGTTTATTAACCCGGCCTGGTTGTGATCAAATATCACAGGAACCGGTTTTCAAACCGGATTACATTATTCAAATCATTAATAGCCAACATGGCTGGATTTTTATTATGATTATCAATATTATGATTGAGGTTTTCAAAGTCGCTTTAAGCGCAATGGATATTATTCCATCGATGGAAGTAATTTATTCTACAAACGAATAGTCCCGAGTCGCTGCATGCTTACAACCCGGCACTTGGGGGCTACATTATTCAAATTGAGATTACATCAAATATGCAAGTCTCATGTCGCTGCAAGCATGCACCATGACACTTGGGGGCTAATGCAAAGTCATTTTTTGCTCACCTTATTGAAGACCCGACTCATCACATTGTAATGAGCCGGCCCTTGGGGACTACCAATCGATCCTGTCAACAATTCAAGGTACACAAGTATTAATCCATTATATTGAAGGATCCACTGCTCAGTTGGTAAAGCACAAAGCTCTTAACCTTGTGGACGTGGGTTCAAACCCCACGTTGGAAGTTACATCATATAATGTTATTTTTAATGATCATATCTACAAAGTCCCTACTCATTATTGCATAATGACCCGACACTTGGGGGCTACATGTTGCTATTCAAGTTTACATGATCATATTTTCAAAGTCCCTGCTCATTATTGCAAAATGACCCAGCACTTGGGGGCTACATAATATGGAATATTCAGTTTCATAGTGATTGGGATGAACAATCCGGATTTCTTCAAGATTGCAATTTTTATATTGAAACAAGTCTTAAGCTATCATTATGTTCTCCTCTTAAGACTTGGGGGCTACATGTAATATGCATATAAAGGAGGAACATCTTCAAATTCTTAGTTTCGGGTAAGTCCGGAAGATTAATTGTGTGACCAGGCGTTGGCAACAATCATAACCCGGCGTCCATAAACAGTCATGACCCGGGATCATCGGTTTTTATAACCCGACAATTTTGGCAATTGTAAACCGACAAGTTCTACATCTTCAAGCTGGCTGGATATCAATTGAATATTTAAAGACCAATATTTTTATCAAATCAGAGCATAGAAGGCCGAGTCGAATGGATTCTTTATTTGCAATATTTTTTATACAAGCGAGTTGATTATGAAGCTGGTCTGTTGACCCGGATTTTCTAGAAGAAGGAACGGACAAGGACTTAAGGATGCATAAGTTTACCATGGATAAATCCAAGCTAAACTGGGGGCTAATGTCGGGGATATACCCCGCGGTATGAACCGGCCGGAAATATAACCCGGCCGTACTTGGCGGTTTACTTGAGACGATTTACACTTGGGAATTCACTGGTAACCCGGCGGGCGGATCACGGATGACAAGGCCCAAGGCCCAGAAGGCCGGTTCATGTATGGTGGGCCGTTTTATGAAGAAAGCACAAGGGATATTCTCCTACAATGGAAACAAGACTAGGACTCCTTGTCATAGAGTAATCCTAGTCCTACTAGGACTAGTCATGTAACCCGCCCCTTCAACATATATAAGGAGGGGCAGGGCTCCCCAAAGAGGGACAAGCTACAAGCAGACAAGTTCTCACAAGTTTCTAGGGCTAGACACAAAGAGCCGGTTTACCGGCGACACCATGAGGATCATAATGAGACCTAGCCTCAAACAACACGTAGGTTATTACCGGATGATATTTCCCGGGGCGCCAAGCTGTCTAAATCCTTGTCTTGCGTTGCGTCTCTCGATTCCGCTCAACCCCTCTCAAGCTACTACATAGAAGCGCGCCCTCACGACAAAGTCCTTACCCTAGGACATCTGCCGTGACAATTCCACGACAGCTTGTCTAGTGTAGTCTACTTTCCGCTGCATACTAATAGGATTGAGTTTATATTTTGTCTTCGAAACTACCATGTTTTGAAACATTTCATAAAAATCGCCTATTCACCCCCCTCTAGTCGATATACTGCACTTTCACATGACAAGATTCAACAGAGCAGCATTGATCTCACAAGATTCAGCATCGGTAATAGGAGCAATCGGAGTGCTAATAAAATCATTATTGTTGGTATTGGAGAAGTCACACAATTTGGTATTGTTTTGAGCCATAGTGACAAGCAAGCAATCCAACACACAAGCAAAAAAGCAAGCGAACGGTAAACACACAACAAAAAGAAGGGCAAATAAAACGGCAAGGGTGAAGTGGGGGAGAGGAAAACGATAGGAAAATAATGTAATGCGAAGGATAAGGGTTTGTGATAGGTACTTGGTATATGACTTTTGTGTAAGCCTCCCCAGCAACGGCGCCAAAAATTCTTCTTGCTACTTCTCGAGCTTGCGTTGTATTCCCTCAAAGAGGAAAGGGTGATGCAACACATTTAACGTAAGTATTTCCCTCAGTTTTTGAGAACCAAGGTATCAATCCCGTAGGAGACTATGCGCGAGTCCCTCGCACCTGCACAAACAAATAAGAACTTCGCAGCCAATGCGATAAGGGGTTGTCAATCCCTTTACGGTCACTTACGAAAGTGAGATCTGATAGATAGGATAGTATAATATTTTTGGTATTTTGGATATAAAAACAGAAAGTAAAAACAACAAAGTAAAGTAGATTGTAGATTGATATGTTGAGAATAGACTCGGGGGCCATAGGTTTCACTAGTGGCTTCTCTCATGAAAGCAGAATTCTATGGTGGGTGAACAAATTACTATCGAGCAATTGATAGAAAAGCGAATAATTATGAGAATATCTAGGCATGATCATTATATATAGGCATCACGTCCGTGACAAGTAGACCGAAACGATTCTGCATCTACTACTATTACTCCAAACATCGACCGCTATCCAGCATGCATCTAGAGTATTAAGTTCATAAGAACAGAGTAATGCATTAAGCAAGATGACATGACGTAGAGGGATAAACTCAAGCAATATGATATAAACCCCAACTTTTTATCCTCGATGGCAATAATACAATACGTGCCTTGCTGCCCCTGCTGTCACTGGGAAAGGACACCGCAAGATTGAACCCAAAGCCAAGCACTTCTCCCATTGCAAGAACTATAGATCTAGTAGGCCAAACCAAACCAATAATTCGAAGAGACTTGCAAGGATATTATAATCATACATAAAAGATTCAGAAAAGAACCAAATATTTCTCATAGATAAACTTGATCATAAACCCACAATTCATCGAATCTCGATAAACTCACCGCAAAAAGATTACATCGAATAGATCTCCTCGAAGACCGAGGAGAACTTGGTATTGAGATCCAAAAAGAGAGAAGAAGCCATCTAGCTAATAAATATGGACCCGAAGGTGTGTGGTAAACTACTCACAACTCATGGTGAGGCAATGGTGTTGATGTAGAAGCACTCCGTGGAAGATCCCCCCCTCCTGCGGAGCTCCAGAACAGGCCCCAAGATGGGATCTCACGGGAACTGAAGGTTGCGGCGGTGGAATTAGGGTTTTCTCTATTGCCTCGATGTTTTCAGGGTACATGGGTATATATAGGAGGAAGGAGGGCATCGGGGGAGCCAGAGGGGACCCACGAGGGTGGGGGGCGCGCCCTGTAGGGGGGGAGCGCCCTGGACCCTCGTGGCCGCCTCTCTCGTTCTCTCGCGTGTACTCCAAGTCTTCTGTGTTAATATTGTTCCAAAAATAACTCCCGCGAAGGTTTCATTCCGTTTGGACTGCGTTTGATATTCCTTTTCTGCGAAACCCTGAAATAGGCAAAAAACAGCAATCTGGACTAGGCCTTTTGGTTAATAGGTTAGTCCAAAAAATAATATAAAAGTGTATGATAAAGCCCATAAAACACCCTAGAAGGATAATATAATAGCATGGAACAATAAAAAATTATAGAAACGTTGAAGACGTATCAATCGTCGCAAATTTTTCCGGTGTGGAGGGATGGGTAAGAAACTCTATCATTTGGTTAAATGGGCTCGAGTATGCAGATCTAAGAACAAAGGGGGGCTGGGCATTAAGGACCTTTATAAACAAAACATTTCTCTCCTAGTGAAATGGTGGTGGAAACTGGATACTGGGGAGGGCTTGTGGCAAGATATAGTGAGGGCTAAATACCTCAAGAATAGCTCGGTGGCTATTGTTAAATCTAAATTCAATGACTCCCCAGTATGGAAAGCTCTTCTGAAAGTTAAGGAGGTTTATATGGCCAGAAGAAAAGTGGTTATTAATTTTGGCAACATAGCTAGACCGTGGTATGACCCTATTGGTTCCCACCCACCTCTATGTGATAGGTACCCAGAGCTGTTTAGCATTGCTAATTACCTGAATGATACTATTGCCCAGTTTATGGACTAAGCTGGTGGGGGTGTGTTCAGGCGCAGGTTAAATGCCGACCTGAAACGCCAGCTTGAGGGGGTGCAGGGTGTCGTTGGCAACATTAAACCCTCTGATGTACGTGATGGGTTCGAATGGGGCTTTGGTCCCAAGGGGAGATACACAACTAAATCTGTGTATGCTTACTTAGAAAAAGATCTTGCTGGGTGTGATTACAGATGGATTTGGAAAGCTAAACTTCCTGTCAAAATCCAGATTTTCCTTTGGCAGCTCTTTCAGGATGTTGTCCTCACCAGAGATGTTATGAAACGTAGGAATTGGGCTGGCAATCCGTGCTGTTCTTTCTGTAAGTGCAGGGAAACTTATTTGCACCTATTTTTTCTTTGCCCTGTAGCAAGGGTAGCTTGGCGCACGGTTGGTGCGGTGTTTCGCACTGATTTATGCCCTAACAACATTTGTCAATTTTACTCCTGGTGTTATGCTTTTCTTCCCCATGGGGAACGATATTTCACTATGAGCCTAGCGGCCGTTTGCTGGGCCATTTGGAATCGCAGAAATCATGCCACCTTTGAATTTAAGAAATTGTCATCTCCTTTTGAGGTTGTTTTCACTACTTGTACGCATTTATCCTACTGGGCAGGTCTACTGAAGGGCGAGGAACGAACGGAGCTGGAGCATGGCGCGGCGCTTCTGAAGAAGAATGCTAAGGAGATGATGAGGCTCTGTGCGACTGCATACGTGGGTGTCAAGTTGGGATGATCATGGCGTTGTGTCTCCTTAAAGCTCCCCTTTCGAAGCTGGTCGGACGTGCTACATGGTGGATTCCTATAGTTTTTGTTTAGTCGCCTCTGTTAGACCTTTGCTTATGCTGTTTCGCCTCTGCGTAGGCCGTGGTGTTGCTGAAAATTTACTATTTTGTTGTGAGATGATAGTGCTCCAGGGTTTTTGCCTCGTAGTGGATGGTTCGATTGCGAGCGTCTACAACGGGTTTCCATGAAGTGCTTGAACTCGATTTTTCCCTTTTCGTTTGATCTCGGACATGGCAGTATTTCCGTTATTTCTATAATGGAAAGGGGATTAGCCCGGTTCAAAAGAAAAAGCACTGTTTCAGTGATGGGGCTGAACACGTGTTGGTTTTGTGACACATACAAGACATGCACGCCGCATTTACCCCATGAATTGGCTATAACTAAGACTAGCCACAATGGGTAGTAACATAGAGTAGTAACATGCCCATGTTACTACTCTATGTTACTACCTCTATAGTGGGGAGTAACATATGTGTGGTAACATGGAAAACTTCATTTATTAGGCTATAGACTCATCTTACCTTGATATGTGTGATGTTGCTCATACTAGTACTCCCTCCGTTCGGAATTACTTGTCTCGGAAATGGATGTATCTAGAACTAAAATACATCTAGATACATCCATTTGTGCGACAAGTAATTCCGAACGGAGGGAGTAGTAACTAGATATGTTACCACATGCCTCTCTTTCTTCATTTATTGCTTGCCACATCATCTATTTTATTTAGATATGTGTCATGTTAATAGCTACTCCCTCCGTCCGGGTTTATTAGGCCTCTTAGCATCACAAGCATGTCCCTTTTTATAAGGCCTCGCTTTGGAAAGGTGCATGCATGCAACCATTTCATTGGTTACATTGAAAGTCATTGTTGTTGGTGCCATGGCTGGAAAATTAATACACCGCATGCATGTTTTTTCATTGGCTGCATGTATGTGAGAGAGTGCATTGAGAGTGAAATTGAAGAATTAATGTGAGCAAATTACTATGTGTCTTGGTCTAAGAGAGGTTGTCTTTAGGCCTAAGAGCATGGTTAATAATATAGCCAGCTGCTGGCTATATGATGTTGCCATGTCACATATAGCCAAGCTTATAGCCAACAAGTACAATAGCTAGATATAAATATATACTATTTTGTTGATACATGGCCCACCCCATTCTCTCATAAAGTACCTAGGAGCACGTGCTGGAGCCGGCTGTTAACTAGTAGCCCGCTTCTCTTCTCTCTCCTCTTCTCTCTCTTCCAAATAAGCAAAAATATAATATTTAATGTCTTACAGCCCGCCTACATCACCTTATTGTACTTGCTCTAATAAACCCGGACGGAGGGAGTATGTTACTCCCACTATGGGTAGTCTAAGAGCAAGTACAATAAGGTGATGTAGGCGGGCTGTAAGACATTAAATATTATATTTTTGCTTACTTGGAAGAGAGAGAAGAGGAGAGAGAAGAGAAGCGGGCTACTAGTTAACAGCCGGCTGTAGCACGTGCTCCTAGATACTTTGTGAGAGAGTGTGGTGGGCCATGTATCCACAAAGTAGTACATATTTATATCTAGCTATTTACTTGTTGGCTATAAGTTTGGCTATATGTGACATGGTAACATCATATAGCCAGTAGCCGGCTATATTATTAACCATGCTCTAAACGGAATTGTGTGCTGGTTGGCTCTAATTAAATAGATTTATTTGCTAGCTTATGAAAATTAGCTAGAGAGGACACGCATGCATTTATTTGGGCAGTTTCGGATCTTCTTCCATGCTTGCAACGTGGGGCAAGATATTTGGGTAACACAATGCATACTTTTTTTAGTTTATTACTTTGTGTGCATACTTTTTTTAGATAACTTTGTTTATTAATTATTCTGGCTCACTTTAATTTAGGAATCTGATAATGTCCAAACGTCAGATATGAACACGTAACAAATTAAACGTTTTCGATGGCAAGTTTAGTGACGCGAGGGTTATAACTATAGTTGGCAACCATGCCAACTTCGTATTTCAGTTTATTTTTTGACAGGGAATTACCGTATGTGTCAACTAATTTATCATCCTTATGTCAAGAATTGCTATCGAAAACGTTCGATTTGCCATGTGCTCGTACATGACGTCAGGTACTTATCACTTTTTTAATTTATTCATTTATTGTGCTATCGAAAGTATCGTATAGAAATAGCATCAAAGTATTGTATATGTAGTACGGTTCTTAATTCATGGAGCCATGTGCCTCCCCGGCACAATGGCCCTTTTGATGAGCGGTATAATTATTACCCCCGTTGCAACGCACGGGTATATGTTTTAGAGGGTGTTTGGATCCAAGAGACTTATTTTAGTCTGACTAAAAATAGTCTTTTTAAAAGGCTAAAGTTCCAAGCACCCCTGACTAAAGAGGGGCTAAAACTAGTCTTGAAATTAATTTTTTTTAGTCAGGGGTATCCCTACTAAAATATGGATTAGTCATCTCTCTCCTCATTTAACTCCTCGCCTTTAACACATGTGAGTTTTGGATTTGAGGGGTTGGAGGATAATAAATGCTCATTAACTTAATTTTAGTCTCTTTAGTACTACCTCCGTCTAGGTGAATAAGTCATTCGCGTAGTTCTATGTCGATGATTTAACTATCTAAATATGTATTATATGTGACAAAAAAAATATTTAGAAACTACATCCGTGTAAAAATCTAGTGATATATTTTTCATGACATATAACACATATTTAATTTCTCAAATCGATGACCTGGAACTACACAAATGACTTATTCATCTAGACGAAGGTAGTATTTGGATCCAAGCATGAGAGGCTAGCAAGTTTTAGTCTCACTACTTTTAGTCATGAGACTAAAACGTATCCAAACACCCTCCTAGTACTACACCTCTTCATTTAGGTGGACCATAACTTTGCACGAATCTCACAAAACATGTGCGTGTCTGAGATCTATCGGTACATCCAATTACCCGCAAAATGAGTTTGCGCCTGCCAGCCCCATGGTGAAGTTCCGGAGGGACAATGAGATCGTTCTGAAAGTCCACATCCCCAGCCCGTCCGTGTGGTCTTCGTAATCTCGCCAAAATTACATTTTTTGAAATAAAAGAAGACCCATGCGTCACATGAAACTATTTTCTTATGTCCTCCCTGTGACATGAAACGTGCTGCTATAACAACACGTACGATGATTTGAATGCGCACCGTTACAAATGGGAAAAAAGATCTTGACGTGTAATTTCGGTCCGCACTTGATGTGTACACCCGTACAATTAATTCATGACCAGGTGCTGCAACGCTCGCGGCACCGGCGGCGTGTGGACGTGGACGCCGCCTTCCAGCGCTTGCAGGACTTGCGCCATGGTCGGGCGCTGCGCCTCCTCATCCTGGATGCACCAACATGCCACCCTGCACGCTCGCTCCAGCTCCTCCGGCATCACCTCGTCGCGCAGCCTCGGGTCAGCCACGACGCCCACCTCCCCTTCAACAATCTTTCCTGCGGCCCACACCGGGAAGAAGGTCCATGAATCACTACTCCTGCTCCCTGTCGCCTCCACCTTGCTGTATCCCTCAGAGTTCCGTTGTCCCGAGATGAGCTCGAAGAGCACCATCCCGAAGCTGTAAACGTCCGCCTTGGCACTGATTGGCTGCCCGGAGATCCACTCTGGAGCGAGGTACCCAATGGTACCTCGCATTGTTGTTAGCGCACGGCTGAAGTCCCTACCCACCAGCTTCGCCATCCCGAAGTCGGCGATCCTCGGGGACATGACCTCGTCCAGCAAAATGTTCTCCGGCTTGATGTCGCAGTGTATGATGCACTCGCGGCAGCCGAGGTGCAGGTAGGCCAGCCCTCTCGCCACGCCGACCATGATGCAGTACCGGTCGCGCCAGCTCAGGCACTCGCCGTCGCGGAAGAGGAGGCCGTCGAGGGAGCCTCCGGACATGTACTCATAGACGAGCATCTTCTCGTCGCGCGACGAGCAGAACCCGATGAGCCGGACGAGGTTCACGTGCTGGATACATCCCAACGTGCTCACCTCCGTTCGGAACTGCTTGTCTCCCTGCCCAAGGCTTTCCAGCTTCTTGACTGCCACGTGGACATGGGCAGTATTGTCTCCCTTCTGCTCCTTCATTACGCCGCGGTACACCGAGCCGAAGCCACCGCCGCCCAGCCGCTCCGAGAAGTTCTTCGTGGCGGCACGGAGGTCGCCGTAGCTGTACACGGCCAAGGAGGATCCATTCTCATTTGCAATACTGTCCAGTTTCCTCCTCCTGGCAAGAACAATCCTCCAGGCTAGGATGACCGATGCACCCACCGCTACAATAGCAAGGACAAGCCAGGAGGGGAACCCCATTTTCTTCCTGTCTACTCTACGGAGATCTTGCAATCCTCTTTCTGAAAGCCGGAGATACAGGTCTGACCCGGGACTATCGGAGTCCACGTACAACTGCTGAAGGTTGCGGAGCTCTCCATGCCAGACGGTGCATTTCCCGGCAGAGAAGGCGTACGCCTGGCAAGAGCAGCTCTTTAGGCAAGTAGATTCACACTCTACTTTGCTCTGGGCAGCGCCCACGACGAGTGAGTCATCGGGGAGCTTCACGTCTGGCAGCGCTAGGAACCCGTCCGACGTTGATCCGTTGTGCGCGCATGTGAGCAGCGAGCTCCGGCGGCAGCCACCGCTCCAATCACTGAGCGTCCAGTCCCCCTCCGACACCGGAGTAAACCCGGGCGGACAGTGGCAAGGTATCTTGCCTCCCTGGTCGCAAACGCCGAACGCGCCGCAGAGCGCGTACACGGCGCACTGCAACATGGGACCGGTCCACAAGAGTTGCCAGCTCTGGCCTGTGGGCATCCAGAGGTACATTTTCGACTGGCCCGTGACATCATGCACGATGCGGGTTATGGTTGTGTTGTCGTAGAGAACGGTGATGGCGCGCCGGTATGCCGGCGTCTCGATGTATGTATCGTAGAAGACGGTGTTTTTCGTCGCCTCTGGCAGCCTCGCGTAGCCGCGCCCCGTCCAGATGCCGGTCCGCCAGTACACACGGGACCGGTTCCACATGTAGAAGATCTCGCTGGTGCCGTTGGGGTCCATCGTGTTGGTGAACATCCCGGGAGCGGGGTCTTGGGCGTTCCGCCACGACGTCAGTGTCTGGTACTCGCCGGTGATCTTGTTTACCCCGACCCACGCTTCCGGCACTGCCGTGTCCGTCGGGTGGTCGAAGCTCTGCCACAGCACGTTGGATGAGTTGCCGCCGTCGACAAGGACCAGGTTGCCGTTGTCGTGGATCTCCGCTTTGTTGTTTGAGCCTGGCGACAAGGAAGACGACAGGTTGGAAGACCACACGACGACCGGCGAGGCGGAGGCGCCGGTGGGACCGACGAGTTCCAGGTTGCCGTCGTCAGCGGAGACACGGAGCTCGGCGGAGGCGACAGCGGACAGGGGACTCGCCCGGTTGCCCACCCAGATGATGGTCTGGCCGGGTATGTTCTTATACCAGATCCCGAGGTAGAACCTGTCGCCGGAGCTGCCAGCAGGGGTGAAAAGGCCGAGCTCGAACTTGCCCTGTGCCGAGACGAGCGTGTCGTTGCCTCGCAGCGGACGCCGCGCTGAGAGTGTCGCCGCTACGCCCGGTGCGGGGGCGAGGCACAAGCAGGCAAGGGCTATGAAAGTGGCAGTGATCGGTGACATGGTGATGGTGGGGCGCTTCCGTTTGCCGGTGAATTCTCAGGCCGGATTTACAGGCAGGTGAATGGCGCAGTCGGGTCGCAAGAAAAATCATCCCGCCAGCGACACATGCGTGATGATCACGGCATATCAGTCGAATTTACAGGCAGATGAATGGCGGAGGCGGACCGCAAGAAAAATCACCTCGCGAGCGACACATGCGTGATGATCCCGGCAGTTTTACTTGTCCTGTCAAAAATGAATGGTTGATGTAGCTTTGAATCAGTCCGTGGCATGAGCGGCCAGAGCTTTGCCGCGAGACTGCGAGTCCACCATGGTGACGTACAAAGCAGCTGGAAATCTGGAATCACCTCGGCACATACGAGGGATGATGAGCGGAAGTGTGCTATTCTGATTTTGAAGAATTAACATTGGTTACCTTTTGGTCCCGATAACGCCAACACATGTGGGTGTTAAGGGGTCTGGCTACATCTTTCGTGTGGTTATCTAAGGAATCAGTTCACACGTCTACGTGGGGTAAAATAAGTAATGCCCACATGTCCAATCTTTTGGCTCGCGGTTCTTCCCATACGCCTACGTGTGTGCAAAATAGATAACGTCCACACACGCGTACCTTACGGCCTCGCACGCTCCGCGTGACAACTGACAATCATCACGCGTCTCCGTAGTTGTCATGGTCCGGACCCTCTTCCGTGTTCGTTTAACTACAGTTGCCACGTTTCCTGAACTACAGTTGCCATGGTTGCTCAACTGCAATTGCCATCTTAGGTCAAGTGGCTGATGCCATTTTTGGACAACTGCAGTTGTTGTCATGTATGGTCTGGTCTACTACAGTTGCCATGATTTAAAAACTTTAGGATTTGCCACCTACTAACACTAGACAGTTGCCATGTAGCACTACAAAAAAGACATGGCAAAATAACATGTTTGGGTAAAGAGAGAGTTACCATCTGCTTACAAGCACACTAGGGTACTTGCCATGTACCCTACAAAACACATGTCAACTGACAACTTTGGGTGTGGAAGAGGAGACAGGCGTGTGGACGAACTGATAAACGCCCACACACCAGCCCCTCCGCATGCGTGAAAACTGACGTGTGGGCGAACTGCTAAACGCCGCGTGTGGGCGATTGGATGAATGCCTACATACCAATCCAGTCCCTACGTTGCACAAAAAATCTAGCAAACATGTCAAAATTCATGTAAACACAAACGGACGTTGATCCATGCGTGTAAGCGATACAAGTGCCCAAACGTCTGGACGTTATCTTTTCCCTATTTTTTCCGTTCTGGATGTTAATTTTCATGGCCAAATCTCATTCACCGTCGTCTGGCCAAAAATAACAAAATCAGCACTCCAAGATTTCTTTTTGAAAATACCCCGGGAGCATTAGGAATGTTGTGTGTTCACGAAAATTTGCACGTGTGTAGAACGTTCAACAAGTCTCTCTCTGTGTCTATATATACGCACGTAAGACCATATTCTGCTAACATCTACTTCCTCCATTTCAAAATAGATGACTCAATTTTGTACTAACAGTTAAAGTTAATACAAAGTTGAGTCATCTATTTTGGAACGGAGGGAGTAGCACCTAACACGGGAACAAACAAAAACGCCACCGCTCAACCCCCGCGCACTGTCTTCGCCCACCCCCTGCTGTCTTCCCCCACCCGCCCACTCCGACCAGTCAACCACTCCTACCATCCGCATACTCCTCCCCTTCGACGACCTTACCCGCGTCGACGCCCGGGCCCCGCAACCTCCTTCCTTCGGCACCCCCGCTCCCACCATCCCCACCGCCTACTCCCACTGTTTCTACCCCACTACCACCAGCCACCTTCCCACCAACCGGCAGCCACCGGGCCTCCCCTGCCCCGCCTTCCTCTCCCGCCCACCGCCGCCGCTCAAGGTAGTGGCCCGCCCCAACCTACTACCTTCGGCGGTCAAGCCTCGCCCAGCAACCACTGGATCCGGCGGGATCCGGCTCCACCTCCCCTCGTCTCCCGCTCCTCAATGTCTTCGTCGCCACACGGGTCCCGGTGTTGGAGAACGTAGCATGCAATTTTAAAAAAATTCCTACGCTCATGCAAGATCTATCTTGGAGAAGCATAGCAACGAGACGGGAAGAGTATGTCCACGTACCCTCGTAAACCGTAAGCGGAAGCGTTATGTTAACGCGGTTGTAGTCGAACATCTTTGAGATCCAACCATTCCAAGAACCGAACGTACGGCACCTCCGTGTTCAGCACACGTTCAGCTCGATGACATCCCTCGAGCTCTTGATCCAATAGAGGGTCGAGAAGAGTTCCGTCAGCACGACGGCGTGGCGATGGTGTTGATGATGTGATCCGCGCAGGGCTTCGCCTAAGCACTACGACGCTATGACCTGAGGAGCAAACTGTGGAGGGGGGCACCGCACACGGCTAAGAGAAACTTGTGTGTCCTTGGGGTGCCCCCTGCCCACGTATATAAAGGAGGAGGAGGAGGAGGAGGCCGGCCAGCCCTAGGGGGCGCACCAAGAGGGGAGTCCTACTAGGACTTCCTAGTCCTAGTAGGATTCCTCTTCAAGGAAGAGAGGGGCAAGGAAGGAGAGGGAGAGGGAGAAGGAAAGGGGGACGCCGCCCTTCCCCTAGTCCAATTTGGACTGCCATGGGGGGGGG
>LR738715.1:821073915-821122908 GCA_902687465.1 Secale cereale
GGAACGCTGATTTTTTATATAATTTTTCTGGATTTTTCCTGGCAGTTCTCGAAACGTGAAAACCTGAAATACAAAAACAGCCGAAAACAGAAACTGGCACTGGGGTGCACTGGATTAGTAAGTTAGTCCAAATATGATCAAAAGTGTATGGAAGTGTATGAATATCATAGCAATATCACCCAAAAGTGGCATGGAGCAAGCAGAAATTATAGATACGTTTTGGACGTACAATTACCTCATTGATACGTTCCCCCTTATGGCAACAGCACATCCCCTAGACTCATGTTTCTGTCACTCAAGCTAGTCATCGAGGGGCATGAACCCACAATCGAGCATAACGTTCCCTCTTGGAGTCACTACCTATTACTCGGCCAAAGCAATAAATAACAACGGAGAACATGCAAGAATTACTTATGAACTAAAATATAAAAGAGGTGAATCAAATATATTACATACTCTGCTCTTATCTTCTTTATCTTTTAATAGCTACTATCATACTCTGCTCTTATTATTCACGCTTATCTTTTCAAGAGCTTTTATTTAGTTGGTTGCTTGAACTCTCTTTAATTACCATGCTCACCTTATTAAGAGAGTTTGCTTCCGTTGCATGGGTTAATGTGTTTATGATAAAGATGCTACTTGCATGATGGTGCTTAGTAGTTCAGGTTTTCTTTTTGTTAATCTCAAATAGCTGGGGGGTTCCCAATGTGTTATTGGAGTACCAACTTGGTTTGTTTGCCTATGATTTGGTATGGTTTAGTAATATCTTCCTTCGAGAATTTATTTTGATTGACTTGGCGTATGCTCACGCATATTCAAGACTGTAAAGTCAAGCCTTGATGATCTTTTGTTTCTGAGTAGCGATATAACTACCATGCCTGATTCAATATTGCTTTGTCGCTCTACATGATTATGACCGTCATTGCTCTCTTAGTTGGTCGCTCCCAGTCTTTTGCTAACCTCCACCTGTACTAAGCAAACTAACCATGCAATACATAGCTCATGGGAAAGTAGCCTAAAAACTATTGTGGTAAAGAATATGTTGCCTATGTATCTTATTTCTTATGAGTTGCTTGCTGAGCGGTAACCATGTTTCTGGGGACGCCATCAACTGTCACACTTTTGTTGAATATCATGTGAGTTGCTATGCATGTTCGTCTTGTCTGAAGTAAGGGTGATTTACCGTGGGTTGAATTAATATGCATATTGTTAGAGAAGAACATTGGGCCGCCAACCAAAGCCATGCATCATGGTGGAAGTTTTAGCTTGGACCTTAATCCTCAATCTCTCATGAGAATATGCTTATGCATTAAAGAGGAGTCCATCATCTATTTTCTATGTTGTCCCGGTATGGATGTCCTCAAGTTGAGATCTATCAAAAATGAGAAATCAAATGCGATCTATCTCCTTGGACCTTTGTACAGGTGGCATAGAGGTACCCCTTTGTGACACTTGGTTAAAACATATGCAATGCAATGATAACCCATGGGGATCCGAGCTAATTAGGACAAGGAGCAAGCACTATTGGTATTCGATGCATGAGGCTTGCAACTTATAGGATGTTTTATGCATGACACATATGAAGTACTACTACCGTTGACACAATTGCTTCCATGTTTTAAAATAAAAAGCTCTAGCACTTAACCTTTCTTTTACCTTTATGTTGAAGCACCAACTACTGAGAGCATGATTGTCATTCTGAGTGTAATGTGCATTGTCCCAAAGTAGCATTGTATTTTGCATGATTGTGATACCGTTTATTCTGAAATGATTGTATCTAGTCATCACTTAAACCTTGAAGGTGCCCCTGCACTTATGTTTTGCATCACTAAAGGGGGCAAGCTAGATATCACTTGATCATTTTTGCACATCATGTTCATTGCAAATCTATTTGATGTTTCAGTTTCATGTTGTAAAACTTTCAGTCATTTGTGATTTTCTCTTGAGACAACTTAATTACTTTAGAATCATTGTCTCAGTAAGCTTTTGTCATATGACTATGAGAAAGTCCTATATGGTTAATAGCATGTCACCACAGAAATTATTCTTGTTATCATTTACCTACTCGAGGACGAGCAGGAATTAAGCTTGGGGATGTTGATACGTCCAAAACGTATCTATAATTTATGCTTGCTCCATGCCACTTTTGGGTGATATTGCTATGATATTCATACACTTCCATACACTTTTGATCATATTTGGACTAACTTACTAATCCAGTGCACCCCAGTGCCAGTTTCTGTTTTCGACTGTTTTTGTATTTCAGGTTTTCACGTTTCGAGAACTGCCCAGAAAAATTATATAAAAAATCAGCGAACCGGAAACAACACTGCGTCCGAAGGGCAGCCTGGGTGGGGCCACAGGGGCTCCAGGCGCCCTGTGGGCGCGCCCCCCCTGGGCCGCGCCGGGGGGGGGGGGGGAGGGCGCCTGGGCCCCCCGAGGCTCCCCCGGCGCCCTACTTTGGCATATATTTAAAGGGTTCCCCGTAACCCTCAAAACAGGACTTCTTTTCGCGATCCCATATCTGTTCCGCCGCCACCGCCGCTTCCAAGATCGGGAGCACCAGGAGAACTCTTCATGGCACCCTGCCGGAGGGGAGGATTACCACCGGGAGCTTCTCCACCACCATGGACGCCTCCCGGATGACTCGTGAGTAGTCTCCCTTGGACCATGAGTCCATGACCAGTAGCTATGTGATGTTCTCCTCCCGTTCTTGTGCTTCACTAATTAGTCCTCGTGAGCTGCCCTACATGATCGAGGCACCTATGTAATCCTTATGCTGTTGCTATGTTGAGTTTGCTGGGATCCGATGGATTATGAGATTATGTTCAGATTGATCTTGAGTAATATATTTGATTCACCTCTTTTATATTTTAGTTCATAAGTAATTCTTGCATGTTCTCCGTTGTTATTTATTGCTTTGGCCGAGTAATAGGTAGTGACTCCAAGAGGGAACGTTATGCTCGATTGTGGGTTCATGCCCCTCGATGACTAGCTTGAGTGACAGAAACATGAGTCTAGGGGATGTGCTGTTGCCACAAGGGGGAAAACAACGGTGCTTGTGCCCACGGGTGCAAGGATTGTTTACTTTACGCAAAGTTCTTTTAATGCAGTTGTCTGTTGCATTGAGTTTACACTATGGGTGGGACTCGCAACTTAATACCAGCGAGATGTTCTGGATAGATATCTCAAGGTGGATGATTAGTAGTAGATATTGATGGATTTCGGTCTACTTACTTTGGCGTACCGCCCATGCTTTGAACCTCAACCTTTCTTGCAATGTAATCAGCATTTGTATGCGCTCGTGGGTCCTGTCAATTGCCCAGCTGTAATTTGTTTACCTCACATAGCTGTTTTATCGTCTTTTGGGAGAGAGGCATCACTAGTGAACATCATGAGACTCCGGTCCATATTACCATCATTGATCACGTCTACTATTTACTTTTCGCTATTTTTTTTACTATTGCAAAACACTATCTATCACTACTATCATATTGCTTTTAACCCTTTGTGAACTACAAGGCCGAAGAGATTGACAACCTCTCTGTACTCGTTGGGAGCAAAGTTATTTGTATCTGTGTGCAGGTCCACGTTGATTGCTAATTGCGCCGTTAGCAGTTGACACCTACCTGTTGAACCTAGGAGTCTCTGGGGATTCGATCCTTGGCATCTTTGCTAGGGGAAAACACTTCTACTTACTGCATCTTACACCTTCCACTTGGGGTAACCAACGAGGGGTTCGAGGCCCATCACTCATCAAGTTCTACTTTCCTCCCACTCACTTCTTTCGAGAGAAACTCCTTCTCTAGAAAGGATCCATTCTTAGCAACGAATATCTTGCCTTCGGATCTGTGATAGAAGGTGTACCCAACAGTTTCCTTTGGGTATCCTATGAAGACACATTTCTCCGATTTGGGTTCGAGCTTATCAGGTTGCACTACTTCAGGATGCTGCTAACGCGACACTACGATTAGAGACCCTTCAAGAAACTATGTGCGATGCAATCACAAATGATGGTGCATGAAAATCGTAAAAAGTGTGTAAAACGTTTGCGAAGACGGATGCATCAAACACGATTCAGCTTTTAGTTGCGTGTGCGATGAAGGGCATACGGTTAAGTTCAATTAACTGTTTGTGATGAGGAGGAACAAAAGAAACGGGCAGCCAGATGAAGGCGTGTGCGATACACATCATACGGTTCACTCGGATGAACTGTTTATGATTAGGAAACACAAAAGAAACGGGCAGCCAAATGAAGGTGTGTGCGATATACAGTATATGGTTCACTCGGATGAACTGTTTGTGATTACGAAACACAAAAGAAACAGTCAACCAGATCAAGGTGTGTGCGATATACAACATGCGGTTCACTCGGCCTTGTCGTCAGTGTGTGACCTCTGTGGCAACTGTTCGCTCCCCACTAGCCTCTTCTTGTACCGTGGCAACTGTCCACCGCCTCTTCGCCTTTCCCTCTCGATTTGGAACTGCTGTCGCACGCTCTTCCTCCCTCCATTTGTCTTCACCCTTCCTTCTGCCATTGTTTGATCGATCGTCTTCTCCATGGAGGGAGCATGCCGGAAATGACCCC
Organism: Secale cereale; assembly: GCA_902687465.1. Lineage (NCBI taxonomy): Eukaryota > Viridiplantae > Streptophyta > Magnoliopsida > Poales > Poaceae > Secale > Secale cereale. The sequence continues at coordinate 821,078,504 of LR738715.1, forward strand.
GTTATTCTTGCACCGATCTGAAAGATGACGTGGTGGAGGAATTCATTGATCGGTGCGACGTCATCACCTCAGCTAGCATGGCAGGTTCGTACAAGACCATTCTCGACTCAACAAATAGGATAATTACAAAGAACCCAAGGGTTCAGGAGCAGTTTGATCTCCCCTATCTTCTTCGCCATGACCCTGGTCGCCGTCGTGAGGACGACGGAAGCCTTGCCTTCTGCAAGTTGATGCCGCTTGATAATGATACGTGTGATGTTAAGATGCCACCGCTTAAGGGCAAGGCCTGAGCAGGCGCAAATGGAGATTGGGTTGTTTATATTGGGAACAACTGCGAGTGGGAACTTCTGAATGTGTACACTCGTCACCGGGTTCCACTTCCAAAAATCTCAGACTGCCATGAGGTTCAGCACACAGATAGTCTACGTACATTTAGATACGATCATCATGACTGTCGTCTACGGAAGATAGTAATTTCTCGAGTTCCCTACCGCTCCTGGGATTACAAGAACTGTGCTGTTGTTGCTATCTTCAACAAGCTTGTTGCCATCTCTGCTTCCGCGGATGGATGGATATTACTCAAAAATCAATTTCTGGACATGAATGAGTACTATGATGCAATTCAATACGAGCGTCTTGTGTTTGTTGTCACCACTCGTGGCACTATTTTTGAACTCCAACAAAAGGTAACATCGCTCTCACGTCAAGTCATCGGAAACCTGCACCTGCAACTGGTGTTGTAGTATCCGTGAGCCATGAGGACTCAGCAATCCCATAACCATGGGTAACAAGACTAGCAAAGCTTAAAGGGTATGGGGAGGTTAAGTGGTGAGGTTGCATCAACGGCTAAGCATATGTATGGTGGCTAACTTACGAGTACAAGAATAAGATGAGCATCTACGCAAACGGTCGCAAAATAGTAACGATCGCTAAAGATCCTGAACTACCTACGAGTCAAACATAACCCCACCGTGTTCTCTTCTCAAGATGAAAGGAGATGGTCACGGTTACTCACGCGGTTCATGTGTTTTATTACGGATCCTGTGTCAAGTTTTCTACAACCGGACATTAACAAATTCCAATCTGCCACATAACCGCGGACACGGCTTTCGAAAGATCATAACCCTACAGGGGTGTCCCAACTTAGCCCATCACAAGCTCTCACGATCAGCAGAGATAATAATAATATTACCCCTTATCTTAGGGACAATCCGATCAGGCTCGGAATCCCGGTGCACAAGACATTTCGACAATGGTAAAACAAGTCCAGCAAGACCTCCCGGCGTGCCGACACCCTGATAGTAGCCGCGCGTATCTCGTCTCAGGCCACGTCCGGATAGGTCAGCCTATAGGAAAATACCAGACCTCGGGTTTCCCCGCGGTGGCCCTACAGTCCGCCCGTTTGGGACCAACACCATCAGCACTGGCCCCCCCTGTTATGTAGAAAAGAATCCTCGGGGACGCGACCCCCTATACAATTTAATTAATTAATTAAGTTGTTATCATGAGGCAAATTAAAAACAAAGGTTGGGCCTTGCTGGAGGAGTTTTATTCAAAGACGAACTGTCAAGGGGTCCCCATATACCCAACCGCGTTAGGGACGCAAAATCAAGGAACATAACACCGGTTTATCGGTTCTTAGGGCGGCATGAGTGGAACAAAACACCGAGCAAAAGGCCAAGCCTTCCACCCATTGCCAAGTATATAGGTGTGTTAAATTATAACAATAGATATATTGTGATATTCCAACAACAAGTTCCAACATGCAGCAATCTTCATCTTCACCTGCAACTAACAACGCTATAAGAGGGGCTGAGTAAGCGGGTAGCATAGCCAAACAACGGTTTGCTGTGAAGGTGTCAAAGGTTAGAGGTTTCATGGCAACAAGGAGAGGGGCTGACAATAAATGATGGGTAGCGCGACATATAACGATAGCATCGAGACATCTAGCATAGCAATGATAGTAAATGTATCCAAGGTGATGGTCATCTTGGCTGAGATCCCGCAAGGAAGAAGAATGAGTCCATGAAGTAGACGAATAAGAAGAAGCCACGAAGTCGAGCCAAGTGTATTCGATCGAATCCTCACGATCGCAACGGAACAAGCACTAACGGGAAGAAGCAAGCAACACGGTAAACACACCACTCAAGAACATGACAAGATGCTCAACCAAGTATGATGCAAGACAAGTCTATATGATGCAAACCATTCCAAGGGATGATGCATACAAGAACAACACAAAACAACAAGTTTAAATGAGGCCGGGAACAACATATAACGATTCCGGTAAGTCCTCATATGCACATTTCGAAATTGGTCCAGATCTGAACAAACCTTAAGTTAAAGTTGTTAAACAGCAAGTTAACATGCACCATGATGATCTACTCGAAATTCCAGTCAAGTTACATGTAAACTTTGTTTAATTCGGAGCTACGGCCTAGAAGATATGAGGAAAACAAGACAAGCATGGCATTGATGCAAAATGCATCCAAACATTAAGCAAACACACTCCAAACAGGGATTCAACAAGTTATTATGCATCTACATGCAAAAACACACAAGTTTCATATAGGACACGCTCAGAACGGAGCAACAGCCTAGAAGATATGAGCAAAACAAGTTACATTGCAAAGCTGAAGTTAACAGCAACATAGCAACTTTGGAGCAAGGTATATTTATGCTACATCACCCAAACATGATAACAAAAGGCATGGATGTGAAATATACATGATGCTCAACAAGCATGAACTCAAAGCACACCCAAAAACTTGCTGGAACACAATTAAACTAGCATGGCAAGATTCAAGAAGTTTAGTGATTTCTCAGACTTAGTGAAAAAAACAGAGCACGGGAGAAACAACGACAAGTAGGCATGTTTGCAAGCTTGTGCAACTCAACTCAGAGCATAACATGGCATAAGAAGATAACCAAAAGCAAGAAGACATGTTTATTAAGCTACTCATGGCAAGAACATGGTCATAGGATGCATAGATCAATAGATATTCACATGGCAAAACTGAACTTGATGATAACAGGCTGACAAAAACATTTTATAGCAACTTGAGAGCAAGAAATAAATAAGCTGCAACAGGCTATAATGGCAAACAAGGACATGAATGGATAGAGCATAACATGGACACCAATATATGATCATTGGACATACTAAAACAAGCATAGATTTGAGTGAGGCATCAAGCAAACATGGCATCAGGTTAACACAGTTTTAGACTTACCAGTTTTCACAAGTCTCAGAAAAAAACAATAGCTAGTAGGCCACTTTGCAAGCTTGTCGCAAACACCACAAGGCATATCATGAAAACTGGATTGCACCACAACAAAGATGGCATGATTGTGCTTCTAAAACATATTGACATGTGGCATAAAAGACAAACACACTAATAGCTATGAACAAGACAAATCAGCATCTCATAACAAGTTTCAGCACTTAACAACCACATGCACTTTTGCAACAGAGATAAACATGGCAATATGACACCTAACATGAATTCTACAGCAATAATCATGTAGAGCACTTCACAATGAACATTTTGACATATCATACACTCCATTTGGACCAACATGCAAAAAGATACAACATCACAAACATGCTAACATAATAACAGTTTTCAGCAGTTTAAAACATATAGCACTTTTGCAATGATGATTAGGGCATCAAGATGAACTCAAACAAGCATGCCACAGTGCAACAATATGAAGAACATATCACAACGAACATTTTTACATATTATATGCTGAATTTGGATAAACGTGCAAAAAGTTACAAGCACACAAAGATGCATACATATTGACAAATCTCAGGGACTTAGTCATTTCAGGATAGTAAAAAAAATGAGCGCAAGATAATAAACGGTGCACTAGGCGGGGAATAGCTGCTGAGCTGACTGCTCACCTAGCGGGCCTGGCCCAAGTGAAGAGGAGGCGAGGTAGGCCGGGCATGAGATGGGCCGGCGGGGCAGGGGACTTGGGCCGGCACGAGGCGGCGGTAAGGTCAGGCCCATGAGGCGGCAACGCTGGGTCGTCGCGGTCCTCCCGCGCGAGGACGAAGCGGCGGTGGCTCGACACTGCGGCGAAGGCTCCGGCGAGCAGATGCCGGGGACGGGCGACACACGACAGGGAGGGGTAGTAGGCGGCCAGATCTGGCGGCGCACGGCCGGATCCGCACGGAGGCAGTGCATAGACGACCGGCGGTGGCGCTCCTCGAGGCGTGGTCGGCGGGGACGGTGTTCTGGCGAGACGGGTCGAGGCCACCAGCGGCGAAGTCGCGGGACGGCGGGAGGCCTCGGTGGCGCTCTGGCGAGGCCGGCCAAAGCTCTGGCGAGGTGGCGGGGTTGATGACTGAGCGGGCGCACTCGGCACGCGGCGGCAGTGGATGGGCCTCGCGGGCCTGGCACGGGCCCGAGCAGGCTTCGGCGGTGGGAGGTGGCGTGGGACACGTGGCGGCGGCGGATTCGCTGACGGCGGCGGCGGATATGTCCGGCGGCGGGGTGGACATGTCCGGCGCACGGAGGAGGAAGAGGGTAGGGTTTCGTCCGCAATTTCGGGGGTGGGTGCTCTTTTATAGGTAGAGGGAGGTAGGAGAGTCCAAATGAGGTGTGGTTTTCAGCCACGCGATCATGATCTAACGACCGAGAGCATGGAGGGGGTTAGGATGGGCTAGCGGGCTGTTGTGGAGGGGTGCTGGGCCAAAAGAGAAAAGGCTTCCGGCGGTTAACGCGGTTAACCGTTGGGCTATCAAACGGACTCTGACTGCGACGAAATGTGACAGGCAGTCTACCTATTCTATAATAATACCACACGCCAAGTTTCATCCCATTCCGAGAAAATTTCTCGGCCACTTACGAAAGGAGGTTTCGGAGGTGCCGCGGGCGCGTGTGAGTGTGTCTGGGCTCAGAACGGACAACGAAAAGGACGAGGGGGCTCGGCTGGATGCAAGTTTTGAAAACATGATGATGACATGCACAAAGATGACATGGAAAAATGCAACATGCAAGCAGATGACATGGCAACGACGACGAATAACTGGCTGGCACCTGGCGCATCGGTCTCGGGGTGTCACAAATACCTAGTTCAACCTCATTACCGGCAAATCTCTTTACTCGTTCCGTAATACATCATCTCGTGACTAACTCATTAGTCATTTGCTTGCAAGGCTTATTATGATGTGCATTACCGAGAGGGCCCAGTGATACCTCTCCGACACTCGGATTGACAAATCCTATTCTTCATCTATGTCAAAACCACGAACACCTTCGGAGACACCTGTAGAGCATATTTATAATCACCCAGTTACGTTGTGAAGTTTGATAGCACACAAGGTGTTCCCCCGGTATTCGGGAGTTGCATAATCTCATAGTCATAGGAACATATATAAGTCATGAAGAAAGCAATAGCAGTAAAACTAAACGATCATATTGCTAAGCTAGCGGATGTGTCTTGTCCATCACATCATTCTCCTAATGATGTGATCTCGTTGATCAAATGACAACTGATGTCTATGGTTAGGAAACATAACCATCTTCGATCAATGAGCTAGTCTAGTAGAAACATACTAGGGACATTCTGTTTTGTCTATGTATTCACACATGTACTAAGTTTCCAGTTAATACAATTCTATCATGAATAAAAGACATTTATCATGATATAAGGAAATACAAATAACATCTTTATTATTGACTCTAGGGCATATTTCCTTCAGTCTCCCACTTGAACTAGAGTCAATAATCTAGATTACAAAGTAATGATTCTAACACACATGGAGTCTTGGTGTCGATCATGTTTTTCCCGTGGAAGAGGCTTAGTCAACGGGTTTGCGACATTCAGATCCGTATGTATCTTGCAAATTTATATGTCTCCCTCCTTGACTTGATCGCGGATGGAATTGAAGCGTCTTTTGATGTGCTTTGTTCTCTTGTGAAACCTGGATTCCTTCGCCAAGGCTATTGCTCTAGTGTTGTCACAAACGATTTTCATTGGACCCGATGCACTAGGTATTACACCTAGATTAGATATGAACTCCTTCATCCAGACTCCTTCATTTGCTGCTTCTGAAGCAGCTATGTATTTCGCTTCACATGTAGATCCCGCCATGACACTCTATTTGGAACTGCACCAACTGACAGCTCCACCGTTCAATAAAAATACATATCCGTTTTGTGACTTAGAGTCATCCGGATCAGTGTCAAAGCTTGAATCGATGTAACCGTTTACGACAAGCTCTTTGTCACCTCCATAAACAAGAAACATATCCTTTGTCCGTTTCAGGTATTTCAGGATGTTCTTGACCGCTGTACAGTGATCCACCCATGGATTACTTTGGTACCTCCCTGCTAAACTTATAGCACGGCACACATCAGGTTTGGTACACATCATTGCATACATGATAGAACCTATGGCTGAGGCATAGGGAATGACTTTCATTTTCTCTCTATCTTCTGCAGTGGTCGGGCATTGAGTCTTACTCAACTTCACACCTTGTAACACAGGTAAGAACCCTTTCTTTGACTGATCCATTTTGAACTCCTTCAAAACTTTATCAAGGTATGTGCTTTGTGAAAGTCCAATTAAGCGTCTTGATCTATCTCTATAGATCTTGATGCCTAATATGTAAGCAGCTTCACCGAGGTCTTGCATTGAAAAATTCTTATTCAAGTATCCTTTTATGCTATCCAGAAATTCTATATCATTTCCAATCAATAATATGTCATCCACATATAATATCAGAAATGCTACAGAGCTCCCACTCACTTTCTTGTAAATACAGGCTTATCCAAAAGTCTGTATATAACCATATGCTTTGATCACCTCATCAAAGCGTATATTCCAACTCCGAGATGCTTGCACCAGTCCATAGATGGATCGCAGGAGCTTGCACACTTTGTTAGCACCTTTAGGATCGACAAAACCTTCTGGTTGCATCATATACACCTCCTCTTTGAGATATCCATTCAGGAATGCAGTTTTGACATCCATTTGCCACATTTCATAATCATAAAAATGCGGCAATTGCTAACATGATTAGGACAGACTTAAGCATCGCTACGGGTGAGAAAGTCTCATCGTAGTAAACTCCTGGAACTTGTCGAAAACCTTTCACAACAAGTCGAGCTTTGTAAACAATAACATTACCGTCAGTTTCGGTCTTCCTCTTGAAGATCCATTTATTTTCGATGGCTTGCCGATCATCGGGCAAGTCAACCAAAGTGCACACTTTGTTCTCATAGATGGATCCCATCTCAGATTTCATGGCCTCAAGCCATTTTGCGGAATCTGGGCTCATCATCACTTCCTCGTCAAGTTCGGGAGAAGGTACAATTACCTCATCAAGTTCCACTTTCCTCTCACTCACTTCTTTCGAGAGAAACTCATTCTCTAGAAAGGATCCATTCTTAGCAACGAATATGTTGCCTTCGGATCTGTGATAGAAGGTGTACCCAACAGTTTCCTTTGGGTATCCTATGAAGCCACATTTCTCCGACTTGGGTTTGAGTTTATCAGGTTGAAGCTTTTTCACATAAGCATCACATCCCCAAACTTTAAGAAACGACAACTTTGGTTTCTTGCCAAACCACAGTTCATAAGGCGAAGTCTCAACGGATTTAGATGGTGCCCTATTTAATGTGAATGCAGCTGTCTCTAAAGCATAACCCCAAAACGATAGTGGTAAATCGGTAAGAGACATCATAGACCGCACGATATCTAATAAAGTACGGTTACAACGCTCAGACACACCATTACGCTATGGTGTTCCGGGTGGTGTGAGTTGTGAAACTATTCCACATTGTTTCAAATGAAGACCAAACTCGTAACTCAAATATTCACCTCCACGATCAGATCGTAGAAACTTTATTTTCTTGTTACGATGATTCTCTACTTCACTCTGAAATTCTTTGAACTTTTCAAATGTTTCAGACTTGTGCTTCATCAAGTAGATATACCCATATCTGCTTAAATCATCAGTGAAGGTCAGAAAATAACTATATCCGCCGCGAGCCTCAACACTCATCGATCCACATACATCAGTATGTATGATTTCCAACAAATTTGTTTCTCGCTCCATTGTTCCGGAGAACGGAGTTTTAGTCATCTTGCCCATGAGGCATGGTTCACAAGCACCAAGTGATCATAATCAAGTGATTCCAAAAGTCCATCACTATGGAGTTTCTTCATGCGCTTTACACCAATATGACCTAAACGACAGTGCCACAAATAAGTTGCACTATCATTATTAACCTTGCATCTTTTGGCTTCAATATTATGAATATGTGTATCACTACGATCGAGATCCAACAAGAATAGACCACTCTTCAAGGGTGCATGACCATAAAAGATATTATTCATATAAATAGAACAACCATTATTCTCAGATTTAAATGAATAACCGTCTTGCAATAAACAAGATCTAGATATAATGTTCATGCTTAACGCTGGCACCAAATAACAATTATTCAGGTCTAAAACTAATCCCCAATGTAGATGTAGAGGTAGCGTGCCGACAGCGATCACATCGACTTTGGAACCATTTCCCACGCGCATCGTCACCTCGTCCTTAGCAAATCTTCGTTTAATCCGTAGCCCCTGTTTCGAGTTACAAATATTAGCAACCAAACCGGTATCAAATACCCAGGTGCTACTACGAGCATTATTAAGGTACACATCAATAACATGTATATCATATATACCTTTGTTCACCTTGCCATCCTTCTTATCCGCCAAATACTTGGGGCAGTTCCGCTTCCAGTGTCCAGTCCCTTTGCAGTAGAAGCACTCAGTTTCAGGCTTGGTTCCAGACTTGGGTTTCTTCATGGGAGTAGCAACTGTCTTGCTATCCTTCTTGAAGTTCCCCTTCTTTCCCTTGCCCTTTTTCTTGAAACAAGTGGTTTTGTTAACCATCAACACTTGATGCTCCTTTTTGATTTCTACCTCCCCAGCTTTGAGCATAGCGAAGAGCTCGGAATTGTATTCTGCATCCCTTGCATGTTATAGTTCATCACGAAGCCTTTATAGCTTGGTGGCAGTGATTGAAGAACTCTATCAATAACACTATCTTCGTCAACTTTGCAACCAAGTTGAGTCATATGATTGTAGTACCCAGACATTCTGAGCAAGTGTTCACTGATGGAACTGTTCTCCTCGATCTTAAAGCTGTAGAACTTATTGGAAATCTCATATTTCTCAATCCAGGCATTTGCTTGAAATATTAACTTCAACTCTTGGAACATCTCATATGCTCCATGATGTTCAAAACGTCGTTGAAGTCCCGGTTCTAACCCGTAAAGCATGGCACACTGAACTATCGTGTAGTCATCAGAACGAGCTTGCCAGACGTTCATAATGTCCGGAGTTGCTCCTGCAGCAGGCTTGTCACCTAGCGGTGCTTCAAGGACATTATTCTTTCGTGCAGCAATGATGATAACCCTCAAGTTACGGACCCAGTCTGTGTAGTTGCTACCATCATCTTTCAACTTAGCTTTCTCTAGGAACGCATTAAAATTCAACGGAACAACAACATGGGCCATCTATCTACAACAACATAGACATGCAAAATACTATCAGGTACTAAGTTCATGATAAATTAAAGTTCAATTAATCATATTACTTAAGAACTCCCACTTAGATTGACATCCCTCTAATCATCTAAGTGATCACGTGATCCATATAAACTAAACCATGTTCGATCATCACGTGAGATGGAGTAGTTTTCAATGGTGAACATCTTATGTTGATCATATCTACTATATGATTCACGCTCGACCTTTCGGTCTCCAGTGTTCCGAGGCCATATCTGCATATGCTAGGCTCGTCAAGTTTAACCCGAGTATTCTACGTGTGCAAAACTGGCTTGCACCCGCTGTATGTGAACGTAGATCTTTTCACACCCGATCATCACGTGGTGTCTCGGCACGACGAACTTTCGCAACGGTGCATACTCAGGGAGAACACTTGTACCTTGAAATTTTGTAAGGGATCATCTTATAATGCTACCATCGTACTAAGCAAAATAAAAAGCATAATAAGATAAATATCACATGCAATCAAAATATGTGACATGATATGGCCATCATCATCTTGTGCTTTTGATCTCCATCTCCAAGGCACCGTCAGGATCACCATCGTCACCGACACGACACCTTGATCTGAAGGAAATATGACCTAGAGGCAATAATAAAGTTATTATTTATTTCCTTATATCATGATAAATGTTTATTATTCATGCTAGAATTGCATTAACTGGAAACTTAGTACATGTGTGAATACATAGACAAAACAGAGTGTCCCTAGTATGCCTCTACTAGACTAGCTCATTGATCAAAGATGGTTATGTTTCCTAGACATAGACATGAGTTGTTATTTGATCAATGGGATCACATCATTAGGAGAATGATGTGATGGACAAGACCCATCCGTTAGCTTAGCACTATGATCATTTAGTTTTACTGCTATTGCTTTCTTCATGACTTATACATGTTCCTATGACTATGAGATTATGCAACTCCCGAATACCGGAGGAACACCTTTGTGCTATCAAACGTCACAACGTAACTGGGTGATTATAAAGATGCTCTACAGGTGTCTCCGAAGGTGTTCGTGGTGTTGGCATAGATCAAGAATAGGATTTGTCACTCCGAGTGTCGGAGAGGTATCTCTGGGCCCTCTTGGTAATACACATCATAATAAGCCTTACAAGCAAATGACTAATGATTTAGTCACGAGATGATGTATTACGGAACGAGTAAAGAGACTTGCCGGTAACGAGATTAACTAGGTATGGTGATACCGACGATCGAATCTCGGACAAGTAACATATCGATGACAAAAGGAACAACGTATGTTGTTATGCGGTTTGACCGATAAAGATCTTCGTAGAATATGTAGGAGCCAATATGAGCATCCAGGTTCCGCTATTGGTTATTGACCAGAGATGAGTCTCGGTCATGTCTACATAGTTCTCGAACCCGTAGGGTCCGCACGCTTAACGTTTGATGACGATCGGTATTATGAGTTTATGTATTTTGATGTACCGAAGGTAGTTCAGAGTCCCGGATGAGATCGGGGACATGACGAGGAGTCTTGAAATGGTCGAGACGTAAAGATCGATATGTTGGACGACTATATTCGGACATCGGAAAGGTTCCGAGTGATTCGGGTATTTTTCGGAGTACCGGAGAGTTACGGGTATTTGCCGGGGAGTATATGGGCCTTATTGGGCTTTAGGGGAAAGGGAGAGAGGAGGCTGCGCCCCTCCCATAGCTTAGTCCGAATTGGACTAGGGAGAGGGGCTGCGCCCCCTCCTTCCTTCTGTTCTCTTTCCCTTTCCTTCTCTCCTACTCCTACTACTTGGAAGGGCTCCTAGTTCTACTAGGAAAAGGAGAATCCTACTCCCGGTGGAGTAGGACTCCCCTAGGGCGCGCCATAGAGAGGGCCGGCCCTCCCTCTCCTCCACTCCTTTATATACGGGGGGTAGAGGCACCCCATAGACACACAAGTTGATCAGTTGATCTCTCCCAACCGTGTGCGGTGCCCCCCTCCACAGTAACACACCTCGGTCATATCGTTGTAGCGCATAGGCGAAGCCCTACGATGGTAACTTCATCATATCCGTCACCACGCCATCGTGCTGGCGAAACTCTTCCGTGAAGCTCAACTGGATCAAGAGCTCGTGGGACGTCATCAAGTTGAACGTGTGCTGAACGCGGAGGTGCTGTACGTTCGGTACTTGATCGGTTGGATCGCGAAGAAGTTCGACTACATCAACCACGTCACTAGACGCTTCCGTTTCCGGTCTACGAGGGTACGTAGACACACTCTCCCCTCTCGTTGCTATGCATCTGGTAGATAGATCTTGCGTGATCGTAGGAAATTTTTGAAATTACTACGTTCCCCAACAGTGGTATCAGAACCAGGTCTATGCGTTGATGATATGCACGAGTAGAACACAAGTGAGTTGTGGGCGATAATAGTCATACTGCTTACCAGCATGTCATACTTTGGTTCAGCGGTATTGTGAAATGAAGCGGCCCGGACCGACATTACGCGTACGCTTACGCGAGACTGGTTTCACCGTTATGACCACTCGTTGCTTAAAGGTGACTGGCGGGTGTCCGTCTCTCTCACTTTAGCTGAATTGAGTGTGGCTACGCCCGGTCCTTGTGAAGGTTAAAACATCACATACTTGACGAAACATCGTTGTGGTTTTGTATGCGTAGGTAAGAGCGGTTCATGCTAAGCCCGTAGCAGCCACGTAAAACTTGCAACAACAAAGTAGAGGACGTCTAACTTGTTTTTTGCAGGGCATGTTGTGATGTGATATGGTCAAGACATGATGAGTTATACGGTTTTGTATGAGATGATCATGTTTTGTAAAGTTATCGGCAACTGGCAGGAGCCATATGGTTGTCGCTTTATTGTATGAAATGCAATCGCCATGTAATTGCTTTACTTTATCACTAAGCGGTAGCGATAGTCGTGGAAGCAATAGTTGGCGAGACGACAACGATGCTACGATGGAGATCAAGGTGTCGCGCCGGTGACGAAGGTGATCATGATGGTGCTTTGGAGATGGAGATCAAAAGCACAAGATGATGATGGCCATATCATGTCACATATTTTGATTGCATGTGATTTTTATCTTATTATGCTTCTTATTTTCTTAGTATGGCGGTAGCATTATAAGATGACCCCTTACAAAATTTGAAGGTACAAGTGTTCTCCCTGAGTATGCACCGTTGCGAAAGTTCTTCGTGCTGAGACACCACGTGATGATCGGGTGTGATAGGCTCTACGTTCACATACAACGGGTGCAAGCCAGTTTTGCACACGCAGAATACTCGGGTTAAACTTGACGAGCCTAGCATATGCAGATATGGCCTCGGAACACTGGAGACCGAAAGGTCGAGCGTGAATCATATAGTAGATATGATCAACATAAGATGTTCACCATTGAAAACTACTCCATCTCACGTGATGATCGGACATGGTTTAGTTGATTTGGATCACGTGATCATTTAGATGACCAGAGGGATGTCTATCTAAGTGGGAGTTCTTCAAGTAATATGATTAATTGAACTTTAATTTATCATGAACTTAGTCCTGGTAGTATTAGCATATCTGTGTTGTAGATCAATAGCTCGCGATATAGCTCCCCGTTTATTTTATATGTTCATAGAGAAATATAAGTTGAAAGATGTTAGTAGCAATGATGCGGACTAGGTCCGTGATCTGAGGATTATCCTCATTGCTGCACAGAAGTATTATGTCCTTGATGCACCGCTAGGTGACGAACCTATTGCAGGAGCAGATGCAGACGTTATGAACGTTTGACAAGCTCGGTATGATGACTACGTGATAGTTTAGTGCGCCATGCTTTACGGCTTATAATCGGGACTTCAAAAACGTTTTGAACGCCACGGAGCATATGAGATGTTTCAAGAGTTGAAATTAGTATTTCATACTCATGCCCGTGTCGAGAGGTATAAGACCTCTGACAGTACATTGCCTACCAGATGGAGAAGAATAGCTCAACCAGTGAGCATGTGCTCAGATTGTCTGGGTACTACAATTGCTTGAATCAAGTGGGAGTTAATCTTCCAGATAAGATAGTAATTGACAAAGTTCTCTAGACACTATCACCAAGTTAGTAGAACTTTGTGATGAACTATAATATGCAAGGGATGACAAAAGTAATTCCCGAGCTCTTCGTGATACTGAAATCGGCGAAGGTAGAAATCAAGAAAGAGCATCAAGTGTTGATGGTTAACAAAACCACTTGTTTCAAGTAAAGGGCAAAGGGATAGAAGGGGAACTTCAAGAAGAATGACAAGCAAGTTGTCACTCCCGTGAAGAAACCCAAAGCTAAACTCAAGCCTGAAACTAAGTGCTTCTACTGCAAAGGAAATGGTCACTGGAAGTGGAACTACCCTAGATACTTGGTGGATAAGAAGGATGGCAAAGTGAACAAAGGTATATTTGATATACAGATTATTGATGTGTACTTTACTAGTGTTCATAGCAACCCCTGGGTATTTGATACCAGTTCAATTGCTAAAATTAGTAACTCGAAACAAGATTTGCAGAATGAACAGAGACTAGTTAAAGGTGAAGTGACGATGTGTGTTGGAAGTGGTTCCAAGATTGATATGATCATCATCGCACACTCCCTGTACTTTCGGGATTAGTGTAGAACCTAAATAAATGTTATTTGGCATTTGCGTTGAGCATGAATATGATTTGTTCATATTTGTTGCAATACGGTTATTCATTTAAAGTCATAGAATAATTGTTATTCTGTTTACATGAATAAAACCTTTGATGGTCATACACCAAATGAAAATAGTTTGTTGGATCTCGATCGTAGTGATACACATATTCATAATATTGAAGCCAAAAGATGCAAGGTTAATAATGATAGTGCAACTTATTTCTGGCACTGCCGTTTAGGTCATAATGGTGTAAAGCGCATGAAGAAACTCCATAGTGATGGTCTTTTAGAATTACTTGATTATGAATCACTTGGTGCTTGCGAACCATGCCTCATGGGCAAGATGACTAAAACTCCGTTCTCCGGAAAAATGGAGCGAGCAACAGATTTGTTGGAAATCATACATATTGATGTATGTGGACCGATGAGTGTTGAAGCTCGTGGCGAGTATCGTTATTTTCTGACCTTCACTGATGATTTGAGCAGATATGGGTATATCTACTTGATGAAGCACAAGTCTGAAACATTTGAGAAGTTCAAAGTATTTCAGAGTAAAGTAGAGAATCATCGTAACAAGAAAATAAAGTTTCTACGATCTGATCGTCGAGGTGAATATTTGAGTTACGAGTTTGGTCTTCATTTGAAACAATGTGAATAGTTTCACAACTCACGCCACCCGGAACACCACAACGTAATGGTGTGTCCGAACGTCGTAACCGTACTTTATTAGATATGGTGCGATCTATGATGTCTCTTACCGATTTACCACTATAGTTTTGGGTTATGCATTAAAGACAGCTGCATTCACGTTAAATAGGGCACCATCTAAATCCGTTGAGACGACGCCTTATGAACTGTGGTTTGGCAAGAAACCAAAGTTGTCGTTTCTTAAAGTTTGGGGCTGCGATGCTTATGTGAAAAAGCTTCAACCTGATAAGCTCGAACCCAAGTCGGAGAAATGTGTCTTCATAGGATACCCAAACGAAACTGTTGGGTACACCTTCTATCACAGATCCGAAGGCAAGATATTCGTTGCTAAGAATGGATCCTTTCTAGAGAAGGAGTTTCTCTCGAAATAAGTGAGTGGGAGGAAAGTGGAACTTGATGAGGTAATTGTACCTTCTCCCGAATTGGATAGTAGTACATCACAGAAACTAGTTCTAGTGATTCCTACACCAATTAGTGAAGAAGCTAATGATGATGATCATGAAACTTTAGATCAAGTTACTGTTGAACCTCGTAGGTCAACCAGAGTACGTTCCGCACCAGAGTGGTATGGTAACCCTATTCTGGAAGTCATGTTACTAGACCATGATGAACCTACGAACTATGAGGAAGCGATGATGAGCCCAAATTCCGCAAAATGGCTTGAGGCCATGAAATCTGAGATGGGATCCATGTATGAGAACAAAGTGTGGACTTTGGTTGACTTGCTCGATGATCAGCAAGCCATTGAAAATAAATGGATCTTTAAGAGGAAGACTGACGCCGATGGTAATGTTACTGTCTACAAAGCTCGACTTGTTGCGAAAGCTTTTCGACAAGTTCAAGGTGTTGACTACGATGAGATTTTCTCACCCGTAGCGATGCTTAAGTCTGTCCGAATCATGTTAGCAATTGCCACATTTTATGAAATTTGGCAAATGGATAACGAAACTGCGTTCTTTAATGGATTTATTAAAGAAGAGTTGTATATGATGCAACCAGATGGTTTTGTCAATCCTAAAGGTGCTAGCAAATTGTGCAAGCTCCAGCGATCCATCTATGGACTGGTGCAAGCATCTCGGAGTTGGAATATACGCTTTGATAAGTTGATCAAAGCATATAGTTTTATACAGACTTGCGGTGAAGCCTGTATTTACAAGAAAGTGAGTGGGAGCACTACAACCTTTCTGATAAGTATATGTGAATGACAAATTGTCGATCGGAAATGATGTAGAATTTTCTGGAAAGCATGAAGGAGTGTTTGAAAGGAGTTTTTCAAAGAAAGACCTCGGTGAAGCTGCTTACATATTGAGCATCACGATCTATAGATAGATCAAGACGCTTGATAAGTTTTTTGAATGAGTACATACCTTGACAAGTTTTTGAAGTAGTTCAAAATGGATCAGTCAGAGAAGAAGTTCTTGCCAGAGTTGTAAGGTATGAAGTTGAGTAAGACTCAAAGCCCGACCTCGGCAGAAGATAGAGAAAGAATGAAAGTCATTCCCTATGCCTCAGCCATAGGTTCTATAAAGTATGCCATGCTGTGTACCAAACCTGTTGTGTACCTTACCATGATTTTGGCAAGGAGGTACAAAAGTGATCCAGGAGTAGATCACTGGACATCGGTCAAAATTATCCTTAGTTACTGGATAACTAAGGAAATGTTTTCTCGATTATGAAGGTGATAAAGAGTTCGTCGTAAAGAGTTACACCGATGCAAGCTTTACACTAATCCAGATGACTCTAAGTATCAATATGGATGCATATTGGAAGTGGGAGCAATTAGCTAGTGTAGCTCCATGCAGAGCATTGTAGACATAGAAATTTGCGAAATACATACAGATCTGAATGTGTCAGACCCGTTGACTAGACTTCTCTCACTAGCAAAACATGATCACACCTTACTACTCTTGGGTGTTAATCACATAGCGATGTGAACTAGATTATTGACTCTAGTAAACCCTTTGGGTATTGGTCACGTGGCGATGTGAACTATGGGTGTTATTCACGTAACGATTTGAACTATCGGTATTAAATCACATGGAGATGTGAAGTAGATTATTGACTCTAGTGCAAGTGGGAGACTGAAGGAAATATGCCCTAGAGGCAATAATAAAGTAATTATTTATTTCCTTATATCATGATAAATGTTTATTATTCATGCTAGAATTGTATTAACCAGAAACTTAGTACATGTGTGAATACATAGACAAAACAGAGTGTCCCTAGTATGCCTCTACTAGACTAGCTCATTGATCAAAGATGGTTATGTTTCCTAGCCATAGACATGAGTTGTCATTTGATCAACGGGATCACATCATTAGGAGAATGATGTGATGGACAAGACCCATCCGTTAGCTTAGCACTATGATCGTTTAGTTTTACTGATATTGCTTTCTTCATGACTTATACATTTTCCTATGACTATGAGATTATGCAACTCCCGAATACCGGAGGAACACCATGTGTGCTATCAAACGTCACAACGTAACTGGGTGATTATAAATATGCTCTACAGGTGTCTCCAAAGGTGTTCGTGGTGTTGGCATAGATCAAGAATATGATTTGTCACTCCGAGTGTCGGAGAGGTATCTCTGGGCCCTCTCGGTAATACACATCATAATAAGCCTTGCAAGCAAATGACTAATGATTTAGTCACGAGATGATGTATTACGGAACGAGTAAAGAGACTTGCCGGTAATGAGATTAACTAGGTATGGTGATACCGACGATCGAATCTCGGACAAGTAACATACCGATGACAAAAGGAACAACGTATGTTGTTATGCGGTTCGACCGATAAAGATCTTCGTAGAATATGTCGGAGCCAATATGAGCATCCAGGTTCCGCTATTGGTTATTGACCGGAGATGAGTCTCGGTCATGTCTACATAGTTCTCGAACCCGTAGGGTCCGCACGCTTAACGTTTGATGACGATCGGTATTATGAGTTTATGTGTTTTGATGTACCGAAGGTAGTTCGGAGTCCCGGATGAGATCGGGGACATGACGAGGAGTCACGAAATGGTCGAGACGTAAAGATCGATATATTGGACGACTATATTCGGACATCGGAAAGGTTCCGAGTGATTCGGGTATCTTTCGGAGTACCGGAGAGTTACGGGTATTCGACGGGGAGTATATGGGCTTTATTGGGCTTTAGGGGAAAGGGGGAGAGAAGGCTGCGCCCCTCCCATGGCTTAGTCCGAATTGGACTAGGGAGAGGGGTTGCGCCCCCTCCTTCCGTCTCTTCTCTGTCCCTTTCCTTCTCTCCTACTCCTACTACTTGGAAGGGCTCCTAATTCTACTAGGAAAAGGGGTATCCTACTCCCGGTGGGAGTAGGACTCCCCTAGGGCGCGCCATAGAGAGGGCCGGCCCTCCCTCTCCTCCACTCCTTTATATACGGGGGTAGAGGCACCCCATAGACACACAAGTTGATCAGTTGATCTCTCCCAACCATGGGCGGTGCCCCCCTCCACAGTAACACACCTCGGTCATATCGTTGTAGCGCTTAGGCGAAGCCCTGCGACGGTAACTTCATCATATCCATCACCACACCATCATGCTGGTGAAACTCTCCCGTGAAGCTCAACTGGATCAAGAGCTCGTGGGACGTCATCAAGTTGAACGTGTGCTGAACGCGGAGGTGCCGTACGTTCGGTACTTGATCGGTTGGATCGCGAAGAAGTTCGACTACATCAACCGCGTCACTAGACGCTTCCGCTTCCGGTCTACGAGGGTACGTAGACACACTCTCCCCTCTTGTTGCTATGCATCTGGTAGATAGATCTTGCGTGATCGTAGGAAAATTATGAAATTACTACGTTCCCCAACATGATCTCCATCGTAGCATCGTTGTCGTCTCGCCAAGTATTGCTTCTACGACTATCGCTACCGCTTAGTGATAAAGTAAAGCAATTACATGGCGGCTGTCTTTCATACAATAAAGCGACAACTATATGGCTCCTGCCAGTTGCCGATAACTTTACAAAACATGATCATCTCATACAATAACGTATAACTCATCATGTCTTGACCATATCACATCACAGCATGCCCTGCAAAAACAAGTTAGACATCCTCTACTTTGTTGTTGCAAGTTTTACGTGGCTGCTACAGGCTTAGCAAGAACCGTTCTTACCTACGCATACAAAACCACAATGATTTTTCATCAAGTATGTGTTGTTTTAACCTTCACAAGGGCCGGGCGTAGGCACACTCGATTCAACTAAAGTTGGAGAAACTGACACCCGCCAGCCACCTGTGTGCAAAGCACGTTGGTAGAACCAGTCTCGCGTAAGCGTACGGGTTATGTCGGTCCGGGCCACTTCATCCAACAATACCGCCGAATCAATGTATGACATGCTGGTAAGCAGTATGACTAGTATCGTCCACAACTCACTTGTGTTCTACTCATGCATATCATCTACGCATAGACCTGGCTCATGATGCCACTGTTGGGGAACGTAGTATTTCAAAAAAATTCCTACGATCACGCGAGATCTATCTACTAGACGCATAACAACGAGAGGGGAGAGTGTGTCTACGTACCCTCGTAGACCAAAAGCGAAAGCGTTGATCAATGCGGTTGATGTAGCCGTACACCTTCATGACCCATCCCGATCTAGTACCGAACGTATGGCACCTCCGCGTTCAGCACACGTTCAGCTCAATGACGTCCTCACCTTCTTCATCCAGCAAGACGGGCGAAGTAGTAGATGAGTTCCGGCAGCACGACGGCGTGGTGACGGTTGTTGATGAAGAACAATTTCTACAGGGCTTCACCAAGCACTACAGAAACTAGACGGACGATAAACTAGAGGGTCGGGGTTGCCGGCACACGGCTTGGTGTATCTTGAAGTGTCTTGGGTGCTAGCCCTACCCCTCTATTTATATGTTGAGCCTTGAGGTCGAAACTTGGAGTAAAAGCCTTCACAAAGTCGGTTTCACCCGAAAGGAGAGAGTCCTTCTCGGACTCCAGGGCCAGACGCCAGGGTTCCCGGCGTCTGGACCCAGACACCAGGGACCCTGGCGTCTGGCCCCTGGACTCCGCAAAACTTCCTTTTGCGCTTTCCAAAAACCTTGTGTGCTTTCCCCTTTGGCCCAAATAAAGTGTTCTCGTACCCAAACATTTCGGGAAATATCCGGAACCCCTTCTGGAGGTCAAACACTATTATCCCATATATTAATATTTATCTCCGGACCATTCCGGAGTTCCTCGTCATGTCCGTGATCACATCCGGGACTCTGAATAACATTCGGTCACCAACATACATAACTCATTAAATACTATATCGTCAACGAACGTTTAAGCGTGCGGACCCTATGGGTTCGAGAACTATGTAGACATGACCGAGACATCTCTCCGGTCAATAACCAATAGCGGAACCTGGATGCCCATATTGGCTCCTACATATTCGACGAAGATCTTTATCGATCGAACCGCATAACAACATACGTTGTTCCCTTTGTCATCGGTATGTTACTTGCCCGAGATTCGATCGTCGGTATCTCAATACCTAGTTCAATCTCGTTACCGGCAAGTCTCTTTACTCGTTCCGTAATACATCATCTCGTGAATAACTCATTAGTCATTTGCTTGCAAGGCTTATTATGATGTGCATTACCGAGAGGGCCCAGAGATACCTCTCCGATACTCGGAGTGACAAATCCTATTCTTGATCTATGCCAACACCACGAACACCTTCGGAGACACCTGTAGAGCATCTTTATAATCACCCAGTTACGTTGTGACATTTGATAGCACACAAGGTGTTCCTCCGGTATTCGGGAGTTGCATAATCTCATAGTCATAGGAACATGTATAAGTCATGAAGAAAGCAATAGCAGTAAAACTAAACGATCATAGAGCTAAGCTAACGGATGGGTCTTGTCCATCACATCATTCTCCTAATGATGTGATCTCATTGATCAAATGACAACTCATGTCTATGGTTAGGAAACATAACCATCTTTGATCAATGAGCTAGTCTAGTAGAGGCATACTAGGGACATTCTGTTTTGTCTATGTATTCACACATGTACTAAGTTTCCGGTTAATACAATTCTAGCATGAATAAAAGACATTTACCATGATATAAGGAAATACAAATAACATTTTTATTATTGCCTCTAGGGCATATTTCCTTCAACTACCATTTATGAGAAGCAACTGTATCTATACCTTGGACATTGCTATGATTCCCTACCCTGGCTATCACAATATGCGTCCTGATATAGGCCGCTTCAGCCTGGATGATCAGTCCTGCGTTTGTCTCGAGATTGACAATAGCTGGCCCTTCCCAGATAATCAGTTATGGTTCAAAGCAAGCGTTTCCAACGTCGAGGATTGGTTGAGCTGAAGTTCATTTCATCACTTTGTTATTTGTTGTGTGATAAAAACTTTACTTTACTAGAATGTTTTGTTGTAAATAATATATAATCCAACATGTATCCTCGTTGTTGTTGTGTGTTGATGACTTGTTGTATGTAATGAATGGTACATTTGCATATGTGTCCCATCAACTCACGCATACTTTCACGTCACACGGGTCGGCGTGGTGGCACATATATTATTTTTCTATTTGGATGACCAAAATAAGTACAATGCCACTTTGTATTGGTGTCCATATGAACAGTGCTAGTGATTTTAGTTGCAAAAATTAGATAGTGCTAGTGATTTTTACCTGCATATTTTGACATATCGCAGTGTTACAAGGTTGACAAATGGCAATGTTACTAGATAAACAAATGTCAATCTTTCCAGTTTGACAAATGGTAACATACCCAAAATGGAAGATATGCAAATCTTACCCAATTGTTTGTACGTGGTTGCACACGGTCATTCAAAACAATTGTTTGCGTTGTAGGGGTGAAGAAATCCTGCTCGGCACATTTTCCCTTGGCTTCCTAGGGAAGCTGTCAGTTTGCATCTGGGTGTTCTAACTAAAACATTTGTGATGAATGTTTTATATTTGAAAACCATTGACGTTTTTTTCAAAAGAAAATCGTTTGATAAGTCTATACATTAAGAAATAAAAACGCAAGTTCGTTCAAACCATATCTTTCATTCAGTCACACTACGAATTTATATTCATATGATCGAGAATTCTAGATACATTATTAAACCCAAAAAAACCTATTTCCGGTGGCGGCGGAGGCGGCGTGCCGCGCCGTCATTGTCGTTGTCGTCCTCCGGGATGCCGTTGTTGACGTCTTCAAGGCAGAACAAAACGTTCTTCACTTGTAAATCAAACATCATGTCGTCGAGCGATCGACGTGCGGGGCGCAGGACGACGGCAACTGGCGCCGCTGTGAGGTAGCGGTCGACGGCAGCGTCCCATGCCGCTGAGGGGGCGCGGGCACGGGCACGGGCGCGGCGGGTGCAGCCAAACGCACGGGGGCCAGCGCCGCCACGGTGGGTGGAGGGACGCGCACAGGCACGGGCACGGGCGCTGGCGCTGGCATGTACACGAGCTTGCGCGGGTCCGCGGAGACCTCGCTGACGCCCGCGGCTTCCAGCTCTGCAATAGGGCTCGGCAACCAGCCCGTCAATGCTACGGGGATGGTCGCGGGTGCGGGGAAGGGAGCTGGGACGGGAGCGGGGGCAACAACCGCCGCGACCAGCTCATTCTGGGCTATGTCCATGAGGCCCCATTCCTCCTTATTTTCTATCTCCTCCGGCTTAGAGTCGACTTCACCAAACTTGAAGACTAGTGGCAGATGATCGTTCTGCGCCATGGCGTTGGTGGAGGTCTGCGGGAGGGTGGGAAAGCAAGGCGAACAGTAAGGCCGTACGTATTAAACAGCGGCTCGGGCGCCATTAATGGAGAGGAAGGTGGGCGGCCATGCAAGTCAAAGGGCTCTCTTCCAAGTGAGCATGCACAGTGTACAACTCGCATGCTTCTCGGTGAGCCTGCGCATTGGAGGATAGCTTGCACACCTCTCGATCAGCCTGCGCACCGGACTACGCTCGCACTCCTCCCGTTCAGTCAAGGTCAAGCAGCTGTCCACACGGCACCTCCTACAACCATTAAAACCAAGACACATGGAGTCACGTGAATGGTTAACAGAATGCATACGGTTTGAATTCTACAAAACGTTTGAGATATTAAAGTGGCAGCTATTTTTTCAAAATGCCTCCGTTGGCTGTCATTATTTGAGTGCGCCTTGTCTCAAAATGGACACGAAAAATGCCACAACATGTCGAGTGCCATTCCATGATAGCATGCCAAGTTTCATGAATTTCAGATGAGTTTTGGATTTACTAGAATTTAAAAACCAGGCATCTCAATATTTTGCCCGCAATCAACGGTGCCCTGGTGTTTGAAATTCATTCCCATTTCTTGCATGGGGCCTAAGCATGCACCCAAGGACGCATATTTGATTTTTCAACCAATTTATATGCACTAGAGCATGTGCATGTAGTTCAAATTTGAATTATGCACATAAATGCATTGAAAACTCAATTAATGCATAAAAATGTCCAAACACTTCAAATGAACTCTGAAAAGGTTGAAAGTTGGCATGGTATCATCATTTCACCCACATAGCATGTGCAAAAAAGTAGAGAGGGTTACGACAAAAACTGGATGCACTTCGTGTACAAAATGGACAATCTCTTTCGAAGTATCGGGGTTTGGGACTAAAACTCATATGTTACAAAGGCATTTCATTTTTTTGAACTTATTTGAAGTCCAGACTATTTGTGTGTTCAAAACGCACCAGTCAAATCCACATCATCAATTATCAACCCTTTCTTAATTCATTTGGTATTTTTCATGCATTTACTGAATTTTTTAGAGCTAAATGACCCTGAAATTGAAAAACCCTTCGAATGAACTCTGAAAAGGTTGAAAGTTGGCATGGTATCATCATTTCACCCACATAGCATGTGCAAAAAAGTAGAGAGGGTTACGGCAAAAAATGGATGCACTTCGTGTACAAAATGGACAATCTCTTTCGAAGTAACAAGGTTTCGGACGAAAACTCATCTGTTACAAAGGCATTTCAATTTTTGAACTTATTTGAAGTCTGGACTTTTGGTGTGTTCAAAATGCACCATTCAAATCCACATCATCAATTATCAACCCTTTCCGAATTCATTTGGTATTTTTCATGCATTCACTGATTTTTTAGAGCTAAATGACCCTGAAATTGAAAAACACTTCGAATGAACTCTGAAAAGGTTGAAAGTTGGCATGGTATCATCATTTCACCCACATAGCATGCACAAAAAGTAGAGAGGGTTACGGCAAAAACTGGATGCACATCATGTACAGAATGGACAATCTCTTTCGAAGTATGAGGGTTTCGGACGAAAACTCATGTGTTACAAATGCATTTCATTTTTTGAACTTATTTGAAGTCCCAACTTTTTGTGTGTTCAAAATGCACCATTAAAATCCACATCATCAATTATCAACCCTTTCTGAGTTCATTTGGTATTTTCATGCATTTACTGATTTTTTTTAGAGCTAAATGACCCTGAAATTGAAAAACACTTTGAATAAACTCTGAAAATGTTGAAAGTTGGCATGGTATCATCATTTCACCCACACAACATGTGCAAAAAATAGAGAGGGTTACGGTAAAAAATGGATGCACTTCGTGTACAAAATGGACAATCTCTTACGAAGTATCATGGTTTCGGATGAAAACTCATCTGTTACAAAGGCATTTCATTTTTTGAACTTATTTGAAGTCCAGAATTTTTGTGTGTTCAAAATTTACCATTCAAATCCACATCATCAATTATCAACCCTTTCTCAGTTCATTTGGCATTTTTCATGCATTTACTGATTTTTTAGAGCTAAATGACCCTGAAATTGAAAAACACTTCGAATGAACTCTCAGAAGGTTGAAAGTTGGCATGGTATCATCATTTCACCCACATAGCACGTGCAAAAAAGTAGAGAGGGTTACAGCAAAACATGGATGCACTTCGTGTACAAAATGGACAATCTCTTTCGAAGTATTAGGGTTTCGGACGAAAACTCATCTGTTACAAAGGCATTTCATTTTCTGAACTTATTTGAAGTCCAGGATTTTGGTTTGTTCAAAATGCACCATTAAAATCCACATCATCAATTATCAAGCCTTTCTGAATTCATTTGGTATTTTTCATGCATTTACTGATTTTTTTAGAGCTAAATGACCCTGAAATTGGAAAAAATCTTCAAATGAACTTTCAAAAGGTTGAAACTTGGCATGGTATCATCATTTCACCCACATATCATGTGCAAAAAAGTAGAGAGGTTTACGGCAAAAACTGGATGCACTTCGTGTACAAAATGGACAATTCTTTTGAAGTATCAGGGTTTCGGACGAAAACTCATCTCTTACAAAGGCATTTCATTTTTTGAACTTATTTGAAGTCCATACTTTTTGTGTGTTCAAAATGCACCATTCAAATCCACATCATCAATTATCAACCCGTTCTGTGTTTATTTGGTATTTTTCATGCATTTACTGAACTTTTTTAGAGCTAAATGACCCTGAAATTGAAAAACTCTGTTGATGCCGCTCCTTGATAGCATGCCAAGTTACATGAATTTCAGACGAGTTTTGGATTTACTAGAATTTAAAACCCAGACATCTCAACGTTTTGCCGGCAATCAACATTGCCCTGGTGTTTGAATTTCATTCCCATCTCTTGCATGGGACCTATAAATTCACCGAAGGACAAACATGTGATTTTTCAACCAACTTTGGTGCATTGGAGCATGTGCTTGTAGTTGAAATTTGAATTATGCTTATAAAATGCGTAAAAACCCCAGTTAATGTATAAAAAGGCCAAACAAAACCCGAAAAATTCATTCCCATTTATTGCATGGGACCTAAGCATGCACTGAAGGACACATATTTGATTTTTCAACCAATTTGTATGCACCAGAGCATGTGCATGTAGTTTAATTTTGAATTGTGCACATGAAATGGCTAGAAAACCAGTTTAATGTATAAAATGTCCAAACGAACCCTGAATAGTTCCAATTCTTTTACGACACACATATAGTTGCATGTTCACTTCAGATAAATGGTCTAGCAATTGAAACAGCGTCCATTGCCGCTATGACCCCATTTTGTAATTCAAATCTCGTAGATCCCACACAATTTATTATCACGAACCATGTGAGATGTAGTACAAAATATCTTGGAGCATCGTCGGTGTATAGTACGCGAGAAGGTGCGTCGGCTACAGTCCACAACTGGCGTGTCAAGCACACTAGCTCACTCCCCAAAAACTCCCGCCTCTGCATCCCTCGCAATCTCGAAAATATCTACCGCCTGGAAGGTTTTAATGTTTGATAGCACACGATTAGTATGTGCGGGCCAAGTGCGATGTCTGTTACTCCTGCTCTGCTTCAGTCCCTTGATTCAAATTTTCAGTAGCCCCGGCATTTTACTCCCGCCTCTGCATCCCTCGCAATCTCAAGAATATCTGCTCGCCCTTGATCCAAATTTTCAGTAGCCCCGCCATGTTACTCCCGTCTAGTAAAATTTTCAGTTGCCGCAGTATTTCCTCAAACACAACCTTGTCCTACCCTCCACACACACCCCAAAACCTCCACTCACACACACACAACCCTAGAAACCATTGGTAGGTCGCCGCCATCGCCGGCACCGCCATCCTGAACATCTGCCTGTGTGCCGGGGACCTCGAGGAGCCAATGGCCAAAAAGAGGTTTATCGCGGCCTTTTCGCCCGACGTCGGCGAGGTGGCCGCTGAGGTGTCCCCGTCATCCTCTGCGGGCCCGATCCGCCGTCGCCGGTCCCCCGATCCGCCCGCCGCCACGCCCCTACACCGGTTCGAGGACTTCCCCGTCCTCCCTCGGACCCGGCAGCCGACTAAGTCCTACCTCGGGGTCCAGCAGCGGCGGTATGGGACGTGGGTCACCGAGATTACAGATCGAGAGACCCACACCCGTTGGTGGCTCGGCAGCTTCCACACGGCCGAGCTCGCGGCCATGGAGTACGACCACTGGCAGGTCCGCTACCACGGTGTGGCGGCTAGGCTCAATTTCCTCTTCAGCACACGTCTGATCCACCTTGTTCCGCCGGAGCTAGGGGTGGTGAGCTCGGCTATGGCGCGGGAGGACCGCGAGGCGTGGGAGCGCCTCGAGGCCGAGCCCACCGACGAGGCCTACATGTAAGAGCTCCGCCGTCAGCACCCGGAGCTCGTGGAGGCGGAGCGGGCGATCTTTGCCGGCACGGAGGGCGGTGAGGTTATCGTGCTCTCCTCTGATGACGAGGTCGAAGGCGGTGAGGACGGCGGCGCGGAGGGCGGCGAGGTTATTGCGCTCTCCTCTGATGACGAGGTCGTAGGCGGCGGCGACAGCGGCGCGGAGGGCGTCGAGGTGGGCCCCGGGGACAAGGAGATCGACGTCGACGAGTGGAGGAGTGCCTTCCCCATTGACCCCGACGATGGTACTGGCCTGGACCCGGCTCGCGGCACACCGTACATGACGAGGAAGGATTGGCTCGACCTCTACTTCAATCGAAAGTAGTTTAGCTTAGTTTAAATTTATGTTTTATGTTCGGTTATGCAAAACTATCTATGTTTATGTTTGAATGCATGCTACTTTCGGTTGAACTTGCTTTGAACTTGATCAAATTGAAGTTTACAACCTTAAGTTTGGGGGATCGACTAGAAAAGTCCAAAAATTGCTGGAGTATATATATATATCCACTATGGGTTTTAGTCCTTTAACTTTTTAAAGATCGCCTAGAGATGTCCTTATGACTTGTTTATTTCAGTTTTTTCAGAATGTGATGCTCTATAAGTGCAACTATTTGCTGTGCTGTCCAATTTCATCAATAACAGTTTCAACAATACCACTATAAATTATGATATTTGGTTGCTATTAAGGATATTGTAGTTAACATGCCTTTTCATTTTTCAATTGTTGTTTAGCAACACGCATTGTACTGAATGACTAAATATGCAATCCCAGGCTAAATAGCAACAAGGAAGAGTGTTACCTTAATGTTCTGATGATGTCTAGATATACATGTAATAAAATCTTATATAATGGGATGGATGGAGTGTTATACTATATCATTTTTCAATTGTTGTTTAGCTTCTAATATTAACTTGGTGCTTTTAGGTACATATATCATTGCCAAAGATCCACACTTCGACCCTTTCTACGTATGGGGCAATGAGATATTCATGAACCAGCATCAAGTGAGGAAAATGATAAAGATTGTTACTAAAATGGGTCAAAAGATGTCAATCGAATTATTTGTTTACACTTTATGCAAGACAACAGTGAACTGCAGGATGGTAAGTAAGAACCATGTAACCTTCTTTTTACTGCCCGTAATGAGTTGTGTTAGATGACAATATATGAATATTTTTTCTTTTGCAGTGGATCCTGAAGCAGTTTACTCAAGATTACCTCTCAAACTACATGATTGGCGGCCGACCATCACAAGGGGTTGGACTAGAGTCATGCATGCCTTCTGCATCCAAGAGAGCACAATAGGGCCATTCCTCTTCACCTTGTTCAGCAACTGGAATGTCTCTCGCCTCTTTCTTTACCATCTGTTTTAGTACAAGTATAGAACCCTGGTACATCTTTCTTTATTTGGTGCTTCTGTAATTCTTAAACATATGTACCTGTGAATCGAATAATGCATTGGTTGTTTGAACCTGATGGATATGAATAAAGCTATAGCCTACTTTCAAGTTTAAATTAGGTACAATTATAAACAGCAGCAATTAAATTAGGGCAAAATTACGTTGTGCGGGTCATTACGGCACACACGGTTGGTAAAACACAAACGTTTGCGATATACACCATAACCCGAGACGGTTCATAGAGAGGAAACGTGTAATGCCAAGTATGAGACTATACCTCCTACGTGTCGAGGCACGTAGGAGGTATAGTCTCATACTGGGCATTACAAGTTGGTATCAGAGCCTTCTCTGACCTAGGAGCCCCACTGATTGATCGAATCGTTGACGGTTGAGTCTAAGCACACACATGAAAATGTTTTGAGTCCTATATATATATATATCAGAGAGTAGGATTTCTTTTTACTCCTCATCCCTTCATCACTCTGGTAAGGAATCCTGACGATGTTCTATCTCTTCTACTCTCAAAAATTCACTAAATTTTTTTTAGGATCACGCGAGTATTGTTTGGATTGTTCTGATATCTTTGTGACGAGAACATTGTTCTCGATGCCTCCTGTCATTTAGGGGTTGTGGCAGTGTCCGGGGGAGTTGAGCTCCGAGGTGTTGTCGTCACAAATCTATCGCAGCAGTTCTAGAATACTTAAGACGGCCAACATCGAAAACTCTTCTATGCGGTTAGTGGTAAGATAACCCCGACATCACCCAGTACCGGGGAGGTAGTTCGGGAGTATTGCCACAACTTGTATAGCAGATGCGTTTCGAAGGTCCGAGGTAAACGGTTTCCGAAAATGACTGGTTATGTGTTGAAGGATGGATACAGCTGGATGTAGGATTAGAGTTGAGTGCGCGGTGCTTCCCCTGTATCCCCAACACCCGATTGCATAACCGGAAACCTTCGGGAATTAATAGGTGGGTTCATCTAGTAGCTCGTAGGCATTCTTCCAACGAATGCATGATATGGAGTTCGGGGTTCAACATTGAGTGAAGTGGTTTTATGGGCGTTTTTCCAATCGGGAGTTGCATCTTAAAGGGTCCTTGGCCATGCTGATCCGGGGATTACAAAACCCATTTGTAACACGTTCCATGAGCTTTCAGCACGAACATGTGGAACGAACTTCTATCTTGTATTTGTTCTATCTGCTCCTTGTTGTTTACCATTTGTTCTCCCAAGTGGCTTCTCGAGAAGATTGTTGTACCATTAAACTGTGGATTACATTCGTTCATTTTGTTCGAATGTTCTTGTGAAGACTTATGTTGCAAGTTCTAGCCGTTGATTCAGCTTATATATATTTTCAATCAATGGCTAATAGATGTCATCTCATTCAGGATGGCTCCTAAGAAGGTTCCCAATGGTAACCCAGAGGGTGAAGAAGAGCGTGTTCCTGAACGTCCTCCTTCCCCTCCTCCTCCGTCTGAGGCCTGGAGAGCAATTATGCAAGCGACAAACCAGAACACCCAGATGCTTATGCAAATGATGCAGAACTTTCAAGCCAACCAAGAAAATCAAGGTGGTCATGGGAACCAAGGCCAAGGCAATCTGTTCAATCAACCTCACTTTGCAACCCTCAACCAATTCCTGGCAAACCCACCGAAGTATTTCAGTTACTGTGTGGATCCGCTAGATGCTGAAGACTGGATAACAGACATCAAAAAGCACTTTGAATGCAGTAACGTGAGACCTGAGGATTATGTCAAGTTTGCCGCCTGCCAACTCAAGGATCAAGCTACTGATTTGTGGCAACAATACAAAGAATCCAGAGGTGGTCGTGAGATCTCGTGGACTGACTTCTGCAAGGATTTCCGCTCTCACCACATTCCAACTAATGTCATTGAAGGCATGCGTGAGCAATTCTGCAACCTGAAGCAAGGCACCATGTCCGTCTATCAATACAATGTCAAGTTCCGGA
Source organism: Secale cereale (assembly GCA_902687465.1). Taxonomy (NCBI): domain Eukaryota; kingdom Viridiplantae; phylum Streptophyta; class Magnoliopsida; order Poales; family Poaceae; genus Secale; species Secale cereale. Next base: position 821,108,974 of record LR738715.1, read on the forward strand.
ATCTTGCATGCTATGCCAAGCAAGACATCCTAGATGCCAAGAGCAAGATTTATCAGTTCCGTGGTGGTCTGAAGGATGAACTCTAAATAGGTCTCACCTTGTTCCAACCGGATGAATTTGACCAATTCTATAACATGGCTCTTAAGCAAGAGGCAGCCCAGCTCAAGGTTGAAGCTTCCAAAAAGTGGATCAGAGATGTTGTTCACTCCTCCTCTTCTTCCCAAGTGGTTGCAAAGCAGCACAAGTTCTGGCTTCCGCCTCCTCCAGTGCTCCGTCCTCCAAACAACAACAAGCACTCAGGTGGCCGTGGTTTCTCCCACCCACCCAACCCAAGCAATCAGTCCAAGCATCAGTTCCAAGCTTCGAAGTCAAGTGGTCCTTATCACCGTCCTCTCTCGGAAGTGGTTTGCAACAAGTGCACTCAGAAGGGTCACTATGCTAACAAGTGTCCCAACCCAAGGCGCCTTCCGCCTCCTCCACCTGTCAGCACTGCTATTGTCAAGCACAATCCCAAGGTTGCAAGAGTGAATCTGATGAATGCAGCTCAAGCAGAGAATTCTTCAGATGTGATACTTGGTAACCTTCCAGTCAACCTTAAACCTGCTAAAGTTTTGTTTGATTCTGGTGCATCACATTCTTTCATGTCATATCCATTTGCATCCAAGCATAATGTGGGCACAGTGGCTTTACCAAGGGAGTTATCAGTTACTTCTCCGGGAAAGCAAAATGAATTCTAGCTTGTATGCTCCGGATATATCTATTCATATGGGTGATTACAGTTTTCTGGTTTCTCCGGTTATTCTCGGCAACTCCGACATTGATCTTATTCTTGGGATGGATTGGCTTTCCAAGCATGATGCACACATTGATTGTGCAAATAAGGAAGTCAAGCTTACTCATCCTGACGAAGACGTGATTATCTTCGCCTCTCGAGATAACACAATCAGGCTATTCTCTCTCAATGACAAGGGCGAGATTGATGCCATTTCTCAGATTCCGGTGGTCAATGAATATGAAGAAGTTTTCCCTGAAGAGATTCCAGGCATGCCTCCGCATCGTCAAGTTGTATTCGTCATTGAACTCTAGCCCGGTACCGAGCCAGCATGTCGGCGTCCGTACAACCTTTCCCCTTATGAGTTGAAGGAGCTGAAGAAACAACTCGATGAGCAAGAGCGTATGGGTCTAATCAGGCCTAGTACTTCTCCTTGGGTCTGTGGTGTTCTATTTGTCAAGAAGAAGGATGGCACGGAACGCCTTTGCGTTGATTACCAGCCATTGAACAAGAAGACAATAAAGAACAAGTATCCGCTCCCCAATATCAATGAATTGTTCGAGCAGCTCAAAGGAGCAAAGGTGTTCTCAAAGCTCGATCTCCGGATGGGTTACCACCAGATCCGTATCCGGGAAGAAGATATTCCCAAGACCGCATTCAGAACGAGTTTTGGCTCTTATGAATACACGGTCATGTCTTTTGGCCTCGCAAATGCTCCACCCACCTTCTCGAGGATGATGCACTTCATATTCAACCCCTACACCAATGAATTTGTTCTTGTCTATCTGGATGACATCTTGGTATTCTCCAAGAATGAAGAAGACCATTCCAAGCACCTCCGTTTGGTCCTGGACAGGCTCCGTGAACACAAGTTCTATGCGAAGTTCTCCAAATGTGAATTCTGGCAGGATAAAGTCTTATATCTTGGCCATATCATCTCTGCCAAGGGTATTTCTATGAACCTCGAGAAAGTTGAAGCTATTGTCAACTGGGAACCCCCGCAGAATGTCAAGCAACTCCGAAGCTTCCTTGGTCTTGCCAGCTATTGTAGAAGGTTCGTTGAGAACTTCTCCAAGATTGCCAAGCCTCTTTCCAACCTGTTGTAGAAGAATGTCAAGTACTCCTGGACTCCTGATTGTGATGTGGCATTCAAAACACTCAAAGAGAAGCTCATTTCTGCTCCGGTTCTTACTCCTTTGGATGAGTCCAAGCCCTATGAAGTCTTTTGTGATGCTTCTTTGCAACGACTTGGTAGCGTTCTCATGCAAGACAAGAAGATTGTGGCATACACTTCTCGTCAGTTGAAGCCAAATGAGAGGAATTACCCCACACATGATCTCGAGCTAGTAGCAGTTGTACATGCCTTGATCCCGTGGAGACACCTTCTGTTGGGCAGAAAAGTGGACATCTTCACCGATCACAAGAGCTTGAAGTACATCTTCACACAGCCAAACCTGAACCTTCGCCAGACTCATTGGGTTGAGATGACCCAAGAGTATGATCCAAGCATTGAATACACACCTGGCAAGGCCAATGTCATTGTAGATGCCTTGAGCAGAAAGGCATATTGCAACAGTCTCCTTCTCAAACCATTCCAGCCTGAACTTTGTGAATCATTCAGGAAGCTCAACCTCCAAGTTGTTCCGCAAGGCTTTCTTGCAAACCTTCAAGTTGCTCCTACCTTGGAAGATCAGATTCGTGAGGCCCAACTCAGTGATGCTATGGTGCAGAAAGTGAAACATGGTATTGCTATGGGTACTCCCAAATACAAGTTCTATCGTGTTGATGAGAAAGACACCTTGTTCTTTGAGGACAAAATTGTCGTTCCTAAGGGTGATCTCACAAAACTCATAATGAACGAAGCACATGGCTGCCTCCTCTCGATTCATCCCGAAATTTCTAAGATGTACCAAGACCTCAAGCAATCATACTGGTGGACTCGAATGAAAAGGGAGATTGCCCAATTCGTGAATGAATGTGATGTCTGCAGAAGAGTGAAGGCAGAGCATCAACGTCCAGCCAGTCTCCTTCAACCTCTACCTATTCCCGAGTGGAAATTCGATCACATTGAAATGGATTTCGTCACTGGGTTTGCTAAGTCCAAGAAGGGGAATGATGCTATCTTTGTAGTGATTGACAAGCTAACTAAAGTAGCTCATTTCCTTCCCGTCAAAGAATCCATCAACGCAGCTCAGTTGGCAGAGTTGTACACCTCCAGAATTGTTTCGTTGCATGGCATTCCTCAAGTCATCTCCTCAGACCATGGAAGTATGTTCACATCCAAGTTCTGGGACTCCTTTCAGCCAGCCATGGGCACAAAAATTTGCTTCAGCACTGCATTTCACCCTCAGACTAGTGGTCAAGTCGAAAGAGTGAACCAGATCCTCGAAGACATGCTGAGAGCTTGTGTCATCTCTTTTGGTATGAAGTGGGAAGATTGTCTCCCGTTTGCCGAATTCTCTTACAACAATAGCTTCCAAGCAAGTGCCGGCAAAGCTCCTTTCGAAATCCTCTATGGAAGAAAGTGTCGTACCCCGCTCAACTGGTCCGAGACTGGTGAACGTCAACTTCTTGGCAATGATTTGATCTCAGAAGCCGAAGAAATGTGCAAAGTCATACGTGAGAATCTCAAAGCCGCTCAATCGCGTCAAAAGAGTTACTATGACGGCAAGCATCGTGATTTGGCTTTCAACATTGGGGATCATGTCTATCTCCGTGTTTCTCCTATGAAAGGAACCCAAAGATTCAGTATCAAAGGAAAGCTTGCTCCTAGATACGTGGGCCCTTTCAAGATTCTTGGCAAAAGAGGCGATCTAGCCTATCAACTCGAGCTTCCCTCCAACTTTGCAAATGTTCATGATGTGTTTCACGTGTCTCAACTCCGCAAGTGCTTCAAGACACCTGAACGGACCATTCCGTTCGAGGAGATTGATCTTCAACAAGACTTGTCTTATCGTGAGCACCCTGTTGCTATTCTTGAAGAAACTGAGTGCAAAACCCGCAACAAGTCCATCAAGTTCTTGAAAGTTAAGTGGTCACACCATACCGACCGAGAAGCTACGTGGGAACGAGATCACCTTCATTCCGAGTATCCTTCCTTCTTCCAGTCCTAGATCTCGGGACAAGATATTTTTGTAGTGCAGGAGAGTTTGTAATGCCCCAGATGTAATACTTTCCAATAATGGCAATAAAGCTTCCTCATTTGATCCTTGTCCTTATCCTTGGGGGTTCTTGTCATTTTATTTTTGCATTTCCATATCATTTAATATTTTGCATCCTTGCATTGCTTCATCATCATGGCACCATGGCATCTTAGTTTGCTTTCTTGTTGGGTATGTTTGAGATACTTGTGATGTTGTCTGTGTGGTTCTAGCTATGCCTAGCTAAACCCTAACCCCCCTTCTTCCTTCTTCTTCTTCTTCTTCTTCTTCTTTCTTTTCTTTTCTGGCCTTTCTTTGCTCCATTGTGCAAGCAACCTAGCAAAGTGCTTAGAATTTTATGTAGATTATGAATATGTTGTTTGTTGCCATGTTTAAAAACATTTAAAATGTTGTTTGAATTTAAACTTGTTTTAAATATGCTTAAACTTGTAAAATTCATAACTAAATATCTACAACTCCAAATTTAACAAACTTTATATGCATATGGGGTAGAAAAATGTGTAGAATATTTTTGGTGCTGTTGTTTAGCATGTTTGACAACTCTATCATAGAAGTTTTCTAGATCTGTCCCAAATGCAAATAAATTAATATGGGAGTTTCTGGATATTGTTGTTATTTATTTCCAGCCCATTTAAATGTGCTAGCATGTTGCTGTAATGTTAGTTGCATCCTTGCCATGTTAACAAACTCCTTAAAACTTGTTGGATGCTTGTTTGAACAACATACATAAACTTGTTAGTTGATCCTTTGCTTGTTTCTTTCTTGTGTTTGATCTTGTTGGATGTAATGTTGTTGCACTCTTGTGACCCTAGGCCATGCATCATATCTACTCTTGTCCTTGTTCATCATGTTCATGCATTGTGTTGTTGAGCACTGCATGTTGATTGATTTAGTTCCGTTGTTGCATTGTTGTGTTTGGTTAGAGCCTGGTGAAGATTCGGAGTACGAGGTTTCTACCGAGGTTGAGTGTGAGGAGCAAGGTTACGATCCCTCCGTGGAATCAACATGCAACATGACCTTACCCAGATATCACTACTATCTTTGCCTATGCTAGATGTTTCGCTCTTTAGGTTATTGCCTCGATGCTTATGTTTGTTTGTCAGCCTCCTATTGTTGCCATGAAACTCTCTAACCACCCAACCTAGCAAACCATTGTTTGGCTACGTAAGCATCGCTCAACCCCTCTTATAGCATTGTTAGTTGCAGGAGAATATTTGAAGATTCTTGCTTCATGTTGAAGTTATGGTTGGGATATCATAATATATAATCTATTTAACTAAATCATCTATATATTTGGCAATGGGTGGAAGGCTAAGCCTCTTGCTTGGTGTTTTATTCCACTCATGCCACCCTAGGAACCGTTTAAACCGGTGTTATGTTCCTGGATTTTGCGTCCCTAACACGGTTGGGGTTTATGGGTCCCCCTTGATAACCCGCTTAGCGCTAAAGCTTTTTCAGCAAGGCCCAACATTGGTTTTCCATTTTCCTAATAACTAAAACTTGCATAGGGCGTTGCAAACCCGAGTTCTTAATTAACAACCCTGGGCCAGTGCTCCACATGAGTGTTGGTCCAAACTGGGCGTGCTGCGGGGCCACCTCGAGGAAACTCAAGGGCTGGTAAGAACCTGTAACTTATCCCATCCGGTCGTGGCCTGAGACGAGATACGCGCGGCTACTATCAGGGTGTTGGCACGCCGGGAGGTCTTGCTGGATTAGTTTTACCTATGTCGGTATATCTTGAGCACGGGATTCCGAGAATACTCGGGTCTTCCCACCTTGGAGTTGCGACTCCGCAGATCGTGAGCTTGTGATGGGCTAAGTTGGGACACCCTTGCAGGGTTTGATATTTTGAAAGCCGTGCCCGCGGTTATGTGGCAGATAGGATTTTGTTAATATCCGGTTGTAGAAAACTTGACACTATGTTCATAATACACTACCAGCGTGAGTAACCGTGACGGTCGCTTTCCAAAGGGGTTCGGGAAGTGAACACGGTGGGGTTATGTTTGACGTGCTTAGTTAGGATCACTTCGTGATCACTTTGACGATTGTTAGCACTTTCTCTTCTCGCTCTAAACACGTAAGCTAGTGCTAGTGATGCTGCAACCTTGTTTAAGCCTTTTCCACACCTAAGGCTTTGATAGTATTGCTACCCGGGAACGGGATTGCTGAGTCCTCCGTGGCTCACAGTTTCTACACAACACTAGATGCAGGTACCGTTGAGAACTACACAGCTGGTGGTTCAGAGTTGTATTGGGAGTTCGACGAAGAGCGTGGGCGATACTACGTGTCTTACCCAGAGGATCAGTAGGGCTCTTACTAGGATGATCGGGACCTTGTGTTGCTTTATTTATGGTATCTTTCATTTGGACCTTTGTCCGTAGCCAGACTCTGATGTTATTGGATGGTGTATGTTAATGTATTACATTGTGTGACGTGGTGAGTTTAAGCCAACTACTCTTTTACATTTTCATCCCCTCTTTTACATGAGTTGTGCAAAGATACCATACTTGAGATCATTATAGTATGAGATTATGCCTTTAAGTCGTGCCTCGACACGTAGGAGGTATAGTCTCATACTGGGCATTACAAAACGTGTGCAAGCATGCACACAATTGCCGTTCGCAAAGCGTGTGCGATGTCAGACCCTATCACATACTATGCGGGAAAACTAAATGTGTGATTGTCTACCTATCGTACATGGTTTATAATCATGAACTGTTTGTGATGTGCTAGGCATCGTCAATCTCCCGTGCCTGGAATCTTCCTAGAATCTGCCTGGAAAGCTCTCGTGCCTAGAATCTGCCTGGTTTTAGGCAGAACCACAAAACTCTGACTATGATGGCAATGTGAGCACAAACAAGTAGCAAGGATGAAGCATTTGGGATATTCGAGATATCGGAAAAACGGTTATATAGGGACAACTGTATTCATCAAGGCTCCCTATCCCCTACGGTTTCTGGTTTATGTGGGAAGGACCCCCCTATCGCCCACACTCACTTGGCGACGGTTCCAAATGTCGTCGAGGAAAGGGGTTTTAAACCGTTTGTTTAGGACCGACGCACATCAGTGTTGAAGCTTTTTCACATAAGCATCGCAGCCCCAAACTTTAAGTAACGACAACTTGGGTTTCTTGCCAAACCACAGTTCATAAGGTGTCGTCTCAACGGATTTAGATGGTGCCATATTTAATGTGAATGCAGCTGTCTCTAAAGCATAACCCCAAAACGATAGTGGTAAATCGGTAAGGGACATCATAGATCGCACCATATCTAATAAAGTATGGTTACGACATTCGGACACACCATTACGCTGTGGTTTTCCAGGTGGTGTGAGCTGTGAAACTATTCCACATTGTTTCAAATGAAGACCAAACTCGTAACTCAAATATTCGCCTCCACGATCAGATCATACTTATTTTCTTGTTACGATGATTCTCTACTTCACTCTGAAATTCGTTGAACTTTTCAAATGTTTAAGACTTATGTTTCATTAAGTAGATATACCCATATCTGCTCAAATCATCTGTGAAGCTCAGAAAATAGCGATACCCGCCGCGAGCCTCAACACTCATTGGACCACATACATTAGTATGTATTACTTCCAATAAGTTAGCTACTCGCTCCATTGTTCCAGAGAACGGAGTCTTAGTCATCTTGCCCATGAGGCATGGTTTGCAAGCACCAAGTGATTCATAATCAAGTGATTCCAAAAGCCCATCAGTATGGAGTTTCTTCATGCGCTTTACACCAATATGACCTAAACGTCAGTGCCACAAATATGTTGCACTATCATTATCAACTTTGCATCTTTTGGCATTAATATTATGAATATGAGTATCACTACGATCGAGATTCAATAAAATAGACCACTCATCAAGGGTGCATGACCATAAAAGATATTACTCATATAAATAGAACAACCATTATTCTCTGATTTAAATGAATAACCGTCTCGCAACAAACAAGATCGAGATATAATGTTCATGCTCAACGCTGGCACCAAATAACAGTTATTTAGGTCTAAAATTAATCCCAAAGGTAGATGTAGAGGTAGATTGCCGACGGCGATCCCATCGACTTTGGAACCGTTTCCCACGCGCATCGTCACCTCGTCGTTAGCCAATCTTCGTTTAATCTGTAGCCCCTGTTTCGAGTTACAAGTATGAGCAACCGAACCAGTATCAAATACCCAGGCGCAACTACGATCATTAGTAAGGTACACATCAATAACATGTATATTAAATATACCTTTGTTCACTTTGCCATCCTTCTTATCCGCCAAATACTTGGGGAAGTTCCGCTTCTAGTGACCAGTCCCTTTGCAGTAGAAGCACGCAGTTTCAGGTTTGGCTCCAGACTTGGGTTTCTTCCCGGGAGTAGTAACTAGCTTGCTATTCTTCTTGAAGTTCCCCTTCTTTCCCTTGCCCTTTTTCATAAAACTAGTGGTCTTGTTAACCATCAACACTTGATGCTCCTTTCCTTTTTGATTTCTACATCCGCAGCTTTGAGCATTGCGAAGAGCTTGGGAATTGTCTTCTCCATCCCTTGCATATTATAGTTCATCATGAAGCCTTTATAACTTGGAGGCAACTTTAACTCCAAGCCTAATCATGTGGTTATGGTACCCAGACATTCTGAGTATGTGTTCACTGACAGAACCGTTCTCCTCCATCTTGCAGCTATAGAACTTGTTGGAGACTTCATGTCTCTCAGCTCGGGCATTTGCTTGAAATCTTAACTTCAGTTCTTGGAACATCTCATATGCTTCGTGATGTTCAAAACGTCTTTGAAGTCCAGATTCTAAGCCGTAAAGCATGGCACACTGAACTACCGAGTACTCATCAGATCGAGCTTGCTAGACGTTCATAACATCAGGGGTTGCTCCTGCAGCAGGCCTTTCACCTAGCGGTGCTTCAAGGATATAATTCTTCTGTGCAGCAATGTGGATAATCCTCAGGTTACGGACCCATTCCGTGTAGTTGCTACCATCATCTTTCAACTTAGCTTTCTCCAGGAACACATTAAAATTCAAGGGACGATAGCACGGGCCATTGATCTACAACATAGATATGCAAAAAACTACCAGGTACTAAGTTCATGATAAATTAAAGTTCAATTAATCATATTACTAAAGAACTCCCACTTATATAGACATCCTTCAAGTCATATAAATGATCATGTGAACCAAATCAAATAAACCATGTCTGATCATCACATGAGATTGAGTAGTTTTCAATGGTGAACATCTTATGTTGATCATCTCTATTATATGATTCATGCTCGACCTTTCGGTTTCTAGTGTTCTGAGGCCATGTCTGTACATGCTAGGCTCGTAAAGTTTAACCCGAGTATTATGCACGTGCAAAACTGTCTTACACCCGTTGTATGTGAACGTAGATCTTATTACACCCGATCATCACATGGTGTCTCGGTATGACGAATTGTGGCAACGGTGCAAACTCAGAGAGAACACTTGTATCTTGAAATTTTAGCAAGGGATCATCTTATAATGCTACCGCCGTTCTAAGCAAAATAAGATGCATAAAAAGATAAACATCACATGCAATCAAAATATGTGACATGATATGGCCATCATCATCTTGTGCTTTTGATCTCCATCTCCAAAGCATCGTCATGATCTCCATCGTCACCGGCTTGACACCATGATCTTCATCGTAGCGTTGTGGTCGTCTCGCCAACTATTTCTTCTACTACTATTGCTAACTCAGAGTGATAAAGTAAAGCAATTACATAGCAATCACAATTCATACAATACAGAGACAACCATAAGGCTCATGTCAGTTGCCGATAATTTACAAAACATGATCATCTTATACAATAACATATAACTCATCACGTCTTGACCATATCACATCACAACATGCCCTGCAAAAACAAGTTAGACGTCCTCTACTTTTTTTGCTGCAAGTTTTATGTGGCTGCTACGGGCTTCTAGCAAGAACCGTTCTTACCTATGCATCAAAACCACAACGATTTTTTGTCAAGTGTGCTGTTTTAACCTTCATCAAGGACCGGGCGTAGTCACACTCGATTCAACTAAAGTTGGAGAAATAGACACCCGCCAGCCACCTGCGTGCAAAGCACATCGGTAGAACCAGTCTCATGAATGCGGTCATGTAATGTCGGTCTGGGTCATTGCATCCAACAATACCGTCGAATCAAAGTAAGACGGTTGTGGTAAGTAGTATGACTATTATCGCCCACAACTCTTTGTGTTCTACTCGTGCATATCATCTACGCATAGACCTGACTCTTATACCACTGGTGGGAAACATAGCATGTAATTTCAAAAACAAAATCCTACGCTCACGCAAGATCTGCCTAGGAGAAGCATAGCAACGAGACGGGAAGAGTATGTCCACGTACCCTCGTAGACCGTAAGCAGAAGCGTTATGTTAACGCGGTTGATGTAGTCGAACATCTTCATGATCCAACCGATCCAAGTACTGAACGTACGACACCTCCGTGTTCAGCACACGTTCAGCTCGATGACGTCCCTCGAGCTCTTGATCCAGTAGAGGGTCGAGGGAGAGTTCCATCAGCACGATGGCGTGGCGATGGTGTTGATGATCTGATCTGCTTAGGGCTTCGCCTAAGCACTACGACCCTATGACTTGAGGAGCAAATTGTGGAGGGGGGCACCGCACACGGCTAAGAGAAACTTGTGTGTCCTTGGGGTGCCCCCTGCCCATGTACATAAAGGAGGAGGAGGAGGAGGCCGACAGGCCCTAGGGGGCGCACCAAGAGGGGAGTCCTACTAGGACTTCCTAGTCCTAGTAGGATTCCTCTTCAAGGAAGAGAGGGACAGGGAGAAGGAAAGGGGGGCGCCGCCCCTTCCCCTAGTCCAATTCGGAATGCCATGGGGGGCGGCCACCCCTTGCGGCCCTTCTCTCTTTCCACTAAGGCCCATGAAGGCCCATTAGTTCCCCCGGGGTGTTCCGATAACCCTCCGGCACTTCGATAGTTATCCGGTACCTCTCGGAACTCATCCGGTGTCCGAATAACATCGTCCAATATATCATTCTTTATGTCTCGACCATTTTGAGACTCCTCATCATGTCTGTCATCTCATCCGGGACTCCAAACAATGTTCGGTCACCGAAAACTCATAACTCATAATACAAATCGTCATCGAACGTTAAGCGTGTGGACCCTACGGGTTTGAGAACTATGTAGACATGACCGAGACACATCTCTGGTCCATAACCAATAGCGGAACTTGGATGCTCATATTGGCTCCCACATATTTTACGAAGATATTTATCGGTCAAACCGCATAACAACATACATTGTTCCCTTTGTCATCGGTATGTTACTTGCCCGAGATTCGATCGTTCGTATCATCATACCTAGTTCAATATCTTTACCGGCAAGTCTCTTTACTCGTTCCATAATGCATCATTCAGTAACAAACTCATTAGTCACATTGCTTGCAAGGCTTACAGTGATGTGCATTACCGACAATGCCAGAGATACCTCTCCGACACTCGGAGACAAATCTTATTCCCGATCTATGCCAACTCAACAAACACCTTCAGAGACACCTGTAGAGCATCTTTATAACCACTCAGTTACGTTGTGACATTTGATAGCACACAAGGTGTTCCTTTGGTATTCGGGAGCTGCATAATCTCATAGTTAGAGGAACATGTATGAGTCATGAAGAAAGCAATAGCAATAAAACTAAACGATCAATATGTTAAGATAACGGATGGGTCTTGTCCATCACATCATTATCCTAATGATGTGATCCCGTTCATCAAATGACAACACATGTCTATGGTTAGGAAACTCAACCATCTTTGATTAACGAGCTAGTCTAGTAGAGGCATACTAGGGACACTCTGTTTTGTCTATGTATTCACACATGTATCAAGTTTCTGGTTAATACAATTCTAGCATGAATAAAAGACATTTATCATGATATATAAGGAAATATAAATGACAACTTTATTATTGCTTGTAGGGCATATTTCCTTCACCCGTCCACCTCCCTCCTCACACCGTCGCGCCGGACGACCGGAGTAGCCCCGCGTGCGAGCCCCCCTCTCTCCATTCCATTTTCCTCCTCCTCACCTCCCCCTGATACACTTGAGCCTCAGGAGCCACCATGGCCATCTCAAGCTCGCCCATCGCCACCGCTCTCGATCCGGCCACCGTTAGCCAAATACTCTCCAGTGTGCAGTTCGCCTCGGTCACTCGACACTACTAGGGAAAACCTTATACACAGAATCTTAGCAGCAGCGTGGGACAAAAATAGGAGATACTGCTAATTAGCAGTAGCGCAGGTGTGACGCCCCCGATTTGACCGTACACTAATCATGCACGCAAATGTGTACGACCAAGATCAGGGACTCACTGGAAGATATCACAACACAACTCTAGACACAAATAAAATAATACAAGCTTTATATTACAAGCCAGGGGCCTCGAGGGCTCGAATACATAAGCTCGAATACACAAGAGTCAGCGGAAGCAAAAATATCTGAGAACATACATAAGTTAAACAAGTTTGCCTTAAGAAGGCTAGGACAAAAACAACACGATCGAAAAGGCAAGGCCTCCTGCGTGGGACCTCCTAACTACTCCTGGTCGTCAGTTGTCTCCACGTAGTAGTAGGCTCCGTCGGGGTAGTAGCAGCCGTCAAGTGTGGCATCTGGCTCCTGGACTCCACCATCTGGTTGCATCAACCATCAAGAAGAAAGAAGGGGGAAAAGGGGGAGGGAAGCAACCGTGAGTACTCATCCAAAGTACTCGCAAGCAAGGATCTACACTACATATGCATTACCGTAGGACAGGCTATCGATAGATGTTTTCTTCCCTGCAGGGGTGCACTAACTTACCCAACACGCTTGCTTAACTCCGGCCGGACACACCATCAGGTCAAGCCCGCCCTCGGCGAAACAATACGCCGCAACCCGACCTAGGCTTAATAGAGAGGTCATGCATGCCAGACTAAACCCTATGCCCCCAGGGGTCATGGGCCAATCACCCCGGGAACTCCTGCACGTTGCGTTGGCGGCCGGTGAGCAGACCTAGCAACCTCCTTTAAAAAGGTAGGACCCTAACCAGTCCAACCCGGCGCGCGCCGCTCAGTCGCAATGACGTCAGTTAAGCTTCGGCTGATGCATACGACGCAGAACGCCCATACTATGCCCACGTGATGGTTAGTGCTATCAGGCCAGAGGCCCCTCAGATCAAATATCCAAACCGTTTAGTGTCTTGGGAACGCGCGGTAATGAGCAGAGACTCACGAACATGTGACCCCATCGCCCCGTCTCGAAAACTTGTGGCAAGGGCGAGTGCCCGGCCACACCTCGTATTTATCTCGCGGGCACCTTCTAGGTCAACCTGACTACACATCACTCGCAATTAAGCTCACGCCGGTACCCCTCAGGGTCGACCCGTCTTTAGTAACCAAGTTCAGTGTAAAGTCATAGTAACCATAGTAACTGTGTGTCTGACACCAAAGGAAAACCTGAGGAAATCACCCTCGATGGAATTCCACCTGATGTTTACCGTCAAGGTGAACGAAGGAGGAGTCACCCTCGAGGTCCACTCTTGAGGAGTTGCATGACAATGTCGTTATCGGGAGTGGAGGAAGAGGAATCACCCTCAAGGACCACAACCGATGAACTAACCTACAAGGTTAACATTAGAAGTGCTGATGAGGTCTCACCCTCGGCACTCGATAGTAACCCAGTAGTGTCGAGCAACTAAGGGGGAAAGTGATGTGCGGTGTCGGGTCCTGGTCTTCGATCCCGTTGATCGGGTCTTCTGATAATCCAGTGAGGCAGTCGAGACAAGGTAGGGGGTCACTGGTGGATCTATAACCAGTGTATACTAAGCAGTTTAGTATAAACATGTAAGATATGAAAGCAGTATCAACAACAGGCTATGCATCAGAATAGGATCATACAAAAGCAGTAGAAGTTCTAATGCAAGCATAAGAGAGAAGAGAGTGGGCGATATCGGAATGATC